>PKRV01000566.1:319297-373244 GCA_003709505.1 Hyphantria cunea
TGGGAACCTCTCATTTTGTTGACGTTCGTAACAGTTACAGTAGTTTAAATTACTCTCTATTGCTCTTTGCATTACGTATAGTAAATTAGAAATTATTTTACTCACCTTTTTTTTTATCCACTTATGAGTAAAAAGTATTATCACCATGAATACAACATGTTTTAAAAATATTTTTGAATAAAAAAACATCCTTAAACACCAGGACACTCAGCGGAACACGTGCGTGAACTTGACTACTTCGAATTACTGCAATCCAATTCCTTTCCTTACCTCATTCTTTTGCCCCACTGAAATCTATGATGTTCCTAAAGAGGGCTAGCGTTAAATAAGTATTTTAACAAGTTTACAATGTTACTTTTAAAGTGTAAGATTAGGGCAGAAAGGCAGTAATAACAATGATGAGATTATTTCTAAATGAACGTTATTTTATTGTCCAGGGCCGAGTGTGATTGCGCGTCACCTGTCGGCGACGGACGGCGCGTACGCAGCTCTGTTTGCGGGCGACTCATGGGTCAACATCTGCGAACGAGCCGCTGACGGATCCGTCACTGACGTCGCTGAGATGTCCTCTAGAATCGGCAGGTACGGGCATACTGATATTATAGTCCATTCTTTTTTATTTATGGGCCTGACAAAATAATTCTACTGTGCCTGATGGAAAGTTAAAGCAGAATCCAAGAGTGGTGGTCACCATACTCATTGCGAATGCAGACAATGCGATAATGTAGCATGGTGACCCACACTATGGCGGCCTAGTGATGCTTCTGCATCATCCGCCGGACGGAGGGTCTCGCACTCACCAACGAAACACGATCTTCTGTGCGAGGGCAGTACCGCCGCGGTCGAGCCGGCCCAACCGTGCTGAAATCAGCTAAAGGCCGTAGGATTGCTATCAAAGACAAACGTGATCCAAACCCAAGTCTTACCAATTAGATGTAACTTCGAGACGAAATTATGTTATCAGCTATTTATATAAGTTTAAAAAACTTTCAGTACGTTTATCAGCAGTTTCAGTCTCAATTTTGTGATTAGACTGCAGATGTGTAGATGAATTAAGTCATTAATATTATTTTATTTCAATAACCTCAACTATAATGTGATGTGTACTGTGCAGGTATCTAAACAGTATTGGGCCGGTGAACAATGTGCCGATAGGTGAGGCGATGGTCGCGTACAGAGATAAGTCTGGTGATGAAGACTCAAGTCAAACGTTTGTGCCCTTCATTGCAGTGAGTACACAACGACCAACATTTTTAATTTAAGTGACAGAAGTGTAAATGTTTGGCTCGAAGGACCATTCTGTTTTGTTAAATTTTTCGAGTCACATGTGTTTCATACACATTTTAATTTCCTAGATTGAATGTAAACGTGTTGATTTATATTTTTTGGGATATACATCTCATCGTAATGTATATCCAAAAATATATATATATGGGCAAATTTTTATATATACAAATCTATTAGGTTTCTCAAATATCTTATAGATAAGACCTTTAAAACGTATCCATTTATTTATTAATGATTTTATAATACAAATTCCATTCTGAATACAAATTTGACTATGATGAACATAAACAAAGCAGGTACGGTACAGTAACTCGTATTTAATTTATTAGCTGTTGCAAATGAGTTTTATACATATTCTGTTCGTGGATGTATGTTGATTACGGTTTTTTTTGTGATAGGAGGTGCGAGTGGGCTGCAGCGAAGGAGGGGTGTCGTCACTAGAGCTGGAAGAGGGTGGGTCCCCGCCCGCACGCGCGTCCCCGCCCGCCACCCCCGCGCCCCACACGCACGAGCCCGCGCCCCTTCCCCTCGCGCACCCCCTGCCGCTCCTGACACGTACCGAGCCGCTTGAGCTACAGCTTGACTATTGGCTGGTAAGTGATTGTATAACACGAATTTTAAATATTTTTTTTGTCACAATTTTTCATAGTTTCGTAACATAAATTATATAACTGTTATTAAATGTTATACTCAATTATTTGTTACTTTTATAGTTACCTACATCGATCAAACTCGAAATTAATTCTCAATATTTTTTTGGATTCTACGATAACCAATAATGAATGAGTGTTTCTTGGCTCATTATTCACGTTTTATTATCCATAAGATAACTTAGATTTACTGTCACAGGTACCGAGCCGCCAGTCTGAGGGTACAGACAGCAAAGTAACAGTGAAGGCTTCTTTCCGCGCGTTACATGTGACTAGACAAAATTCACATCTCTGCATCACATACCTCACCAAGGAGAAGAAACAGAAGAGTAAGAGTTTCTCTATTTGCATTTTCGTTACTGGCTAAATACGAGGTCAGGTAAAAGTAGCTTCCACTAGAAAAACAGACGAGTAGTTTAATGCATTTAATGCCGTAATGTTCTTGTGTGAGTTTTAATCGCAAAGACCTTAGTTATTTCATATATCAAATGTGAATACTGTAAGATAGTTTAGCTTTGTTCAAAAACTATCTATGGCCCTACTTGTGTACCACATTTCATTAAAGAAAGCGATAGGCCCTGACAGCTGGCACTTCTTGCTTCACTTTGTGCATATTATTTATATTATACGCATGTTTTTTTCATGCTGTTCTTTAATGATAAAACCTTATCAACTGTAGATCTTGAATAAGATTTGTTCTAATATCGATATTTTTCTTCTACATTTTATTTCGTGGCTCCAAATTATATTTGTCCATAAAACACTAACTTCTGATTTCGTATTTAGCCAGTAACTTATATAGAGCATGGCTACATCTTGCATAAGACCTTTGTCGTGGATGTTCGATGTATTGAAAGTTTTTTGCTTTAACTGGAGTGATTGCTTTATGCTAGATGCTCTAAGCTACCCTATAAGAACTGTAATTGTGTGGTGTGTATCCTTACTTATTATGTATGTGTGTTTGTTGTGTTTACACTAACCACTGAAGACGAGGAAGACGATGATGACTCCTTAAGAACTAAAATTCCTGAATTATTATACATAGGTACGTGGAACATATTTCACTTTTAAGTGATGATTTATTTTGCTAAAGTTCCATTTATTGCTTGACCATTTTTGCCCTGAATGTAGAAATAACAGCATATTATTAGTAAAGCTATAATAACAAATGCAAGTGTGAGTGCCATAGGAATAAAAAATATATATAATAGGCTCGAAGGACCAAATAATATCTAGCACCTTGTCAAATTTTGTTATTTTTTATAGTAGAGGCAACGAATCCCTTTTCCTTTCCCTTTTCTATTAGGGTCGGAAAAAAATCACGGAAGAGAGAACAAGTCATAGCATAGTTGTGTGTTTTTTCGACAAGTCAGTTGGCCAATAGACCTTCTCAAATTTCCTGCAGAAGATGAACTGATGTCTTGTCTCCTCAAACTGAATAATCTTTTCTTCTTTTGAGCTCAATTGATATTATACTATGAATTTTCTAAAACGCTGATTGGCGGCATTAGGCCTTTTCTTACGTAAGTGGGACTGAGTTATGATTGGCATATATAAGTATATACTCCTGATACAGGCATAACTTTATGTAATATCTTTTGCAGTAATGCGACTCGGCAAGAAAAAAGAGAAGACAGGCGAGGCGGAGGTGGGGCGAGCCCAGACCGTCGACGGTGTTGCCAGACTCATCTGTTCCGCTAAAAGCAGCCATAACGTTCCACTTAAAGGTACACCGATACAAGTATATTGTTACTACTTTATGCTGTACTTGTGAACTACTCGTTTTCAAAGTATAAATAGTTTAAAATCTAAAGTATTCTTTGATACATTCTCTTAATATAGCAACTGGATTAGTGTATTAATCTTCAGTAGAAAACATAAACAATAGTTTTTCACATGCGCCTATAGTGATCACGTTCTTTTTAGTAGTTAATTGATAAATATATTTTTGTCGTACAGTGTATATCGACGGCACAGAGCTGAACGGCGTGAAGTTCTTCCAGCTGTCCACGCAGTGGCAGACGCACGTGAAGACGTTCCCCGTGGCCACGTGCGGCGCGCCGCTGGCGCCGGCCGAGTCGTAGGCCGCCCGCAGCGACCCCCCGTGTCCGAGCGCTCGTGTCCCGCTCGGCTATCTCCGCCGTTGCTCGGGAACGCGACGCTTTCGCTACGAAATGAGGCTCTAACATAGCTCGTCCCGACGAGCCTATTTAAAAGTTATATTAATTTATTTTGCTGTCGAGCTGCCATGATTATAGCGTAGACGCCTTTCGTTATGTATCTTGAAATTTTAATTTAATATATAAAGTTGTAATATTCCTCTAGAGTAGCTCGCCGTATATTCGCATGCTGTACGGTTCGGTGTCGTTCAAGCTACATAATAAAGGCTCGATCGCGTTAACTGTATCGTCATAGTCATTCATTAATTAGTTATTCGTATTCAATAATGTAGTCGTTATCGTGTACTCAGTATATATCGAGAAATAATGGTTCGTGACATTTCCAATATGTATGTAATGTAAGTTAGTGCGTCGGTGAAAATAGTTTTGCTGAGATCGTGCGGGGGCTTCGCCGAATCTGATTTGAATGTAAAGTTTTGCCGAATTGAAGCTCGTTCTCTAGAAAACATTCGTCAAATACGCTCGGTGCGATATGTAATTTTACCGAAGTGTGTCGGCGAAATTTTTTTTTAATATTCGGTAATATATTCATCGAGTGTCAAATAATTAGTCGTGTCAATAATTAGTGTATTGACCGAATGACGAGTATCGGAGGCACATATCAGTATGGGTACGGTCCGGATGGTGAGCGCGATTTTATTTTGATCTGTGATTCGTGAATGCAGTTTTATTTAATATCGTAAGGCAATGGAAGGAAACGCGTTGTTACAGTCATATATTTGTGTAATTTTTTATATAAGTGCAGCCCGTAGTGCGGTGTATACATTTATAATTTTGTACATCATAGATGTTTTCAATGAATTGTAGTTTTTACATAAAAATTAAATATCTTTTAAAATTAAAAGATATCATAGAGTTTTCACCGAATATCTTCCCAATAAATTTCCGTTTATATTTAGTCCTAATAGTTTTGATTTAAAAAGATAAGCCAAAATTATTGATATTTTAGTCCTGAATATGGAAATTCGACATTATTCCGAGCCACTTTGGAAAGTTTTTTTTCTATTTCGGCTAGTTTAATTTCGTAGTGGTAATCACTAGAGGGCGTTCGTAGTACACCCTGCAAGCCAACGACTGTCTCATGATATCATAGGATATATTATATTCTCAACAATTTACATATAATGTGTAATACTTAGATATAGCTGCGTGTGAACTTCAAATAATCTGTGGCTGTGTGAGAGTTAGGTATGTGGGACACTTAGCAGATCGTACATTTGAATTTAGACTCTATTAATTGCATTTAGAGTCCGATATCCAATGTCGTATTTCGTGTTAAACCGATGTAGTGGATATCAGTGGTAATGTCTCGTTATTCTTTGTATTAAATAATTCATCGATGTGTTAATTGTAGGGACTTAACTTTGTATGCCATTAAAAATCTTGTTGTATTCTACATAGAGTTGTATAAGATTTGTCCATCTTAGATATAGACGTTTTGAATAGCGAGGCAGACGCCCTGAAACAACTTTCTGCTTCCAAATATTTTGAATTAAAACATCATAGAAACATACATATCCATTAAACTTCTAACTAAAATTAGAATATAATTTAAAAATCAATTTTGCGCAACGCCATTTATAACACATTTTGAGTCAAGTGTATTTTGGTTTTCTTATGCCGAATACAAATAAGGTATACAGGCTGTTGAAAAAAAAACAAACATAACGGATGGCGTGAAAACAATGATGTTCGATTTCAAAGAAATATGTGTGTACAAGTTTGAACTATCTAATTTCTTTGGTAGTCGACTCCATGTCTTTTTCAGAATTCATAATTCCCCTTATTATGAATGGGCTACATACATTCGCACATGCTTTTTACACCTGTATACATTAGGTACATAAAAGACAGTTTCGTCACCTATAATTTTGTTCTAAACATCCACGGTAGTTTTGCTTCTGGCCGAAGCTAAGCTGTGCACAATTTACTCTATTCCCAAAATAGGGTAACGTTGGGAGTCAAAATATTTGGAAGCACCATTCTCCGGTAGAGACATAAAGTGTCCCCAAAACGATTTGACAATAGTTTGCGTATTATTATTCGATGTGTACGCTTTTTCCAAGTAATAAACATTTTTTAAATATACGCTGTTAGTTAAGACGTGTTATAATAGCTATAGGCCTGTTTACAAATTTTAAATCTAACATGTTGTATTGAATAACTTGTTATGACATGTTCGATGTGGTATTTGTCTCCGTAACAAGTGTTGTGTCAAAAATAGGTTCTAGAACTACTTCAAAATTAGCCAAAATTCTGCGTATTCTGATTAATCGTATGGTCTATTTGACATATTAATTACTAAATAAGCGCTTGAGGTCGTGGGTTCGATTCCTACCCGTGACTTGTTTTTGTGTGATGAGCACGATCGTTTGTTCTGCGTCTAGAACTAATTTACCCATAATATGTATGTGTTTGGAAATGTGTTTGTCAGTTGTCTGGTTGCCTTTGAGCAGGCTTTGCCTGGCTTGGGATCGGATGACTGTAGATTCCTAAAGATATCTTATTATTAATTACCACATTTGTAACACCAATATTGTAATGGCTCGTTACACGTGTTGGGTAACTGCAAATGTAGTGAGTAGTTGATATATTTTAAACAAATACATTGAGGAGAAAGTCCTGCGAACATGTCAGAACAAGTGATTAATGGTTAACTGTGAACACGGCAATATGTTGATACTCAACTATAGTCTCCTCTGGAATACTTTAAAATTATTAGCTTTGTGAATCCAGCATAATCTAAGCTAACTCTAATGTATTATCAAGCTTATTACTAAAGGAGTAGCTTCGAAAGAAAGACGATATATCATAAATTATACCCGAACTCTGGGTCCTCTTATCGAAATTAATAGACACTTTAATATTCACTTCTAATCAGCTGAACAAAATATAGCAAGACACTTGCGACTCAAGAATCACTTAAGCCACCGCCAACCACCGCAGTACACCCGGTGATCTGCTACCCCATAAGCCCAGCTCGTATATCATAACAAAATTAATGAATAAAATTTATCACTTCTTTAATTATTTCATGTTTTAATTTTATTGCCACGTTTATTATTTCTATTTACGTATGCACACGAAACCGGGCATTATTCTACGAAAATGATAACTTGAAGTATTTTCATGATTAGATTTTGACAAGTATCAAGATCATATTGTCGTGTTTCTACACCTTTCATACATTGTACTGTTAAAATAAATCTGAAGGAAGCGACGTGTATGACCACAAACAATGTACTGCAACTGACCTACATTATACCCAGACTTATTTTAACATTGCACTGTACGAGCATCACACTTACGACCAGTATACAGTCTCATATATATCCAGAATAAAATATATTCATGTAATAATAATATAATTAGACTCTATAATGAATTAACTGTATCAATAGAATTTTGTTTATACGCATTATTATGGACAATTATTATTATTTGTATTTTCTAATCAAATCATTTTTATTAAGCTATCTATCACATTGTCAGTAAAATGAGGTGAATAGAATTTTTATGAAAGGCCTTGCGTGGTTAATGCCATACATATTGCCTTACCTCTCCTGAGCCTTGGTAATTGAAAAATATATTCCCTTTAAAATAATGATTCTATTCACTTCGATTTACAGTTCTAAATCAATTCTAATATCAATTTATTCCTATTTTGTACCAAATTATTATTATAAAATTAATATGTTTGAAGTATTCTTTCTGTGAAATGTAAAATAAACATAGTAACAAAAGGAGAACAGGCCAGGCTAAGAATGGTTCAGTCAGATTTGGAAAAAGTGTTTGAGATTTATTTTTATAAAATTTATATTAATATGTCTGATATTAAACGTCACGAGTTAAATTTATAAATATTTTCAATGTCAGCACTTGCAATGTTATTAACGCATGGCCGTCATATGACGTCATGTGACCTAAGGTAGAATGAAAGAGAGACTATGTGACAACGAGAACGAAAGAGAAGAAATCTTTGAAGATAGGGAAAGGTTTGAATTGGAAAGAAAATGTATTATTCAAATACTCATTGCAAAGTTTCCATTTAGATTTTCGAGAGGCTCATATTATAGGCCAAAGTTTATTTTTTTTATCAGTAGCCGCGGCCTGTCTCCGTTTGTATTCCGAACATATAATGAAACAAAACCTTAATGTGAAATAAATTTGTATACTACAGTAGACAGTATTAAACACTTTGAATTTAAAAAATAAAAACCACATATCCGGTTTCTAATGAGACATCGTATATCTTGTTTTTAAATAACGCCAGTTACAAATATTTAATTTTTTTCAAACAATTCACCCAAGTAGGTGAGCAACCAACTTTGAAATGCAGATTTGCAGATGCAATAGTCTTGAGACTGTAAATGTCCGGATACTTAAACGCTACTCATTCACAAGATATCACTACTTACGACACATAAGAGGACAAGACAAGAAATCTATCCCCCCTGTTCTATAGATATATTTCTACTAGTTAAAAAAATTCCTAATGGTAGTGATAAGCGGAATACTAATTCAACTATCCATACTAATACTATTAGTATGCATAGAGGAAATAGTTCATGTCTCTACCGGTGGCGATTATTGCAAAAAAGTTCTAAATATCGGTACCAGTAGGGATATGTATGGAACAAGGACCGCCCCTTGACCAATCAGGTCAAAGGAAATTGTTTTTTCGTACGAAATATTGGAGGTTGACAGGCCAGGGGGCGGGACTTTATTAATACGTCACTATTTTCTTATCGAGAATGCAACAATAAGTCTTCTTTGGGTAGCGTTTAATGATTCGACCACAAGAGTTTGAATTATATAATATTGGCAGTTATGTCGAAGTTTTGGGGCAAAGTCATAATTGTGGAATATTCTTAATATTAAAGCAGAAGAAACTGAGGACGTTTGTGTATTCATGTAGCTCGCTCTTCAAATTAATTAGCTGATCTCATTACAGCCAAGCGGTTTCGTCACTTGGCGATTTTCTTCATTCTGACGATGAGACTAAATTTATTTATTTTTCAAACGAGCTTATAAGCGTGGCAAACGTATCTTTTATTTAAAAAGAAATCATCACACATCTTATGCCCATTTTTAATGGCCAATCTTATATTAGTTTTATGAAAAGTTCATTTTAAGTTGAATAAATTAGTACAAAAATGTCTTACATTTATGTTTCAACATTTAATGTTTAATTCAACGCAATGCAATGTTGCGAAAATGCAAAATAGACTGTGCAATAACATTAATGTTTCTTCAGAATTTAATGTTAGTTTACTTTGACTTGTATGTCAATAAGAGTATAATTTCATTACTATATTTTTAAGTAATGTGATGAGATTTATTATTTTATCATAATTTGCAAGTATAATTTGTATCTATTGTACAAATAAAACATTTTGCATTAAAATAAAATGTCTTTTATTTATATCAACAAACAACATTCTAGACCCAAACTCACCTGTACTTATTCCACTTTTATAAATGAGTTTAAACCTGGCCGGTTTCGCCTTATAGAAGGTTACGTTAGTTAGGGGTTTTTTTGGTCCGGATGGCGTAAGAAAGCGGTTCCCGGATCTCTCCCGTCTCAGGCGCAGAGTGGCACACCGTGTGATTTTAGTCGGTTCGATTCCGACACACCGCCCCGCCGCAAACCCCGGTGGGGTGAAGGCCCGAGGGGGTTTCCACAAGTAAAAAAAAAAAAAGAAAAAGTTAGGGGTTTTAAGGTTGTGAACTCAATTAAAATAGTGGAATAAATACAAGTGAGTTTGATTCTAGAATGTATTGCAGCAAGTTCTATCAAGTGCCGAAAATCGAGAGTATAAATTCAATACAATATTAGACGCAATATTATATCTGCAGTGGTTTTTTTTTGTTTGGGTCCTCGATGTACGTTCAAATATCATTCATAAATCGTTCAATGTAAGAAAAATTAAACAATAATTATGAAAAATAAAAATTATTGAAGTTTTTGAAAGCATCCTAAAAACCATACATCCGTCTGTTTGCCATACTTTACATTCTCGAGGAAGGACAAAGACTACTCTAGAATAAATATACCATTCATTTAAAATGATTTAATGCATAACAATTATCGCACAGGGCGCTCTCAAACTACATGGTAACCGATTCGTCACATTTAGTTAAACAACACACAAAACATGCAGTTTTATTTTTAACAGTATAAATATTTGATTTCTTATTTATTTAAATAGATATACCACAATAATAGTCATAAATAAACTAGATAGCTCAATAAATAGATTTTATCTGACTTATAAGTCTGAATTCTGATAGTAATATACACTATACACTTACAACAGTTGTCTATAATAAGAAAACTTTGATCAATTTTTAGCAAAAAATATAACTATTTTTACTAATTTATATAAATAACAACAGGTTTGGTTAAATAACTTTTGTAAAGTTTTTTTAAAATTGGTATCATTTGCATAACTTTTGGCAAACGGTAATTTAAAAAGTTAAGGCTTAAAAAATAATAATTGGGAGGGATGGATTAACCACTCAACTAACTCGTATTCCTAACTTAAATACCTCCTATATTTTAGCTGAATATAGTGAAGTTTACTTTAAAATGTAAAAGAAATCTTAAAACAGTTTCAACTAATTGAGAAAAAATCTCAATTGGTTCCAGTTTCAAGATTGCTTCAACAAATTCTAGTTGGCAATACTGTTTAAAAGTCTTTCCAGCTGCAATTTTACCAAAAGCATATGGTAATATAGGAGAGACCATATATCTGACAAAAAATATTTCAAAAGTATTCATGTAGCTTGCTCTTTAGACTGGACCAGTAAGCTTGATATTCTTTGTGATATGTCCTCAAAACCCTCAAATGCTTTCAATGTTCTCAAATATTAAAAATTGGTCTCGTAACCCATTCTCCCCACCAATACCACCCTCTGGTAGGATATACACTAATCCATCAGCACCTTTTTTTGGAGAAAACTCCATTAGGTTATTGTTACTTTTTGCAAGATCAAATAGATTCCATACAGCTAAATATCTCGACTTTCCATGCTTACAAAAAACATAGACATTCTTTGGATCATCTTCATAGTTAGCAGTCTCTTCTACCACAATTACTCCGCAGACTAAAGTCCAGTGAGCAGTGTGACCAGCCCGCAGACATGGGGAGTGGTTACAGTCAGCATCATACCTGATTCTGAGTCAAGGTCTTGTTTATAAATGAAAGTTGGTTTAAAAATATAGAACTTTTTATAACTTAAGATTTATTATTTTAAAGCCTTATTGCAAACAAGACTGTTACAAAGTATTGACATTTATTTTTAATCTAAACTAATGNTTTTTTTTATTTTATCCACTTATGAGTAATAAGTATTATCACCATGAATACAACATGTTTTAAAAATATTTTTAAATCAAAAAACACCCTTAAACACCAGGACACACAGCGGAACACGTGCGTGAACTTGACTACTTCGAATTACTGCAATCCAATTCCTTTCCTTACCTCATTCTTTTGCCCCACTGAAATCTATGATGTTCCTAAAGAGTGAGCGTTAAATAAGTATTTTAACAAGTTTACAATGTTACTTTTAAAGTGTAAGATTAGGGCAGAAAGGCAGTAATAACAATGATGAGATTATTTCTAAATGAACGTTATTTTATTGTCCAGGGCCGAGTGTGATTGCGCGCCACTTGTCGGCTACGGACGGCGCGTACGCAGCTCTGTTCGCGGGCGACTCATGGGCCAACATCTGCGAACGAGCCGCTGATGGATCCGTCACTGACGTCGCTGAGATGTCCTCTAGAATCGGCAGGTACGGACATACTGATATTATAGTCCATTATTTTTTATTTATGAGCCTGACAAAATAATTCTACTGTGCCTGATGGAAAGTTAAAGCAGAATCCAAGAGTGGTGGTCACATACGAAACACGACAGCACGCATGCTGTGATTTTACGTTGATCTTCTGTGCGGGGGATTACCGCCGCGGTCGAGCCGGCCCAACCGTGCTGAAATCAGCTGAAGGCCGTAGGATTAAGGCCGTGATCCAGACTCAAGTCTTACCAATTAGGTGTAGCTTCGAAACGAAATTATGTTTATATGTTTAAATTTGTGTGTTAAGGTGCAATTTAGTGGTAATTTATATAAGTTTATATAAGTTTATGAGGCGCTCATAGCCCAGTTGCACTCGGTGATTAGAAACAATCAGCGAGGGCAAGCAACGACGGCGCGGTCAGTACCTGGATGGGTGACCGCTGGTGGCATGTTACCATGAGCGTCTCCGTGATTCGGAGGTCACGTTAAGCAGTCGGTCCCGGTTGTTATCATAGGATAACAGTCGTGAAGCTTAGTTGGAGGCCTTCGGGCGGCTTAAAAACATCCAACGGTAAGATTTACGTAGCCACAACGTTGTCTTGCCAGTCCCCAACCCGCACTTGGCCAGCGTGGGGACGTATGGCCTTAACCCTCTCCTGAGAGGAGACCCGAGCCCAGCAGTGGACATTATGGGTTGTTGATTATATAAGTTTAAAAAACTTTCAGTACGTTTATCAGCAGTTTCAGTCTTAGTTTTGTAGTCATTAATATTATTTTATTTCAATAACCTCAACTATAATGTGATGTGTACTGTGCAGGTATCTAAACAGTATTGGGCCGGTGAACAATGTGCCGATAGGTGAGGCGATGGTCGCGTACAGAGATAAGTCTGGTGATGAAGACTCAAGTCAAACGTTTGTGCCCTTCATTGCAGTGAGTACACAACGACCAACATTNATGTAGCTTGCTCTTTAGACTGGACCAGTAAGCTTGATATTCTTTGTGATATGTCCTCAAAACCCTCAAATGCTTTCAATGTTCTCAAATATTAAAAATTGGTCTCGTAACCCATTCTCCCCACCAATACCACCCTCTGGTAGGATATACACTAATCCATCAGCACCTTTTTTTGGAGAAAACTCCATTAGGTTATTGTTACTTTTTGCAAGATCAAATAGATTCCATACAGCTAAATATCTCGACTTTCCATGCTTACAAAGAACATAGACATTCTTTGGATCATCTTCATAGTTAGCAGTCTCTTCTACCACGATTACTCCGCAGACTAAAGTCCAGTGAGCAGTGTGACCAGCCCGCAGACATGGGGAGTGGTTACAGTCGGCATCATACCTGATTCTGAGTCAAGGTCTTGTTTATAAATGAAAGTTGGTTTAAAAATATAGAACTTTTTATAACTTAAGATTTATTATTTTAAAGCCTTATTGCAAACAAGACTGTTACAAAGTATTGACATTTATTTTTAATCTAAACTAATGTTTAATTGTTTTCTTCTATTTTATAACTGAAATTTATACTGAAACCGGATATGTGATTTTTATTTTTTAAATTCAAAGTGTTTAATACTCTTATTAGTATACAAATTTATTTCACATTAAGGTTTTGTTTGTATAATTTTTGTATCTAGATGTTTTCTAAAGTGAATGTGAAGTGCAGTTCCAGAGGCATCAAAAAGATTAGCCTGCAACCTGATTAGACTTAAAAGGGACAATCTCAGGAAGACCCATAGGTATCCTGATGGGGCATTGTCCCCTAAACAAGCACCTATTCAATATAAGCGCAATAGACAGCCCTCTGCAGGAGATGCATGGAGGCAGAAGAAACTGCAAGCATGTCCTCACAGAATGTAAAAGTGTGGTGGATCAACGGGCAGACATCTTCCAATCAACATCACTTCCAGGAGCATGTAGTGACCTGAAAAAGTTAGTGAGCTTCTGGGGTGATCTAGGATGGTCGGAGTGGGAAGATGACAAACTCACACACAACGGCTCAATCAAGAGGACAAACAAACAATCAATATGTGAATGTGTAATTAGTTGATTTTGTTCTCTCTCCAATGCAATATTACCTATATTTGGATCACAGTGCATGGAAGTTTTTCAACACACAAACTCACCAAAAATTTACTTTTATTACAATAAGTGTTATGCACATTATAATAAACTACTTTTATCAGTCCACTGTTGGACATAGTTCTCTTATTACAAAAGAGGTCTTTATATAATCAGTGCAAGAACTTTATACAGAATAGGCAGTTTGTGGATTAAATAAATTATATAATACACTTGGTACATTAATGGAATTGAGAATTGATATGAAATTACTAAAGATATAAAAAAGGATACGGAACTAGTAGCATAGCACCATTTAAGAGTCTTTCAATAGTTTCATTGCTAAATAAACCTCCTTTTCTCAATGTACATCTAACATTTCCTATTTCTGTTAAGCTATGGACTTTCTCAGCCAGTTTGACCATTTGTTTGCAACTGAACATCTCACCATTGCTTGTATAACCTTCTAATTTGGCTATGCTAAGTAATTCATCTGGTGTTGCTTCTCCGTTAACCAGCATAGACAAAGCCACTAAGCCACAGGTTGGACCAATTTGTATAATTGATTCAAAATACTTATATTTGTACTGAAAGGGTGGATAGTATAAACACATAGCATTTTTATGGCATGCATCCTTTAATTCAGGATATTCAGATGCCCATTGAAGAATATCAGAGTCAATATTAATTTCGTTAGTATTAGTTAAATTGAGCGTCTTAGTAGGTGAATTAATGTCTGGCAGTGATGGTGGCGGTGGAGGTGGTGGTATTGTACACATCTTGATATCATTGGTAACAAAATCAAATATTCAAAACTTATATGTTGCAACTTATGTAACGATAAAATGTGTTAGGCTTATACAACATTATCGTAAATAACATTTCTTCTAAATATCTTGTACATAACTATTAACACATTAGAACTACTAAAGTAATAATAAAAACTAAGTACTCGATTTAACGAGTCAAATACATTTCGTCGAAATGAAATGCTCTTTGAGTTTTACGTCGATATGTTAGTATGACAGTTTTGAACGAATGAAGTGTGCGAATGAGACATGCGAGATTTTTGTCTTCTTTTAAATTTATGAAAAATAGTCGAGGTCTTTGTCTTGACTATCAAACTCGTTATGATAACTTATTTTTAATTATTTAAATTCTCATGAAGTTGTTAATAAACTCCGTTAACTTGTGTTAATTTTGTCCCTGAAAATTAAAATTTTAAAAAGATTTCTTTAGTCTGTTAAACTAGTTTTATAAAAAGCTAGCACACAGTTGTAAAATGACTTGACCCAGAATCAGGGACATTGATTTATAAATGTGGGCGTGGTGTTGCTTGCTATGTCGTTCTCACTAATTTTACTATTACAAGTTACAATTCATTCTTGCATTCGTTCTACTGACAGCTGGGTGGTCAGATGTACTTGAAACGAACTGAGACAATTGTATATTAATTAATTGAAGGGAAAGAGACAACTTTCTTCTTGTTAAACCGGTTGGACGGGACCCTAATAACCATGTCGGAGCCACGAAAAAACCATCTCTCCATAAATGGAGGTCAAGATAATGAAGACGAAAATGTGTCTTCTTACAAGCCAATTCCAGATACGGATGCAGGTAATTTCCTCTTTGCTTGCTTACTATTCATTCTCTAGGTACTGTATATCTCACTAACGAGATAATATTAAATTGTAGATAATTGAATATGTATTGCCTTCTCATGATTATGACTCTTATATTTACAATAGGTATTGGAGCTTAGCCTTTCATTCTGATGCAACTATTAAGGAAAAAATTTCATAAAAATGCTAATTGAGCTCTATTTAATATCTCAATTTATCTTATCAAACCATGTTGCCCCATGACGTTATCAAAAGACACAGCGTAAGGTCAACTAAACAGCAAACGTCAAAAGCATGACATTATTCAACAAAATTGAGAAGTTCGACAATGTTAATAAAATTGTATTAATCATATAATTTTCTAGATTACATTAACTCACTATTTTATTATTCAAACGAATTAAGTTATACTGTTTTCGCTTTTTTCATTTTTATGCGTAAACTAATAAGACAATGTGTAACAAATTCTACAGAGTACCTTTTTGATTCGACCGGTTTTTAAAGCGCTTAAATTTTTCGGCAGTCAACGCCATTTTGTGTTCTTATCCGCTGCACAGCTGCCGTTTCACGCTGGATGATGCAAGATCTTGTTTGCATCAAAACGACGGTTTATTTTTCATTGATAATTATTTTGCTTCCAAGAAGTTCTTCAAATGAGTGGTAAATTGACATCCTTTTATTTCTTTTCGTTGAACATGGTCGCCTACGGTCGCAGACATCTTTTTCGAATGAGATTACTTCGCTGGAATTACTTATCTGAGTATCTGCAAAACATAAACAATCATGAGCATGTTTATTTCAAGTTAATGATATAGTAATTCGATGTCTGTGGCCTATCACCATATCAAGTATACTGAAGAAGCTATGACAACAGATTTTGTTTTCAGCAGAACAAGTTGAATACCCTGAAACTGAGGGGGTTTATATGCAATTAAACCAAAGCGAAATTATGGAACCTGACCAGGGAGAAGACGTAGAAGATCATTGGGAACACAACAGTATAAAAACCCTACTGAGCCTGTACCTTCAGAATGTAGACAAATTTCGAAGTCCGAAAGTAAAGAAAAAGAATGTTTGGATAGATATAGCAAATGCTGTGGGCAAAGGTCCAGACTGCTGTGATAAAAAGTTTCGTAATTTAAAACAGACATATGTGAGATTATTGAAAAAGAAAAATCGGAATGAACTAGTCGTTGTTAAATGGCCTTATTATGATGTATTTGAGCAGATCTACAATGAGAATGGAGACTATCAGCCAGAGATACAACAGAGAATTCAGGATGGAGCAACAGAGAGTGTAACTAAAGCCTTACTCTCAATTGCTGAACCATCAAATTATGAGTCGGTTTTGCCAGAAAATGGTGAAACGTCTAATAACCAAAGTGAGGAGTCAAAGCGGAAGTTCACAAGAAGGCGATATACAGACTTTAGAAAGATTTCTTTAGAAATGAGAAATAGGCAGAGGGCTGTCGAAGAAAAACTAGATAGATTAATTAATATAGTACAAGAATCAAATAATATTCAGCGAGAACGGAATAGGCTTTTTAAACAGTTCCTGGAAAATTTGAATCAGAATAATACCTGAAATTTATTCTAAGGCAAGGAAAAAGTACATGTTTTACTAAAAAAAAATTATTAAAACAAATTATTTTATGTGTGAAAGTATGTGACTTTTGTCAACCAAAATGTTATAATGTTCACACATAAAAATACCCTTTTCACCTAATCATTTGTATATTTTTTTATACCCAGTGTGATCATACTGTAATACTAAATTCTTTGAAGAACATTTGCGTAGGAACATTTATTGTTCTAACTGTCCGTAATAATGATGAATCTCTAATATAATAATCTTAATCTCTATCTCTATCTCTATATATAAAAGAAAGTCATTTTTTCGTTAGTTACACTATTTATACCTCAAGAACAACTGAACCAATTTGGCTGAAAATTGGTGGGGAGGTAGCTTATAACCAGGAGATGGACATAGGATACTTTTTACATAGTTTTTTTTTTCAAATGCAGATTACATTGCGGGCTCAGCTAGTTTTAGGTAAAATAAATTAAAGTTAATATATTTTATTGAAGGGCAGATAATGATTTTAACTATATACTGTATTTACAATAAAATATTATATACTTTTATTGATTATCCAAGTAATTATTCAATGTGAGATTATTCACATGCATTAATACTTTTTATACGAATTGTTGACATAGTAGTGTAAGCGGTCACCTTGCCATTTTGTACTGTGCCGAGTGTTATGGGTTCCGTCCCAACAAGGATAACATTTTCTTTCCACAAATTGTTCTGAATCTTCTTCATGTGTATGTTTGTGGAGTACCCGCGATGTGAGTTATGTTTATTGTGCGACAGTTCTTAGAAAAGAAATTGTACCTTTTTAATACATAGGCAAAACATATCTTTTTTAAAAATTATGAGTTTCAAAAGATATATTTTGATAAAATTAGTATTTTTTTACTACAATAATAAATGAATTTCAATCAACTTTCTGTTTAATTTCGAAACAATTTTTGATACCTTTAAATTTCCTTGCTACGAAACTAGGTTTGAATGCAAGCAATCTTGCTCTTCATTGAACAACATCATCATCATCAGTCCACTGCTGGATATAGGCCTCTCCAATTGCACGCCACTTAGTTCGATCCATGGCTTCTCGCATCCAGCTTCTGCCAGACGTCTTGCGCAAATCATCACTCCATCTGACCTGTGGACGTCCTACACTACGTTTGCCGAGACGCGGTCTCCACACAAGAACTCGTTTACCCCAACGGTCATCGGTTCTACGGCAAATGTGGCCAGCCCACTGCCACTTCAGCTTGCTAATCCTGTCCTATCCTATGTCGATGACCCTGGTTCTTAAATGATTCGTTGATAGTTGATTATTCTATTTGTTCTATGTCTTACCCGTAATGACATACGGAGCCGAAACGTGGACACTTGGCTCAGTGTGCTATGGACCTCTCCATCTATGCTCGGCGTTTCTCTAAGGGATCGCATCAGAAACGTGGTGATCCGACAAAGAAACCAGGGTCATTAAACAACCATGAACGTAATTTACACTCCCGATTGTTGGCTCTTACTAGCACTTGTTAAAGTACATTTTTGAAATCAAACCTATTTGTTTGAAGTTTTCAATGAACTTAATAAATAATTTTAAATTTTAATTTTGAATAACGTGTAGGTAGATGGAGACGCCTAATGGCGATTGTTTAATTTCGAAGTTAATATTTAAACCAAGTACTAATTATAATATATCCTTGCGTTGATCATATGCTATTTACTCTGGATATTTAAAATAAAAAAACTTAACTGCGACGCATATTTGACTACGTCACACGAACGAACACCTAAATAAAAGAATTATCAAATTTAGTGCAGTCGATCGGAATTTATGCACATACATACATTTATTTTTATTTATATAGCTAGATTATTATTTATTTAACAACATATTTTCAACTTTTATGCAATAACTATAACTGAAACCTTCACCCGTCTAACAATCTCCTCCTCTTTTGTCCTTCACACGCTACTGGTTTTGTGGGCTCTTCGTTCTTTGTCCAGTCTGTTTTCTTGTGTGCGCTTCCTCTCGAGGTCAGGACGGCTAAAAGCCGTTAAACTTTTAAGTTCAAGATAAAGGAGCTTTTACTAATAGAGTTGGCGGCATCAACAAGATTTTAGTTCATCACTCAATAAATTCATATGCTTTATTAATAGATACATATGTATGTCTAAAAATGTATGTCCATGTTTGTATTACTGTATACTAAGTAATATATTAGTAGTTTATTTAAACTTATTGTGGTATTTGTGAGAACTACTATAATTATAGCTATCATTTCTATTAAGCTCCTAGCTTACCTTTTCTCTTCATCGCTCAATCAGTATACTGGTAGAAAATTCCTTGGGCTTTAAGTTCACCGATGTATGTTTTTGTGCATAAGTAATAAAAAAAATGTTGCTCATAACAATTCCTGAGGGTCACTTATGTTACTAATCATCACTACGGTATTATCATCGTACCTCCGTTGGAAATATAACAACCCGTTCCAAATTAGTATTCTAAATACGAAGAATAATAGGAAGAGAAAACATAATGCGTACAAAAGTATTGTTAGGCGTTTCCCGGTAAAATACTGAATACAACACATGACTGTTTCATTAACGCATGTTGATTATGACTTCGTTCAGTATATACTTGTTCTACGCGAACAATTTTAATTAACATTTCCAATGTAAACGAGTGAATATTACTATAAAATCGATTATTGTTTCAATTTTATCACTTATTAGTCGCAATTCTGTACATTTATTATTTTCCTAGCCTTTACTATTCCAAGATTGTTTGGGGTCGTTTACTAGTTCAGGCGGTTTTACCTGTTTATCAGTTTTTTCACTGAGCTACTGGCGTTGGACCTTCGCTACCCCGATGGCGAACTTTATTCGACGGTTCAACAGAAAAACCCAATAATAGTTTTGGCCCAACCTGGAAATCGAACCAGATTCCTTGTCGACCTTGGGACCCGTCTTGATTGATATACGCATACGATGACTGCTAGACCAATGAGGCAGTACTTTTTTTTTATTAAGTATATTTCAGGTTTTTTCCACTTGTCCCCTTTATAGTACTGGTTAAGCTCATATGTCTTAAGGGAGGGTCGAAGGCGTGTGTCGATTACGTAATTCGATAGATAGGGCAGGGCTAGGCAAACCTTTTCAACATATAAGGATTGATTGAAGTATTTTCTTTGCGTCATATTGTAGTGAGGCTATTTTTAGTGTCGTACGGTCGTATGAAAAAGTTTGACTATATTTTATAACCGTATTGAAGTAAGAAACTACCTTGGATCCGTAGACGGTTTGTACACAAAATCCTTTCAACTATTAGAAGATTTTGTGTTAGATTTGGATTAAGGGAGTTCAGGAATAATTATTCCATCGGACAGAGTAAGTGCTTCTACCTTAGCTGAAATATTAACTTTACTAAGGAATTTTATCTCCCGCACTTTAGAGAAATATAGTAACATTATCTAACTCTTTAACTGTTAATTGTATGATTTGTCTTTAACTAGTCATTACTCATTCATTAGTTAAAATATATTTGTTTAATGGTTGTTTCATTAGCCCAAAAACAGAAATATTTTGTTTCATTTTCTAATTATTTTTACTGAAGACAATTGCGAGCAAGCTTATCCGAGTTCCGGGGAAAAAATGTATAATGTTATACATTATGATTTTTGTATGTAAAATACAAATATTTACAATATAGATATTTTTACAGTCGTCTTATGGCCCCTCTTTAAGTAACTTTAAGTAAGTTACTCATTGGATATATTATTTTATGATATTACCTCTTCGGAAGGCTTTCATACAATTTTAAAAACCATCACGAAGTAAAAACGGTTTTAAAATTTATAGAAATTTTTTGAAAAAAAGAAAATTTTTGGACATAGAACATCAATTTGGCAATCCTAAGGCGGTGAGCGCGTCTCGAACTCGCACACCTAACGCACGAAGGCAGCTCTGCTCAGTCTATATCGATTTAGCTCGTGTAGAGACCAACAAGTATGAATAACTCATCAATTATTTCACAGAAAACTGTTGTAGAACAAAACAATTTATAGTGTTCACAAAAGTGTTTCATCGCCTTACCCGCGGAGAATATAGCAATAAAGGGAATGTCTCTCACGAAATTCTTGTTATTCTTATTCACGATAATGCATTTATATTTTCCTTGTTTGAAAGGTTGTTCCTTTCAGTACACACGTAGTCCTTGTTAGAATCAACATACCTACACTAATTTTTAATCCAAAAATACAATACCATATCAAACTAACAAAAAAAAGTTTGAAATATAACTATAACCCAACTATGTAAATTTGTTTGATAAAATTTATATGGCCTATATCTCCGGAACCATTACTACGTATCCATCGACACCTTATTCATAAAAATTGAATCAGGAGTTAGTTAGATACATAGATTGTCAAAAATATTGTGGCTGCGACTTAGCCGAGTAAAAAGAAAATGTAGTAGAATAGGCATGATGACTAATTTTGAAAAACTGTTTTATGATGTTCCGAAGTATCTCCTATTGTCAAAAACAGTTATTTTCCTACAAAAAATTAAAGTTTTAGTAGGATAAAATTGAATTTTAAGTTTAAAATTCACGAGAAAACACTCGGTGGTGTCATGGCGTCTGTTTATGTAAGACGCGATGTCACCATTTGTCAACCAGTGTCAATTATTGCTCTTAAAACAGGAAAGTGAATACTATTTTAAATGATCATTTCTTGTTTAGAAAAAAAAACAAAAAATCGCAGAGGCAATCTAGTATCGAAAAGGTAGGGTTTCTCTTAATTGCGTCCGTATAAATAAAATATATATTCTGCAAGTTTGCTTAACTACACAATTTTCGCACCTCTTTGAATAGTTCTGTTAATAACTTAAAGATAAATGACATCCCCAAAAGTATTCAATGGATTTGCTAATTATTTGACATTTTTTAGCAAATGTTATTCATTCATTGTTGTCTCAAACGATTTAATGAGATTTGGAGTATGAATTAATTATGTTAAACTTTCATGGTAATTGGTTCTATTTGAATTTATGTATTAGGAAAATTCTGATACAAAAAACAAAACAAAATGACCGACCGTTTAAGGATTCTCTAGTCTAAACAAACGAGGGTGCCATCCTTGACAGTTGCAATTCAGTGAAACCGTTTGCCAAATATTAAAACTTGTAGCGTTAATGATTGTAAAACTCTAGTGCTCTGTCTCCTCATTTAGCTCAGACAACATCTAAAGAAGAAAGGTAAAGTATTAAGATAGCTATGTCAGCTTAAGAGTAATCGCCTATGTTATAAAATGAACTGACTTGAAAAAAATCATACCAACTACAGATACTAGAAAATACTTCAATGAAGTTCTGTTTAATACTATTTTAGCTACAGAACATTAATTAAAGTTACCCGTTGGGCGAATGCATTGTTTAATGCGCAGTTTATACGGCAAAAGTATGTCTTTCGGTTAAAACCAGTCTTCACTTAAATTGCAACGAGTTCTCGGAACTCTCGGAACAAATCAAGCTCTTTTTCATAAGATTCTTTGTCTCCCGCTGACTTTCGGGAATCGTTAATTTCATCTCAGCATTGCGTTGCTTGCGTTTAAGACCACATTTTTATATAGTTATATATTTTATGGAAATGCATCTCTAATCATTTTTAATTTCGTAATGCTTTGTTCCCACAAGCAAGCAAGCAGTTTTATTTTGTTTTTTATATAGAATTCGAATCTTAGAAACTACAATAAAATAAGTTTTCTTTAAATAGATGAAAAGATGAACAGTTGTTTTAGATCTGTATCGATTAAGTGACGAAATCGGTTTTAAAACTGGAACTCGAAGGGGACTTGCGCTTAATCCCTCATGTCCTTGAGGGAACAAAAGTTAGTTACGAAGCATTTTCAGTGCTGATAAAATGAGACACAGAATCCGCGATACTGTAGCGTGACAAGGACGGTGTAGGCTAAGAATAACGCTTTATAGTCCAGGGTTCAAATTCGTGTTAACCGCTATACTGAGTATATACGCATCTCGAGCCGGAGCCGGATCGTTAGTAATGTACGGAGGCCGCTGAGGCCAGTTCCACCGGGAGCGTATGCGGTAACGGTACTTTTATTGCGGTTAGTCGGAATTGTTACGTGCTCACGTCTCCGGGTATTACCTCCAGTTGATGTGATGTGAATATACTGCACTACTGTGTAAAATAGGCCTGAAAATAACAATTAAATACCGGTGATTTCTCAGTCATATGTAAGAATATTTTTCTTTATAGAATTAAAGATAATTTGAATTGGTAAATTACATGAAATATTACAGTTTCCAAATGTTCAATTCTTTTAGGAATAAGTCGTAGAGAACATAAGGTGACAGTGTTTTTATTTCTGTGTCAAGTGTCAATGTCTGACACGGAATTAAGTATATTGCCTTATACTATTAGATTCTTTCAAATAATTGATTGTTTCATACAAAGTGGGTTACTTTCGTGCTTATCCATCACGCTAAGCCACGTTTCACGTGTTCCCTTTTAAAACTTGTGAATTATATATTTGTATACAATTTCTTAATAATTCTAATTGCCTACAGAATTCCGTACCTCGAAGAACAACCTCGCGAAGTCAAAGGAGAAGATTTCTCCGGACGGTGCTGAAGAGAAGCTTCTGCCCAAGGAAGAAGAAGCTAAGATCGTCACCAGAGTTGACATGGCGGACGCTAAATACGTGGTGGAAGACCATCGCAATGGCGACGCTAAGATCGAACTTGATGCTAATAAAAGGGTAAGTCTGATTTGAAAGTTACTTCTTAAAAAAAAAACAGGTTTTTCTGAAATTTCTTCTTACACAGCCCTTGGGCTCGGTTCCTAAGTGTGCACGTATTTGATATCTTTTCCCATAGGGAACTAAACAAGCACCGAAATAGTTTCTAGATTTGAATAAAACGTATGTTCTTAAGTAAAGGTACAATAGCGAGAATTGGTTAACATGTCAAATATAATTAATAATTATGACTAAACCGTTGACTAAATAACAATTTCTACGAATATTTTATTGTCACATAAACAAGGAAACGCGAACTAAAAATGTTTAAAAAAAAAAGGTATTAACAAATGTTTATTAAATTAGTAACATGTGGTTAACTGAAGTTACAAAAGACAGAAAACAAAACCAGTCACGTACCGGTATTGATTTAGTTTACGTTATTTTTAAATGTACCAGCGTGTTTAATATTTATTCGTATACTTTTTAAAAAAATTGTACAAATAATTAAAATTGAAGTGTCGGTTTCTAATTTCAAAATAGGAGTTTTTCACTAAATGCTTATGAAAGTATGTGTACGTGAAAAAAATAATTTTTAATTGTTTTCTTCTGCCTAAGTGTTTGTTCAATTTTGACGGGACTAGACTGGCAGGTAGCTGATGATCTTCTTCTTTTGATGATATGGCAATCAGCCGGATCAGCTATTTCTGCCAATGTCAAGTATTTCGAGTCTTCAATTCTAAGTCTTCGAGTCTTCAAGTCTTCGTATTGATGGAATTAATGATAATAATATATAAAAAATGTGGATGACATGAAATGGGGACCGTCTTTCGCAAAAACAAAAAACGATCCAGCTGATGATCTAAGGAGTAACTTGGAATACTTTTTTAGATTTTTACTCAGTGGCTTTGGCCGCGGTTGTTATAATAGCTACCTACAGCTTCACCTCTGCCAAAAAAACGAAGATTGAAGTCGTGGAAGTGCTTTCTAATTTACGATCATAATTTTTATTACGACGTGTTTGAAGTTGCATCAGATATCTCCTTTCTAATTTTTCCCCATCTTATTATTATAAATTAGCCAATTTAAATATTTCCTCTTACTAGCCTTTATTATATATTAAAATTAATTAATATGACATTTAATAAAAAGTATATCTATATATTAAATGTCATATCAATTAATTTTATTATTTCCTAAGTTACTTCCAATACCTCAAATGTTATGTTTTCGCGTGAAAGCGTAACAAACAAACTTATATTCACATTTATAGTAATAGATCAATATTAGTTGAGGTCGGCTACATTCAACGTCTCTTCCTAAATTCAAAATTATTCCAAAATTACAGTAATCTAGGGACACATTTATGTCATTGGAAGTTATCCCCGTTTACTCCGTAGTAAACCTGTAATAGTTTTTGTGAGGAAAAGAAGAAGCTTCAGTAATGTTCCAGCGTTTATGGAGACGTGGAAGCACATATACATATTATCATAATAGAATTTTCTACCAGAGCGCCTTATCTTTAACTGTTGGGGGCTCTCTACAAAGTGATGTGGTAAACCTTATAGTTTTACACATAACTAGCTCCCCGTGTGTAGGACTGTTATCGCGGTGAAGACCAGCCTGTTTCCTTTCTCAAGAATGAAAATATCTCCAAAATATTGCCAAAATTCATTGAAATCGGTGCAGCTGACGGACAGAACTACTTTTTGAGTTCATTATATTAGTATAGATGTATATATTGTAGGTCCTTCTTCATCATCATCAACAACCCATAATGTCCCACTGCTGGGCTCGGGTCTCCTCTCAGGAGAAGGTTAAGGCCATACGACCCCACGCTGACCAAGTGCGGGTTGGGGACATATAGGTCGTTCAACGCCTTGTATTTTCTGCTCTATTTGCCGTACGTCCATCAAGATTCATCTTTCCAATTAGTTGTAATTATCGCGTCTCAACAACTCATCAATTTATATGCTCTATCATACATTACAAACGAAGTATTTAGCTAAATGGATTAACTAGGAGTAAAAAAAAATTGAGAGCTTCTCAAAAAACAGTTAAGATGGGCAAATAAGTAGTTGTCAATTGTTAACATGAATTCCTATATTTTTTACTAGCTGAGCCTTGCGGTACAACGAAAACCGAGAGTAAAGTCGTGGAGCTAGTCTAAAAAAGTAGCCTAAATTACTCCTTATATCATAAACTATCTGTCAGTTAAAGTCGCGTCAAAATCTATCGCGCCGTTTCAGAAATTAACCGAGACACACAGACAGATAAAATTTTAAGAATTGTCTTTTTTGATGCAGGTACCGTACATACCCACATACTTTCATATGAAAAAGCTGTTAGTATGAAATTAGAAATAGATCCTTCAATTTTATTTATATTTTCTTTTGTACGAAGTTGGTTTTTTAGCTTTTCATAATTTCAACATCCTATAAGTTGGAATTTACGCAAGACATTTGTTTTAACCATCAAAATTATAAACTAAATTTACTGCCATGAAAAGATACATTTTTGAAAAAATCTTTAAATTTAATATTTTCCTTTTTAGTTCTTAATAGCATAAAGTTGTCATGACCGCCCAGGGTTGTCACAAATAGTCATTGTAATTTTACGAATGGTGATTACCCTCATATTTAACAACCAATACATTGTCGAATACATACAAAACGTGTTAAAGTATTTTTCTTAAACCGATTTAAATTTTCAGCAATTCTCTGGTCTATCGAAGGAAGAGTTGATGAAGTACGCGGACGACCCGTTCTGGGTTAACCTCCGTTGGTTTATGTTCATTCTGTTTTGGGCCATGTGGCTGTGCATGCTGGCTGGAGCCATCACTATTATCGTCAAGGCGCCCAAATGTCCCCTACAACCCCCAAGGACCTGGTACGTTTACATTGTGATTCTGTTTATCACACACATATCTCCAGATAGTTGTGCAGTTGACGTGTTATTCTACAACACTACTTGACATATATTAATGATGCTCAAGGTAGTACGGCCACGCTGACAGGCCGGCTCGGCCCCGGGGCGTTACAACCCTCTTACAGGAGACAAACCTAAAATTTGTGCTGTCGTGCGAGTGCGAGGCCGGAGGCCCAATGAAATATAAGCATCTCTATAGGCCGCCACAGTATAGGTCCCCATGCTGCAGTGTTGCATTTTTAGCTTTGCTATGAATGAGTACAGTGGTCTCCACTCTTGGATTTTGCTAATGTTTTCCATCAGGCAGAATATAGTCACTTAGGCAGGCTCAAACATAAAAATAAAATTGAAAATAAGGCCAGTAATTTTTCATAAAATTACTGACAAAGTTTTTCAATTGTGAATAGTAATCTGTACAAATTTTCATTAGACGTTTTTCGTTTTGGATTATTTTATCTTGCTTTGAAGCTTTGAAGTATTTTAACTAAATATTTTAAGGGGACTTATCGGTTCAAGCGTATAAGTATGCGTTTGTTTAATTTTTATCAAAATAGATTGTTGCTACTATAACGAAATTTAGTGTTATAACGTATTAGAGACGATTCTCAAAAGAATTTTATGATATTTTTATATTGCAGGTTCGAGGCAGGTCCGCTATTAGAAATGGGTGATGCTACTTATGAAGATATAGAAGTTGAACTGCCAAAGATGCAGAGTTTCTTGGTGCAGGGTATATTCGTGGATGTACCTACCTATGATTATGAAACACCCTCTGTTATGGAAAGATTCAAGAAGTTCGCTGCCAAAGCTAAGGAATATGGCGTCAAGTAAGTACAGCTGTATATTTAATTAATAATGTAGGAATGTATTACAATATCGACTGCTCTGTCCACCATTGCCGTCATTGCATCAATTGCCGATCGAGAGGTCTCGGGTTCGAATTGCGTGTTAGGCAAAAGAGTGTTGAGTTTTTCTGATCTTTAACTCTTTCTGGGTCTTAACCCCTGTGCTTCGGAGAGCACGTAAATCCGCCCGTTCTGCGTCTGATCTCTCCCTGGTGGCTCCGGATCCTATGATCTATATTGTCTTATCCGTAGCCCATGAACGTATATGCTTTTACGTGTAGTATGTGCTTTTTTAGTAAAAAATAATATTATTTCTTTTCAGAGTGATCGCAGACCTAATTCCCAACTATGTTAGTATTGACCATATCTGGTTCAAGCGAAGCGTGAAGCAAGACAGTAATTATACAGACTACTTCATATGGCACGGAGGCAAACCCGACTTCGATGAAAACCAGACACAACCAAAACTACCCACAGACACTTGGGTATGTATATATCATAACTTGACTGAAATAGGCCGAAGAGTATCTTAGTAATGCCAAAAACGGTGAGAGTATTACACTAGTTGTTTTCTATCTGATGCTGTTCCACGGATGGGCCAAACTTAATCCTTCTTATTCCTTAGCTCAAAATAATTTGCTAAATATGTTCTTGTTTGTTAATTATTTAGAAATCCACATTAGACGAGAATCCCTGGACGTACAACACAGAACGCAAACAGTATTACCTTCACCAGTACGGAGTGAATGAACCTGATCTGAACTTCAACAATGAGCGTGTCGTGCAGGAGTTTGATAAAGTTATCAGAAGCTGGATGAAGGCTGGCGCTGCTGGAGTCAGGTAGGAATATACTGCTTTTAAATCAAAAACATAACAGATCAGTAACCTGCCTGCATGGTTGGCCTAGTGGTTTAAGCTGTCTCCAAGCTGCTTTCTACTGTGCTGAGTATTTTGGGTTCAAACCGCACATGAGAGAGATACTTTGTGAGATCCACAAATATATGTTAGGCCCAAACCCCAATCCCTACCCCTATCCCCCTTCCCATGCTCCAAAGGCCGGCAAGGCACTTGTGACTCCTCTAGTACTGCGGGTGTCCATGGACGGCGTTAAATGCTTACAATCAGGCGATCCGTCAGTTCGTTTGCCCCCCTACTGTATAAACAAAGAAAACGTTTGCATTAAATTAAAATAAAATGGTAATATTATTAACCTTCACATGTAATGCTATCTAGTCCCAAACTAAGCAGACCTTGTACTGTGGGTACTGGATATAAATACATCAAAAAGTAGTTTCTACTCTCGAACCAAATCATACAGTGGTGCATGTTTGACTATAGTGGGAATCAAACCCGCAAACTTTAATAATATAAGAGCATATATTTATAGTACTTCTTAGGCTTATTTGAGCAAAGCTAGTCGGCTAGTCTTATCGAGACTAACGTCACATATCTACATAATGCTGGTCGCTTCCAGGTTAAACAAGGCCCGCTTACTGCTCGTGAACTCCACTCTGCCTGAGGAGCACTTTGTGACTGGCAAAGACGTGAAGCCCGGCCTCATCCACGATGACTACAACTTCTGGCAACACAAACATACCAGTGACCTGCCTTTGCTCGACGTGCTGTTAAATCGATGGGCTGGTGTAGTTGACTCCGTCTCTGAGACGCCTGGTTAGTAGATATAATTTTATAATTCTTCACTTCGTTAAAATATGTCGTGTTTGAATCTCTTATCCGGCTCCAAGGACCAGTTTTCCCTAGGAAATAAACTTAAATTTAATATCAATCGAGATTGACTGTACCAAACATTCTCAAATAAGTTTTCTTTTTGTATTGTAAGCAGTTATAAGTAAATCCTTGCAATAAATATTGTTACTCTCGAATTGTTACATCATTTGCATTTTGCTTTTCACATACTCTTGTCTGGCAATGTTCTTGAAGATAATTTGTTACAACGTGTATTACTTTCAGTAGTAATTTGATTTGGCCGTTTGTTTCATATCAGAATACAATTATTTGTTGTAATGTGTCACAGGTGAATCAGTATTCACATTAGCGGAAGAAGGCGAGCAGAAGGAGCTGTTCATGATCCGCAACTTGACGTCCCTGCGTCCGCCCATGACGGCCCCGCTCTCAGTGGACGGGGATCTCGACAAACTCGCCTTAGACCTCAACCTGAGGCTGCGCAATTGGCCTGCCCTACAGGTACAGAACGGTTTAGCTATCACTTCCATATCATCTATGAGATACATTACTTTTGGTTCCCATTTATTGTCAAGTAGATATTTGACTGCACATATGGCCCAGTGGTTTATCGATATTTTGTGTGATCCACCAATTATTTGAGTCTGGGTGTTCTTTGTGTCCGTGACATGTATGTTTGTAAAGTCTCCCGCGACACAGGATTGCGGGAATTGTAATTAATAAAAAAATACGTCATCAAAAAATCCTGACGAAGTTTGGTTTTTAAGCATATAACTATATCTACATATTTTTTTTAGAAACACGCAAATTCAATGATTTATAAAACCTTAAATTCGCTTAATTTAAATTTTTGTTTACAAGTATTTGTTGTACACTGGGATTTCTTACAAACCAATTTTCTGTTTGTTGTTTGTGACGTGATTGTAATACTAGTTATTTTTTTACAGCTGAACTCCAGTATTGATGGTGACGAAGAGTTAGCGATATTCTCCATGTTGCTGCCGGCCGCGCCCGTGTTAGAGCTGCAGCAGCTGCGAGTGGACAACGAGAGTGCCAACGTGAGTGAACCTATCGTTTAACACAATACATTTATTATAATTGTTGTACACATACTTTATTAATCAACATCCACAACTTTGAGAGCTTTCATTGCGTGGACATAGGCCTTTCTTTAGAAAATAATGTCTTATCTACTAAACCACGCTGGCTAAACGGGTTTTATAGAGTTCGGGTCAAGTTTTCCATCTGTTTGTAGTGCTTTTGTCTCGAGTACTTAAGTCGCTTAGTCGGCTCTCACGGTATCCATGGTATCATACGACACACTCAGTTTTCCTAATCAGATTGCCACGTTTTTAATGGGTTTTTTTGCTGGCGTGCCTACGATAGGATAGTTTCAGGCTTAAACCATAGGAGTCCAGCTGCTCAGCATGATGGAAAAGAAACTCAAGCGAAGTCAGAAGCAAGAAGGTCAGCCAGTATTATATAGTATAAATCACCGTCAGACAGCCAATATTCGTGCTCAACACACATTAATTAATTTGGGTAGGATTCGATCTCACTATATCACTTTTAGAAGATAAGGGTCACTAAAAACTAATTAAATATTTCGGACATCTAACACAATGATATCTAGTTCCAAACTTAGCAGAGCTTGTATTATGGGTATGGTACTATTGATATAAATACATATACACTTTTTTTTTTGTAAATATATAGGTACATATTATATATAGAAAACACCCAAACTACGAAAAAAATATTTACAATTCATACAAACACTCAATCCGACCCGGGAAATGAACCCGAGACCTCGAGCACGGCAGTCGCATGAGCTGGCACTGCGCCACCGAGGCGGTCGCACTCGGGCGAAGGTCTCGTAAACAGCAACGTTCGTGTATTGTGCAGACGGAGTCGCTGCGGCACCTGGTCCCGCTGCGCGCGGACGCGGCGCTGCAGCGCGGCCACCACGAGCTGCGCGCCGTGCCCGCGCGCGCCCCCGCCCCCGCCCCCGCCCCCGCCCCCGCCTCCGCGCTGCTCGCCTGCGCCAGGTACGCTTAACCGGCACATACGCTTCTCCGTAGACAGGAGCATTTGACCCACTATTCCACACTGGCCAGACCGGTCGGTACAGGGTTTCTGTTGCTTGTGTAACTCCCTCGGTTGGTTCTTACGCCACCCGCGTGATAAATAGACATACAATAGTACATAAATAATACGTTACGTTACTTATTCTTACTATGTGAAAAAGAGTAAACTTATAGAATCTCTTACCGGTTTTTCTCCACAGGGATCATATTTTGGAACCGAACAACTAGACGTGTAACGTGTCGATATTGACTAACGAAGCCTACTTGAAATAATAGTTATTTGATTCTGATCCTTGACTTCAAAATGTTTTTTACCATCACAAATTGTCAGTTAATCTATGACTGGAAGTTTATACAATGCTCGTGTTCCAGGTGGAAGGCCGGCAAGTCCGGTTACGTGGCGGTGTACAACCCGTCCGACGAGAGCCTGCGGGCCAACCTCACGGACGTGACGTCACTGGCCGCCACGCTCACCGTGCACCACATGTCGCGCGCGGCCCGCCTGCTCGCCAAGTGAGTGCTGCCCTATCAATACTTATAACTTGTCTATAAAACATTTTATTGCATACTTAGATTTTGTTTGCTATGTGTAAAAAGAAAAACAGAAACATATGGATCAAAGCAAGTCTCAATCATTTATTTCTTAGTCGACCGCACGCTTTGCCTAGTTGTTTTAGCGGTCGCGTTGCCGCTTTCTATTGCACTAGCACTAATTGTGGGTTCAAATCCCACATGGGACGACACTGTTTGATTTATAAATTGTTGTTTTTTGTCCGTTTCATATATTTTTGTAAAGTCTCCAGCGATACAGGATATATATTTCTAATGCGGGAGTTGAAGTTGTTATCAACAAGAGAAAAAAATGCCTCCATTACTAAGATTTTACAAATTTCATTAGTGAAAAGGGTCTAAAACGGCTTTTACGTACATCGTATAAACGAGAACAATCTTTGTTTCAGTCAAACGAGCACTTCGGAGTTTGTGGACGACGTGTTTGTCCCTCCGCGGTCCACCGTAATCCTCTCGTACGTTCCCAAGATCGAGGTGGAGCAATAATCGCTGAAATGTCAAACACTATCATGCTTTTGCCTGGTGTCTTGTAAGGACCCGTTAATTTGCATTTAACATTTTTATTTTTGACAGATGAAGAATAATAATATAAATAATGAATTTCAGCATTATTCTGTGATTTCATTTTTTTCATACATGCTATCCGCCCCCAGATTTGTTTACAGGATATAATACATATTGTATCAATAATGAAAAACTAAATTCAAAACCAATTCTATATATTATATAATATACTTATCCACCTTGAAAGTTATGCTATAGCGAAAAGACTATACAATTATAGTCTATTCACGGTAAAAAATTAAATAATAAACTATAGATAAGCCCCGCCCCTTGACCAATCAGATTCCAAGAAATAATTGATTCCTAACAAAGCTTAGAACCTGATTGGTTAAAGTGCAGGGTTTACATTGATGCGCAACAATTGCGACCAAATTTCCGTGGGAGGGTTATTCTTTGTTGCTCTACCAGAACCTCCTTTTCAAAGGAGCCTATCCAACGGTGGATTATAAGAAGCCGACATATTATTTTTTCGATTTGAGTACCGTACATACATAGTAAGGGAGTAAAATAAAAGGCAAAAATACCAAATGATAAAGAACATTTTAATATTCCAATAAAACTTGCATTGTTAATAAACAGTTTAAAAAGCATACTTCCTTTGTACAAACTGATCGACTTAACTATATGTAGTTATAACTCGTTTATTACCTTAGATTCCGACTTACGTTATGGCAATGTACCAAGTACAAGTAATACATTAGGCAGTAAGTAAAAAAGCAGAATTCCTAAGCCGCATAAGTCTTTCTTAATATTTATGTATTAATAGATCATGTATTGTCTTTATTATAAAACATTGGTCATAAACTACTAAGTCTTCTGAAGTTAACCTTACCAAGTATGTAAGTAAAAGTAATGTTCTGGATGGGATTAGAACCTACGTGTAATGTAATGTAATTGTAATGTAATGTATTGTAATGTAATTGTGTCTGTTCAAGAGGCAGATTTCCTATCAATACTGATCACTATAACATTTTATTTCGAGAGAATTTAAATAATAGTAATAACATATTAAAGTTGCTTTTGATGACATCGTTTTCAATAAAATAGTATTTAACTTTTAGTTTACATGTGCAATTCATCAGATGAATTTGGGGCATAAATAACGCAGGAAAGTAATACAATTACTCAGAATCGACGCTTAAAAGCTATTCTTATCGTTCTTAAGCAACAAAAGTACTTAAAATGAGTTTTAAATATATAACAATGCAAAAAATCCTGTTAGAAATAACATTGCGGTTTACGGAAGGGTTGTCTTTTAAGCGTCGATAATACGGAGATTAATAATCTCTCCCTGCGAACCAATTTTATGGATTAAAATTAACTGTGCAAACTCCTACGATTGATTTCTTAGGGTCAGCGCCGACGTACGGAGTGGCGGCGAAGAGACTAATTAAAGTACTTCAGAATACAGGTAACTGGGTATTTGGCGCAATGACGTGCTCGGAGTAGTGCGGAGGCGCTTGGAGTAACGCGACAGCACTCAGAGCTACAAGCTCAGTGAGTGTTACGACCTCTAAACAGCTCTTCGCCGTCACTTCGTCCGTCGATACTGACCTCTAGTGGACATCTCAAGCTTAGACTAATTTTGGGTAAAAATGATCAAGTCAGTCCAAGTCTTGAAAATTCGATGACATTGATCGTTTTATGAGTCGCTCCTATGTGATATTGAGCGACAAAGGAAACTCCTTAAGCAATATTTGATGATAGACCAGGCTATGATGTAGAAGAAGACGGCGAGACACATCCGAAGTAAGAACTCCTCGACATAAACTTGACTCGTGTTCGCTAAACGTTTCATTTTAGTTCAATTACATCCAGATACAAATAAAAAAAATATGTTTTAACTCCATAACGTTTTAAAAAGTATCGATCCAAGAGCCGATATATTCGATGTACCATGTCCTATGAACTAGTTAGCCTAAGCGTTTAATTTCGTTTAAAATTAATTAATATTCCTATGATTAATACAGCCAAAAATCACGGCGGTTTCGAACGGTAGATAGAGGAACCGTCATGTCGATAGTGATAACTAACCTTAATAGGTAAATAATTTGTATTGTGAAGTGTATTGTCAGATTGCGAGTGTTGCCATATCAACGTGTGACTTCTCAGTAGTTACCGGCGTTTGGCGCCAGGTTTGGGTTTGTTGAACTGGAAATTGGCGCATTTGGGGATGTGACGTTCGGCAGCTGCCTGGTTGAACCGCCGGCCGCAGTGTGGACACGATACGTAGTCGGGGTTCTCTGAGGGAGGTGGTGGCGGGAGGTCGCTTAGCTTACCTGGAATATAGGAATGATTAAATCTTAATTCTGGATTGGCAACACAGTAAACCCGATATGGGGAATAAAATAGAAATCAGGTTTGAAGTTAGAATTCATTCTATTAATTTTAGTCTATTAGTGTATCAAAGAATCAGACGTCTGGAATCATCACTGTAACTGAATAATCCCAATATGCCTATATAACCATATTTTTAAAGTGTGGAAACCCCCCCGTGGTTTGCGGCAAGGCGGTGTGTCGGAATCGAACCGACTAAAACCACACGGTGTGCCACTCTGCGCCTGAGACGGGAGAGATCCGGGAACCGCTTTCTTATGCCATCCCGATGCCTGCAAAACCAAGTCAATTCTGTGGACCAACGCTAAAGATAAAACACTCATTATGAGTATCAAAATAATAGAAATTATGCCATGGTATGGTAATGTACTCACCGCCTGCGTCGAGATGCGCTTGCACCTGTTTAGCCGCGCGGATGGCCGTTATGAATTCCTGGTGCTTCTGTCGCCAAGTGCTGTTCAGAGGCTTCGCTTTGGTCGTCGAGGGCGTGGTGCTAGCCTTGCGGAGTTTGTTGATGAATGGCTCTGCTTCTGTACCCTGTTGTATATTCAAAGTGAGAATTTATTCCACGTGGCCTAGTGGATCTTTAACTGTCTAGCGTGTAATCTAATATATAGTATTTGGAATACCGGGTAGGAACATTTTTTGAAGTCGTTCTACGTATTGGTCGTGATAATGTTATCCACAATATTATGTAATATTCTCAATGAAACTATTGTATGGTTACCTCGTAGTTCAGAGTTTTCCAATAAATAAATTCAGATAGATTTAATTATTACAGTTAATAAATATGTAAATGAACGATGAATATGTGGATATGAAATACAGAGTTAAGCTTGCCTTATATCCTTGAGCGTCGGTTCCCTATTGCAAATGCAGCGTACAATACAAAGTTTGTTACTTATAAATATTGTATATTATCTTGTTCATGATCAAATTATATTTTTGTACATTCTTGTTAGTATCAAGTTGTCGTGCAAATTCGGACACTGTACATATCAAGGTAGGTACTACGTACACAAAATAGCAATGTTATCGTAGGTACTGCGCACACAAATTAGCCATGTCAACGTTGCTACTATGTACACAAAATTGCCGGTGATAAGGTAAATAAGTAAGGTGAGTATAGTATCCGAGGGACCTGGGGAGCCCACCATCCTCAGACACTACCACAGCTGTGTATTTGTAAGTAACAAGGACCAATTATCGTAGGACTTGCTTCCTAATAACTTCATTTTCACTGAGTTGTTCCACATTTTCAAGAAATGGCAAAAAGTTTGAATATTATGTCTCGCTATGTCAATTATAGTTCAAGACAACTCTAAATCTGGTGGTATATAAATACTTACAGCTAAACGATGTTTGAGTGCGTCGAAAGGTTTCCTCTTCTTGGCGTGTGACTTCCTGCAGATGTCCTGGTGCTTGTCGAGGCGGTCGGGGGCGAAGTGCCGGCCGCACACGGCGCAGGCAGGACCCGCGTCGGCGCCCCCCGCGCTGGAGCCGCCGCCCCCCAGGCCAGCGCTACGCGTCTTGGAGGAGCGGCCCGATTCCACAGCACCGTTGCTGCTCGCACTCTACACAAACGATTTCTATATATTCTGCTTCGTTTATCTAGCAGCAAGCAATACGGTAGGGAGTAATCATACGCAGCCGTATCCTCTGTCAAAGTTCCTATATGCCCAAATGGGCCTACGCGTTATACTATTATGATACAGAATGCATTCATGTGTATGTGAAATTTTGAATGTTTTGTTTAATTATGTGTGAGTTCGTAGTGACAGGCGTTTGTTTTTGTATGTGAATCTTAAAATGTATATGTGTGAAGATATTCCCCTGCAGAACATGACAGACAGTTTTGCACCAGAAATAAACGTTATGGCTACTCCCCTCCGCCCTGTGTAACTCTATGGCGACTGCCGATCAAGAGATCTCATGATCGCGAATCGGTTCCAAAAAGTGTCATTGAGATTGTTTGATTATAGAAATGCTTAACAACAACCAACATTTTGGAAATTGAAGTCTTAGCACATAAATCCATCGGTTCTACGACTAAACTCCCACGTCCAATCGAATTATGAGAGTGAGGGAACAGATAGTGCACCTGTGTATGAGCACACGCTTGTGCACTACCAATCAATTAGCAATATTTCCTGCGTAGTTGGCTGGTCTCAGTTGAGACTGGCTGCCATGGTTGAAATCGGCTAGGAGTAAATCATCTTATATTATACTCTAAACTGTCGGCACTTGGCGGAACTTGTTTAAATGTGGAGACTGAACAAACAACGCTATCTGTAGAGACATTTAAATTGTGTACAATGTTTCTCTTTTTATATTATTTACGTTTGGTAATCATTGGCTGCTTTAGAATTTTCATTGCCATCGAAAGCGAAATTAAATGTACAAGGTTATGGGATAGTTATTCACCAGAGCGTTCTACCAGATACGCTCGGCTAATTAACTATTTCATTGAGTAAACTTAAAAAAAAAACAAAAAAATAAAAAAAAGAACGTACCACTGAAGGCTTTTTACTATGTACCTGGAAAACAATAAAAAGAAGTAAGAAAGAAGTGAAAAGAAGTAGGAAAGAAATAAAAAGAAGTGAGAAAGAAATAAAAAGAACTCTTAGTTGTTTGAGAGTTGTGTCGTGTAAAATTTAGTCTCCCAAATGCAAATTAAAAACGTATAATTAAATAGACCTTTAACTTTTTTAATCATTTAATAAATTATAACAAAACTATTATTAAGAAGGTATCATTATTTTCCGTAGTTTTTACCACGAAATCTCATTTTAGATTTCTCACGGATTGTGTTTGATTTTGACATCACACGACGGACTCATATACAATCGCAAAGAAAGTATAATATCATAACCTATTTCTGGATCAATCAATCAATCAACCCATAATGTCCCACTGCTGGGCTCGGGTCTCAGGAGAGGGTTAAGGCCATACATCCCCACGCTGGCCAAGTGCGAGTTGGAGACTGGCAAGACAACGTTGTGGCTACGTAAATCTTGCCGTTGGATGTTTTTAAGCCGCCCGAAGGCCTCCAACTAAGCTTCACGACTGTTATCGTATGACAACAACCGGGACCGACTGCTTAACGTGACCTCCGAATCACGGAGACGCTCATGGTAGCATGCCACCAGCGGTCACCCATCCAGGTACGGACTGCACCGTCGTTGCTTGCCCTCGGTGATTGTTTCTAATCATCGAGTGCAACCGAGCTATGAGCGCCTCACATTTCTGGATATGATCTCGCAAATAGCGGCATTAAACCCACAAAGAAGTATTTCTATTCTTTTGCCTTGTAAACATTGTAAAAAATGACTCAAAAGCGTATTTTTTTATACATGGTACGTTTATAACACAGATTATCTCGTATATAGCAAGTAAGTGTCCACTCACCGATTGTGCTTTGGTCTGCATGACCCCGCGGCCCTTATTGACATCCGAGGCCTGCACACACACATTACACTATTAGCGTGAATGCATTTGTTATTTATAAGTGCATACTAAACATTTTTATTATTAATTTATCTTAAAATAATGACTAATTTATCATTTTGACGTTAAAAGTGTAAACAATTATGGATCGATTCAAATTTAGAATGTCATTTCTTATGGAGGAGACCAAACTTTTTTGTTGTATTATTTTTTTTAACTACAAAAAGTTTTGTTGGCAAATATTGTTTGGTATTATATTAAGAAGCATTTACCCGCTACTCCGCTCGCGTGTATGTCGGTTATCGCGGTAAACAGTAGCACATCAGAAGAATCAAAGTATTTCCATGCCAATTTTCATTGAAATCAGCGCAGCAGTTTAGCCATAAATACGTTTTAAATTTACCATAGACAACAACAACAGAATACAATTACTTACAATATTTTCATTTGTGTTTCTCCTCGGTGTAGCGGGGGCTACTACAGGCACGGGTTTTGTCTTCGCTGGACTAATCCTTTTAGGTGGCTCTCTGCTAAGAATTAGAAACAAAAATGATAGACAGAATCATCAGTCTATAACAAACTGTTTTCACTAAAGATTTTGAAAAATTTATCAACAAAATAAAGTTTAAAAACTATAACCCCAACGAGACGCAAAATCTTTTAATAAAATTTATATAGCCTAGGTCACTCGAGCCGTTGTTACAAATCTATCGACAACTCATTTTCTAAAATCCGATCAGTAGTTTAGGCGCTACAATGGAACAAACAATCATGCATCGTCAACAACTCATAATGTCCCACTGGGCTCGGGTCTCTCAAGAGAGGGTGAAGACTATACGTACCCACACTGGCCTAGTGCAGGTTATAGCCACGTAATCTTGCCGTTGGATGTTTTCAAGCCGCCCAAAGGCCTCCAACTAAGCTCCACGACTGTTATCCTATGATAACAGCCGGGTCCGACTGCTTAACGTCCTCCGAATCACGACAATCATACATGGACTGACAAAATTATTCCCCATTTTTTCACTTCGCTATAGTCCGATAACTGTTACATGTCAACCTATGTGTAGTCTTCTTCTTATAACTACACCTTCTAGTTGATAGCACTTAAACATATACACTCTAACGTTCTTAAAATATTAATTAACTCAGGAATTGAAGATATTACCTTCTGGGAGGAGGTTTCTTTGCTTCAACAGGTGGATCTGGAGATCTTGGCGTGGGGGTTGGCGCTAAGGCCTCCGGGAATGTTTCGTTTTCCAGCAGATAGTTGTTCTCAGCCCTGTCTGTCTCATCTATATTGTTTTCATGGATCAACTCACCGTTGCTTTGGGGCAGCTAAAACAAATAAAATGTAGAAGAAATTGAAGTCTATTCACATTAAGAAAATAGTGATGCTACGATTGACCCTCGCCCTCTAACTAACCAGTCACCTTAGCCAAGATGCAAGCGTTTCGCGTTGATTCTCTTTCTAAATCTCTTACACTTCTATTATCTTGTAGTATTGGCTTATATCGTGCTTCGACCACGTGGCTTCGACTTGAGATGACGACATTCGTATATATTTGTTAGTTTTTTAATAACGTTTGCGTTTATACGCGTGGCTCGCCTCGTAAACCCTCTACAAACCCAAGCTTGTAAACGGGCTGTTTGGCTTGGGTTGTGTGAGATTGTGATAATTGTTACCAACCCGAATTCCTGCTGATGTCGTACCTTTTGTTTGACAGTGTTCATGTCCGGTTCGTGATTGTGGTTGAGATCGCCAGAGCCGTTCACTATATTCTGCATTTTCTGTAACAATACATTTCATGTTCTATGAATTCTATGCATATAATAGTAAAAGTGCATGTTTGCATAAATATATAAGAAACTGTCATGTAGACTTGCTCTTGGGTGTTTCTCGTTGGAGCAAAGTTACGAGTTCCAACCTACTCTAATCGAATATTTTGTACTATTATTTATTATATTAATACTGCCTCGTTGGTCTAGCGGTTGAAATATGCGACTGCCAATCAAGAGGTCTCGGGTTCAAATTCCGGGTCGGGCCAAAAGTGTTATCGAGTTCTTCTGATTATATAAATAAATACTTAATAACAGCTCGGAGTTTGGAAGTTGGGGTCTGAACCCCCGTGCCTCGGAGAGCACGTAAAGCTGTCGGTCCTGCGCCTTATCTCTCCCCGGTCGTGTCGGTTAACCGTCCCATCGGATTATAAGAGTGAAGGAACAGAGAGTGCATCTGTGTTTGCGCACACACTTATGCACTATAATATCTCCTACGTATTTGGCTGGTCTCCGTTGAGACTGGCCGCCGTGGCCGTAATCGGCTAGGAGAACATCATATTATATTACTCATGGAAAACTCTATAAATAAACATGATTTTTTTCGAAAAATCCTGTCCATGATGAGTATACTTTTAAACTAATTTATCACGGAAGGTTACACATGACTAATATTAATTTACAGCGACCAATAAAAATAGAACAGTGAGTTTTCGATATACTGCAGTTCCTTTTTACTTTCGATCTTGATGATGTTTGTACGACATCTTAAATGTGAATGGTAAGATGCAAAAACATTTAAGCCCAAGAAATTATAGTCTTATCTCACATGTTGCTGTCTTTTGACACTGTGTGTGGTGGTGCTGATGTGCATCTTGCTGGTCTTCCGCTCCACGCTGAGCTTGGCGCCGGTAGTGACCTTACTGTAGCCGTTGGGCAGCGGCTTCCGGGCCGTAGCTTTGTCTGTGTTGTGGATAGGCTGTAAAGGGTAGCTCTTGTCGATGCCGGCCTTTGTGCGGCGCTCTTCGAACATTTGGCGCACCTTGGAGAAAGCAAGTTATTGTGTTACAAATTTTGTTATTGATCAAAAATGTCAATTTATGACGATTAGTAAGAACAAACTATACCTAGAGTTATAGTTCTCTAATATTATGTTTGACTAGCTTAGCCCCGCAATGTTACCCGTGGTATAGCAATAACTCCGGCAAACACCGTGGGGCGGAGCCAGTCTAAACAAAGAGCCTAAGTTACTCTTTAGGTTAATCATCAGCCATCTACCAGTGAAAGTCCCGTCAAAATCGGTAGAACCGTTTCAGATATAAGCGGGAACACAGAGACAGACAGACAGACAAATATTGTTAAAAACATATATTGGTATACGTACCATGTATGCATACAAATGCATTATGTAAAAAGCGGTTATTTTAATATTACAAATATCTGTTTCTGTCTGTTCTGTTAAATCTGTTCTCTAGAACAGATTACAAAAAAAACAATTTAAGTAAAAAACCACTTCATCTTTTATTTATCAGCTGTATACTATGCAGGGACCATAATTTTCAATAATACTTTCTTTTAGTCTGTCTTCTAAAAAACTGCCTCTTTAGATTAGCAGTTAGCATATAAGACTGCCGATGCGGACTAGTAGCCGACCCCACAAACAATCTTTGGAATAATAAAGGCTAGGAAGAAGAGATAAATTCCTAGTTCTTATATTGATATGCGGACTGACGGACAAATATAAAGACATAATAAAACTATATAACTATCGACTGCCTCGGTGGCGTAACCGAGTTTGGTTCGGGTCGGACCAAATATTTGTATGATCTGCAAATATTTGTTTTGGAGTTTGGGTGTCTACTATGCATAATATGTAGGTAATTACAAAAAAAGGATATATGTCTGCTTATTTTGGGACTAGATGGTGTTGTGTATTAGATGTTCGAAATATTTATATATTTATTTAGGTACTTCTTTGTCAGAATTATGTAACACGGAACAGAAGACGTTGGAGTAAATAGCAGTGCCGTATCAAATGTATAAACAAAGTTAGATTTGATCGCGTGCTAACATGCCAACTATTACGAGAGAATTAAATTATAAAGCTTGCAACACAGTGACGGAGTTCAAATCGCAAGTTTAGATCTAATTCATTAAATTCAGGCTAAGCTTAACATATATTGATGTTACCTTTCCTGGTTGATGTGCAACAGGCGTCTGCTGTGGAGGTGATGCATGAGTTCCAATGTTGCTGGGGGAATGTCGCACGCGATCCAGCGCGCGAGCCTGTTGAGCTTCGTATAGTGAGGCTATCTTCATTTCACGCTCTTGCAACTGTTTCTGTTGGAACCGAGCCTGGTAAAAAGAAATAGAAGTTACAAAGGTAAACTAGATTCGACTACACGGCTGGCCTAGTGGTTTCAGTGGTCGCCACACCGCTTCCTACTGCGCCAAGTGTTGTGGGTTTAAATCCTACATGGGACAACACTTTGTGTGATCCATAAATTGTTGTTCTAAGTCTGGGTGTACTTTGTGTCCGTTTTATGTATGTTTGTAAAGGTCCCCGTGACACAGGAGTTTATATTCATAATGCGGGAGTTGTTTTAAAAAAAAAAAAGATTTGTTTTCCTATATAATTAGTGAATAACGTAGGAAATATAAGAAGTGCTAGCGAGGAAAGAGAAAACAATAGGCATACACAATATTATTACTCATGCGAATTATAATTTTGGAAACTTTACAAAATGAACTAAAGTAATACAAAGATTTGACGGATGTCTTATTAATATTTGCCCATTGAACAAGAATTGTTTTTATGTAATAAACATATTATTTGCAATAAGATCGACATATTCTTTGAGAAATGAGAGAGTAAAAACACAACAGTAGAATCCTACTTATAACCAAACTAATGCATATGCATATTAAATGCATAAACATTAGGTACGTTAGGTACTTTATATAATCATTGTTTCTCATTAATTTTCTAATTATTCTTACAAATGTAAATGGAATCATGAAGCTTTAAAAACTTATCGTGTAAGGGTTTTACTGTGGAGAAAATATAGCTACAGGCATTTTATAATTGATGAAACATGTGTGAATATCTCACGTTTATATACAAATATATCTATTATAATTAATATATTTATTTCATTGCCTGTGGTTCTTATTTTCTTTTAATTCTAGGTAAATTATGTGTGGTTTTTTTACAACTCAATATTGTGCTTTAATACAACAATTCGTACTCATCATTACTCTCTACTATAATCACAATCAAAATAATATTGACAAGCGGACAGAGACTACATTAAAATTGGGTAAATGCAAAACCGTCAAACAAAATGCTATTAAACATTATGCTTTGAATGAAATCGAAACACAGCGTCGCTAATAACAATAGTTTATAAAACCCTCCTTTTATAGCCTACAGTAGTCCAGTATCTAAGATTACTCATCATATCCACTGATATGCGATAGTTGTATCTACCGCAATGGCAGCGCAAGCGCAGCGCGTGCGTGAGGCCGTCGCCTACGTGCATATGACGTCCTATAAACCTGTCAATAACTAGTATTAATGTTCAACATTATATTTATGGTATAATACTAGTTTAAGTTCTATAGGTAAAAGAAATAGAATAAGTCATTGAATTTCTAGTGAGTTTTGTTAAAATTGTATATTTTAAACATTAATTTCATCATAAGCCTCTCCGTAGAAAGAAGGTTTTGGCTTACTAGACACTAGCCAGACGTGCTGGTATGTATAGGGTTTGTGTTATGTTTTCCTTCTTATTGTTGTGCTGTGTAGGCTACTTACTCAGTCGGCTATTATGCCACACACAGGATCAATAGGGGTGGTGACCACTCCGTATTATTCTTATTTTTTTATGGCCCTGCCAAAATGACTACTCTGTCTGATGGAAAGCATAAGCAAATTCCAGGAGTGGTGCAGACAATGCAATAATGCAGCATGGTAATCCACACCGTGCTTCTGCATCATTAGGCCTCCGGTCTCTCACTCACCAACGAAATACGACAGCACGAACGCTGCCATTTGACGGTGGTGCGAGGGTTAGTACCGCCCCGATCGAGCCGGCCCGTTCGTGCTGAAATCAGTGTGGCTCGTTTTTAAGTTTAAGTGATAGAAATCACTTAAACTTAAAAATACGAATCCTTAATCAGTCACGACGCGGATAAGTTGGTGTCGGTATTCTTTATCAACAAATTTTAATTACTTTTAATACCTACTATACTTCGAGGTAATTCACTTCTATTATGCTTCCCAATAACAAAGTTTGTAAGCATGTTGTTTGAGATAATTAACACCAATTTTCTTTACATAGATTACAAAGAAAATTACTGATAATTGTGTATCGTATTATTTGGAAACACTCGGAATTAAATCGACATTGCTTCAGTTGATTCTAATGTTACACGCAAATCTCATATCGGATATGAATCACAATTTCGAATAAACGCTTTCGACATTTCCTTAGCTTTAACCAGAAACAACCTAATTAATATTAATGAACATTTCGGTTTAAACTTCATGAAACAAGTCATGCAATACCATAAACTAATAAGATTGATAATGAAAGGAGTATTTCTAAACATTTTTATGCAGATAATTTATGTCACACAGCCAGAAGATATCTATTCAATTTACGTGAAACAAACAAGACTTTTCGATAACTCTTACAATCTTACTAAGATGCAAATTATTATATATCAGAGAAATGTAGATTATTTTTTTTGTTATAATCGCATACATTTCTCCTAATGCAAGTGTCAATAAAACTAAAATATTTCTTTTAAATTTTATTAATGGTTTACGTGATAGACCCAGTATTTCCTTTTATTGTGTAAATGAACATACGGGGCCCTGATTGTGATAAATGACCACCACCATACATGAACATGTGCAAATGAAATTCAGAGGAAATTCTTGCCTTGAAAGTTTGAAGGGCGTAACGTCCCGCAAACACCGCAAGCGACTATTTGTTCTTTCTCCAGATTGGTGGGCGTTAGTGAAGCAAAAAGTGTCTTGAATCATTTTAAGGACAAGGGAAGGAATTTAAGTTATTTATATATTTGGAATATGATTTTAACGTTATTTTGATGAAAATTTCGTTATAAAGGTGATACTTGAGGTTTTCTTAAATGCGATTTGTGTTAAAATTTCAATTAAACGTATTATACATAGCCATTCCTTAATGGCGCGTTCGTGTTATCTCTGGTTAAGTTTACACTGTACCTATATAAATTTTGTCTGCATATGCAATCACACGATCAATGCAAGTCGAAAGAACATTCTGTATACTGATCATTGCTTAGTGCACATTCATTACTAGGTAATAAAGGCCTAGTACATACTAGAGTTGCTTAAAGAATACTAACTTTTAAACCTTCGCGTTTCATGATATAATAATTATTTTCATTTGTCACTCAGTGGTTAGGCTAAGCCAGCCTGTGACCACGGCTGGTGCAACCTGTTCCAAACGTCAGGAAAATCAGAGGCATGTAATAAATCTAAATAAGTGATTGCATGAATTCCCGTGAAAATAATTATTATCCTTAAAGCAAGTTAATCCTATAGGAAAAAAAATAGAAAGATTAGATTATTACATCAATTGTAGGATTTTATTTTCTTGTTTATTATTTAAACGAAAAGAGTTTTTATTTATAATTAAATTGTTTTTTTTAAATAAATGTGGTCTACAGGTTTTAATGTATTTGATACAGTCAACAAAATTGAAGTTCTTTCTGTAGTGGAGATTAAAATCGCTGCATTGAAGTTTACACTATTGCTCGGGCAATTATATGTTTTATACTTTAAGATTGCTAAGTTTTGTTAATAAATATAACTGCATATGTGTATTAATATTATGAAAAGGTCTAAAAGGTTTTCTGGATAAGGCACTATTGGTGTATTAGTAGTTTTATATTGATTAATTCATGAATAAACTGCTTTCAAAGGCACTATTGGTAATCGACACACTTGCATTGATTACACTCATTACATGCAAGCCGCATGAGCTAGTACATAGCCTAATGTATGCGTTTTCGTGCGATCGTGACCGATAGAATGATGATGAATGTAGAATGTTAGTTTATGATAATAAGATTCTGGCGAATTTGATGGTTCAAATGCTATATATCTCGTTGTCGTTTTTGAAGCTAAAGTGTACAATTTTTAATAGTTTCTGTGCTACGTACTACGTAAGCTGTGTAAGTTTTTTTAAACTAGCTGATCTGCATAACTTCACCTGCTCACCTGATAAGCCCTGTTTTTGTTGGTAAAGGAAGACAAAATGATTTGTTTAACTATTTACCTCACTTTTTTTTACAAGCTTAAACTTTCCCTGAAATTCAAAAAATATTTCAAGAACAAGCCGTATGCGAGCCACACTTCGGCATGCATGGGCCGGCTCCACCTGAGGGATACCACGACCTAATACCCCAACCCCTCCCTTCATCCTCCTCCCCATGTCTAAAGGCTGGCAATGCACTTGCGGTATTGCGGGTGTCCGTGGGAGGCCGTAATTGCTTACTTTTGTGCCCCAATCCAAGAAAAAAAAACTAAATTACTGAAATCGGTATGGCAATACCCCAACAGAAATTTGTTTGTTTGAAACTATTTCACGTTTAAATTACTCAACCGATCTTCATACAATTTTGCACATATATTTATGGCTACAGAAACCGAAACATTTTATCTTTCATCTCAGAATCAGAAGATCCTGAGGGCATGAAACATTCATTGGAGCTAACCTACAGTCGAAATCTAGTAAATATCTATAGCCTGCTTGTAGTTTCAAAATAACAGTTTTTTACTAAATGAATTTGAAAGTATTTACGGTACTTACATCACTTCACATAATCTTACATAATATTTTCTGCCTATCTGTTTAGTACTAATCTCTGGAACGGCTTTACCAATTTCGACGGAAAATTTCAGTGTTAGATAGCTGATGATATAAAGAGTAACTTAGACTACCAGTTGAAACCATCACACCTCTCGATTGCTGTTATAAAGGCACAATTACAACCGTGGGTGTCCAATGAATAGTTGGCTGTATTCAAGCCAAGGTTTCACTGTTCACTACCTTTTATGTTTACAGACATAGACAATTGGCTCTACGCGGAAGATTTACGGATGGTGATGAATCAATTTCCGGGTATGCCGCTATCGAGTTAACGTAGATTGATTGAGGAAGCTGTCCAACTGTCTCTGAGAGTATACTGCTCCGAGCAATGACAAAGGAAATCATTGTTTAATTGGAATTGACGAGTAACACGTGTGGTATCGATATAAGAGATAACAACATACGTTATAATTAAACTCGAATGTAAATATTGTATTGGACTTGTAATTAAATTGTTTGCCAAGCATGAACCACCCTGCAATGGATGTTAACCCTGCAATAGGTTTTGTTGAAATTATGTTCTCTATCCCTCTAAGTAAAGTAGGAATAACGAAAATTAATAATATGTTACACGTTACTCTTTATTTACAAACAAGAAAAAGTATAATAGACTATATTCGACTACGAAGAAACTTTGGATAAAATGTAAATAGACTACGTAAATAAAATCTTAACAGTAAACATAGTTCAGAAGTAACGGTGGAACATACAAACGTGCATAGATTGCCAAAAATATTAATTACCCTTTCGTATTGGCTAGTCTTGTAAAAATTGTATTGACGTATTTTCTGGTTTCTAGCACAACAAAAGGTTGAGTAAATAAAGTATACGTCACGTATTAAAAATTCAGGAATTTTGAAATCACAATTAAAAATACAATCTATTCAATGAAATAGTTGTTACTTACATTAAATTATAAATATTTGCTCCAGAGTTTGGGTGTATTCTTTGTATGTATGTAAACCGTTATACAAGCTCAGCTTAATTTGAGAATAGATGGCGTTGTATGTTAGATATCCGAAAAAATTATATTCATTAATAATTGACCAAAACTACAGATCTACGATTGAAACTAATCTCATTTAAAGACATGTATTAGTACTGACGATGAGATGAACGCTCACTAATGTAAAACTCTAATTAAGCTTGTTCACTGGTGTATAAAGTGCTTTAATTACGGACATTTATAAGTTGATAAGGATATAATGAATCACATATGCCGGTATTATTAAGATTAGAAATATCGTAAAAAACGCATATATACTTACATATGCAAGAATTAACTTGATTGCTTGAAGCATGATTTTAGATATTAAAGTGTCTTCTGCATTTCATTTGTTCTCAAATATACTCAGTACTTGTTTACGAAAATACTAAGTTTTCTATATTAGCCAGATAAATTATTGATTAAGCTATCCGTAAGAAACTCAATTCCAAACTTTAATTACAAGTACAATTTGAATGGGCATTGACTTGTTGCTTTAGACACATCGATATGTAGATATTAGACAAGCGTATTTTGGTGTACATGAAGTTACGTCATAAATGTTTTTTTTATTTTTATATTTAATATTTCAAATGAGCGTTTTTTTGTATAGTACGTATCACAGAACAAAGGAATATACTCTTTTCTGAGAAGGTATGTCGTTCGATTAGAGCCATATTTCCATCCTCAAGAATCGAAGTATTTTATTAGAATCGGCGCAGCGGTTTATCCGTGAAAGCGTTACAGATTGACTGACAGAGTTACTTTCGGATTTATGATATTAAGGTTTATATAAAATATATATGTAATACAGAAGTAGTATTCTTCATGAAATTTCATAGCCGAGATTTGTTTCAAAAGAAATTAATGTTTTTGATTGAGGTTGCAAGAAAATGCATCATTGTAGGAACAGTTGATTAAACTTTGTAATTATATAAAGAAAACCAGAAGTAATGAAAGGGATTCAATCGTTTGAGCACCCGAGAAGAAAACAAAGAAAGTAAAAAGATGGCCTACCAAAAAAAGTGTGTTTTACTCATAATGGAGCCACATAATACTGTTACTTTCTTTTAATACATCTAAGGTAGAATTTTATTACTAAACGTGACTAAAGATTACTAAACATTGCAGCTATGACTAACTACACTATGACTACAACTGCTACATGTACTTCTTTAGAATACAATATACTGTATTACAATAAAGTATTTAGGCCAATGAAGACCATTTCTGCATTCCCACACGTATCTAATTACCCTAACAAGATTGTATAAGGGTAAGATAATTATCTAAGTTGTTTAGATGATCAAGTAAGCAACAATGACCATACTCGGTGCGCCGGCGCATGACGCCGGACGCCGACGACTGAGTCACCAGTCAACGACCTTAAAAATGTAGATTGAGGTGAAACACCATGATAAACTTAAACTTGTTTATAAGTTATAGAAGTTTCACTTAAAACTGCATATTTTGCAGATTTTTGTCACATTGTAAGCTGCAAGTTGTGCAGCTTTCTCAAATGAGAATACGTAATATTTGCGAATTTGCAGTAAAATGAAAATAATAAAAGCGTTAACATTGTTAGCTATGATATCATAACACCATTACTTTTAGATTGTTGGCGGCTAACTGTATTGTAAGGACCAGTTTTTGGGAGTTTTAGAAATTATCTGTCATTTTCTTTAAAACAAAAATACCTCTCATTGAAATTTGTAGTCACTCATTTTCTTTTCGAAGGATTTTCCTTTCTTGATACATCTAAGCAGTGATTATTTCCTGGCTGTCAAAGATGAACACTTATCTGTAGAATTTAAAATAAAATTGTTCTTTGGGTTTAATATTTATCGTTCGGTGACAGTAGAAAACAAACTTTTTAAAAGTAATTTAAGCACTAAATAAATATTCTTACATGCACCTTAGCAGAATCCATCGAGGCATGATGACAATAACTAAGAACCACAAAAATTATGTATTTATCTGATGAAGTGGGGTTCATAGAGAATAAAAATGGTATTTATTTTCATATTTAGAGCGGGTTAATAGTTAATGATCAAAATAAAACTACAAAATTTAGCTATCCGCCATTTAGCAGGGCAGTTGAACACCAATCAGAGCGGGTCTGTAAACGTCATTTTGTTTGGTTACAATCGAAGATTACTTAACTATTTTAAGTGCTATAATTGACACTGGTTGACGAAAAGTGACGTCACGTCTGAGAGGTGACGTCACAAACAGACGCCATGACACCAGCAAGCGCTTTGTCGTGAATTTTAAACTTAAAATCACTTTATTTGCCTACTAAATCTTTATTTATTGTAGAAATACGATTGTTTTTGGCAATAGGAGATACTTCCGAACATCATGAAACAGTTTTTCAAGATTAGTTATCATGCCTATGGAACTTTGAATTTATAGACTTATACAAAACGAATCATAGAAATCGAGAGAAGCAGCTACTTACGAGCTACACTATCAAGCTTCTGACTTCATTATCAGATCTGCTCCCCAAACCATGTTGACATTTTACATACGTAAACGTTAATAAAAAACTAACATATGTATGAGAATGACATTACCTCACCGCTAAGTCACGTGGTCTAAATAAAATAATAGCTAATAATATAAAAGAAGAGAGACGTCAGCGATTGTAGAAAAAGGATACAAGATTGCAAAGGTGACATCTAAACTAACACATTAACTAAAGTGAGATTTCTGGTAGGTAATCAAGTATAATACTAGTAACATCATGGGTGACTTACGCTGGTCGATGCTTTTATAAATTTTAGGTACATTGAGATGTAAAGATTAAAATAGTTATAGTGGAATAAACTTTGAAAGTAAAGTAAAAAATGTATATTAATGTAAAATGTAATAAAAATGGCTCTAAAATAAAACATCAAAGGAGACAACTACTATAATTACTAGGAGACATAACTTATTGACGTTTTTCAACCTTTGAATAACTAAGAAGTCTAACACCCTATAATTTAGGTACTTTCTCTATTTGAGACATACCTTGGAAGTTGAAGGACAAAGCTATTTAAGAAACACTTTAAATGTAATTGTTTTTTATAATTGATGGCTAGAAATCGATAAGGCCTTCAATGATTACTGGTAGGTATATTACATAATATGTCGCATACAGTTTGAAGGATGTAATAATTAATTAATGGTTGACTATTTTACTTGATGATGATTGAAAAGAAAGATATTTGAAAACAAAAAAAAACAAGATTTAGTTATTATTGCAAATTTATGTAGCTTCAATATACGATTTTGATCTTTTTTCAAGAATGTGAAACAATATAATAATATGCTATGATAAAAAAATTATAGAATGAACCCCAAAGTTTAACAAATTTGTTTTAAAATTTTATTTGATACTTGCAATATTTGAACCTTGTAAGGTGGTTTCAGGAGGGAAGTTTCGGAGCTAGCCTTGTAAAGAGGTGTCAAATATTACGAATTTACTTTTGACGTAATTCATTTGCACGTGCTCGAGAATTTATGTTGGTGAATAGACTATGCATGCGGTAAAGACTTAAAGTAAACTTTAGTAGCAACGAAGGATATAAAGACTACCCAAAAAGTCCACCCAAGATAAACTAAGTTACATCAAAGATGTACCCAATTTTATAAGCAATGTTTGTTAGTAATTAATATCATATAATTGACAAGAGTAGGTTTCAGTTTCTGAAACAGGCGATACTGAGTTTTAAAATACTAGAATCAATCTAAATCATGCAGCAACCTAGGAATGATGTACAAGATGTTTTGTAAATAAAACGTTGTTGTAAAATAATGGTTAGATATCCGGCTGCATTCAGGAATCACAGGAAACTGCAATATCAGCCAAGGTGTGAGTTGGATAACCCTTAACCCAGGTATACCCAAAGATTTAATTATTAATACTAAGTCATTTAAAAATTTTGTAAATTACTCGTCACAAGATGAATAATGTGATTAAATTGAATGTATTTGATAGCAAATAAAGAAGAGAGATAGACACATAGATGTTTCCTATTAAATTGTGCGAAATTACAAGTATTTGGACAACAATACTGTGTAAATAGGTTGACTATTTTATAAAATCATTTTAAAATTGAATTTTCGTAGGTTGTTATTGACTATATTGTGGAAAAGTTAAAATATAAACAATTAAGCTACGTTCTAATTAAATACTATTCTTCGATTTATTAGAATTATAACGTAGGCCTTTCAATTAAATGCACGTTAGTATAGAAAAATAATAGAGTTCGCTTTATTTGGTATCCTTTTTATTTTTATTCGTTTTTAAGTCTACTGCTGGAGTCTGCTTACTGTGCATTTATAATGCCTATAAATTAGATTTATGATCCATAATTAGTTTTATAATAATTTTATATGTTTTCTTAACTTAGTGCACTAAATTTAAACAAAGATTTTTATTCAATATCTTTAATCATATTGATTTACGGCTGATCTTTCTCCGGTCTTGTCAGATAGCCATCCTATCGAATTGTGAGAGTAAGATAATAGAGTGCACCTGTGTTTGCGCACTCATTTGTGCATCATAATATCTCCCGCGTAGTTGGCTGGTCTCCGTTGAGACTGACCGCTGTGGCCAAAATCATCTTGGAGTACATCATCATCATCACTATGTGTCGTAAATAATGGTTGTATTGCATAGATATTCACAGTCCAGTTCCAGTCCCAGTCCATTTATACTCACATTTATTTTGCAAAAATTACTTATACATATCGTCGTCTCTCTCTCTCTCTCTCACACACACACACACACACACACACTACACTACTACACACAACCTACTTAGCTTAGACATAGATTTGATCTCATTTAATGTTAATTAATTTTGTAAATTAATGATAAGTTTGTATAGAATTATGTTCCTAGCTTAGTCTTTATTTTCTTGTTTTTTTGGAGGCGCAGTTGCAGTTTTTTATTTTATGTTTCTTTATTATCTTGTTGAGCCTATTTCACAAAATAAAATAAAAATATTAAGTCGCCCGTAGGGTGGGTCTGGAGATCTGTCACAAAGGCTTCGAACCTAGTATGGATTCCAGCTCTCACTAGAGAATTTTAAAAAACTGTTATATATGTACCTAGATCGATATAGTTAGATAGATATAGTCTTTATAAAAATCTTTGACAGAAAATAAAAGGGCTTAGTAAATAGCCATAAATGACGGCTATCATTTATTATCCTACCTTAGGTGTTTCTAGAGTAAGCCAGCCATTCCTTATCTCGGCAGGGTCAACTTCTTCCAACGATATCGAAGATATACTTCGAGGCCCTCTACTTTTCCAATGTTCTGGATCCCACCAGTTGACATGATCTAAAGATCTTGATATCCCACGGGCTTCCATAACTCTTTTGTAGTTGATTTATATTCTTAAAGCGAACTCGCTTATTTCTTGATAAATATTAAAAAAAAATGTGTTTTAATTATTTTTATGGGATATATTTTAAAATATATTGGCACGTCAGCCCCACTTTGGCTTCGAAACCTGAATGAACTTAGGGGTTGTTTGTTTGTTACTAATGTTGCTCGGCAACAGACCACGTGGGCGCATTCAATGTCACGGCATTATGAATAATGTATGACCTTCGGGAATCTTGACCCTGCGTAAGTCTTTGTGTCTTATACAATATTTAGCGTTATCGTCTGTTGCCGGTCAAAATAAGATCAAAAACACGGTATGCGCCAGGCGAACAGTGCGTAATTATGTTAAATCCAGAGAACCATTATTGTTTCTTCAAAATATTATAAGTACGTCAAACCGAATCAAGAGACCCAAGAGTTGTTTCCATTCTTCGTG
>PKRV01000055.1:0-20296 GCA_003709505.1 Hyphantria cunea
AGAGTCATTTTGGCAGCTTAAATATAAAAAAAAAAAAAAAAATACGATTATGCATACTGTTGGACTTCATATGGAAGAATGCCACACATTCGCATACAAGAGGAGTCAGATCTAGCCAAATTAAAGATGTCCTTGGTCTGACTAGTTCTGAGATTTATAATTAAGGCCCCTGGAATCATAATTCTTAAAAGAATAACTGCTGTCCGGATATCGTTTCAGCGGCATTTGTTTATTTTATATTTTGGTTGCTTTTATGTTATCTTGTTTGTTTTTAATTATATACAACCCAAAAAGTATATTCACTCTCAAATACTAAACACTACACAAATCATTATAATTTTTCAGTTACAAATAATACACAGTTATGTCAAATCTAGTCATTTTGGTATTCGTAAGGATATTCTGCTACTTGCTTTTATGTTGAGCTCACCTGATCAAGGCGATGGTAAAGAAAAAGGATTAAACAATAATTTAGCATCTGTATACAAAAAATCATATGTTCTACCTTTCATGATCATATGCTCGGTTAAACTTACACTCTTATGGATGACGTAACTTTAGAGATAGATAAGCTATCTGTTTCTGAATCCATGGTTTGTGATGTAGATGACTGCCATAAGTATATAGCACACCCCGCAGATAGTCTCACTGTTATTACACAGAATATACGTAGTATCTCAGCTAATTTTGATAATTTTCTGACCATGTTGAATAGGCTTAAGATTGAGTGTGACATTGTAGTTTTGACGGAATGTTGGTTATCATGTTGTCCTTTTATTCCGAATCTAGACGGGTACAAAACATATTCAACCAAGAGGCTGTTTGCCCAAAATGATGGGGTAACAGCTTATATCAAATCCAACCTGAATGTTATTGTTGAAGAACCCGATTGTGAAGACTCGAACTGCTTAGTGATAAAAATCTCTAAGCAAACAGCTATTATTGCTTCAACAATCCTTGACCATATTTTACCCGTAATCACCCACATCATAAATTACTCTTTATATTTCGCAACTTTCCCAACACTGTGGCGCAAAGCTTGTGTCGTTCCCTTACCTAAAATATCAAATCCCACACTCCTTAACCATTTCAGACCGATATCCATTCTCCCTTTCCTTTCCAAAGTTCTAGAATCTTGTGTGCATAAGCAAGTTTCTGAATTCGTCTACACAAATAATCTACTGAGTCCTTTGCAATAGGGATTCAGACCTGGCCACAGTACTGCTTCCGCTCTTCTTAAAGTAACTGGTGACATCGACTTCACCAATGCTTTCAACACCTCCTATCCAACCTCAAATCCTCCTATCTATCCTCTCCTATCTTGCGGTCTCACCTGGAGCACTGGAATGGTTCTCATCTTATCTTCGGGGACGCCAGCAGTCTGTTCATATCGATGGATCTTGTTCTAATTGGTGTGATCTTGACTCTGGTGTTCCTCAAGGCGATATTCTTTCTCCTTTATTATTTTCTATTTATATTATTCTCCTAACCGCGGAACTTCTTTGTGCGTATCATCTGTATGCCGATGACCTACACCTTTATTTGCAGAGTAAAGTAGAGGATATTTCGACAGCTATAAAATTGGTCAACAACGACCTGGAAACAATAAACACATGGACTCAAAGGTTTGGTTTATCCGTATACCCCGCAAAATGTCAAGCCATAGTGGTGGGAAGTCACCGATCGATGAGCAGAGTAGACGCTGAGACTCTTCCGGCTATTACTTTTAATGGAACTAGTATACCTGTTTGTAGATCGGTGAAAGATTTAGGTTTATTCCTCGACTGTACACTAAGCTGGCGTGAACAAGTAACGAACCAGTGCCAGAGGGTAACCGGAACGCTTCAGGCTCTGAACCGTCTGTGAAATTTCCTACCCGTAAAAACCAAGACTATGCTTGTGCAAGCCCTTACTTTCCCCTTAATTGACTATGGTGATGTGTGCTGTTACGACCTGAATGCAGATCTTCTCCATAAACTAGACCGTCTTCTTAATAACTGCATTCGATTTGTTTATAATCTCCGTAAATACGACCGCGTATCCTCTTTCCGTACGCAGCTCAATTGGCTACCGATTCGCCAACGCCGTAAACTACGCACGCTTAATGTCCTATACACTATCCTGAACAACCCATCTTCGCCTAATTATTTAAAATCGTACTTTCAACTCTTATGTAGTAATCATAACAGAAAACTTCGGTCCTCTAATAACCTTCTTCTTCTTTGTCCCTCCTATACGTCTGAGTTCGTCGGCTCATCCTTTTTTGTGCAGTCCGTTCTTCTTTGGAATGAGATTCCGCTCGAGGTCATGATGGCCACCAACGTTTTTACATTTAAAACAAAAGTAAAGCGGTAATATTAAGTCAGCTCGCAGAATCAACTCATTCATAAATGACATCTCATTCTAGTTATGGTATTTATTTGTGTATGAATGTATTTATTTTTATTTTAGTAAGAGTATGTATATGCATCTATGTATTATGTGTAGTTTATGGTAAGTTTATATATGTATGTGTATTTAAAACTTTACAAATAAACCTAATTGCACCTACTTCCTATTTTCTCTGCATCACCTAAAGGTTGACTGGTAGAGAATGCCTTAGGCATTAAGTCCGCCAATGTACGTTAAGTGCATGATGTATAATAAATAAATAAATAAATAAATAAATATTATACTTGTTTGAATCCATAACTGAAGAAGCACAAGATAAAAATATTAATTGAAGTAAGCTTGAAGTTTTGGGGTCTATCCTGAGTCGGACCTAATGTTTGTTTGATTTGCGAAATCAAATATTACTTTTTGTGTTTTCTGTGTATTATTAAAGAATTTGTTGATACGGTCTATATGAACTATTATAGTATAATACAAGAGTAGTTTAATCTATTTTGGTTACTGGTGTCTTGAAGTGTCTATTACGGTATTAATGACCATTAAGGTCCTATAAAAACAACCTAAATACCAAAACTGCTTGATAAAGCCATTTCAACGTAATATTCTTTAAAAACCATAATTTAATACAAGTAACGGATTCTTAATAAAAGATTAAAACTTCATTAAGTTTCCATTAAAAACGTATTCTATATATCTTAAGGATCGTAAAAGTGCTGTTTACTAGAAGTATTTATTGGATGAAAACGTATACAAATAAGTTGAACATCAATAAAAACGGTGGACTAGTTTACGATTTGACGAATATCTACAAAATATTTTGGTTCGTAACATTTACGATGAGATAAACAAGCGCCTCTGGTAGGCAGTCGTGTAATAAAATTAAATTGAAACCTGAGAGAATTCTTGCTTCTCGATAACTTTGTCGGACCTTTTATTACTCGTTTCCTTCAATATTTTTGTGTAAATATTGAAAGCGATTGTTCGCGACTGTACCGAACAAGCTTGAACAAATTTGAGGCAATTATAATGTGAAATGTCTACTTGGATGTATCAATTACGTATGTCTGTACAATCGCGGCCAATTTCCTTTTGTGTAGTCAAGTGGTTAGTGATCTTGACTGCTAAATCTGAGTTAGTGAATTTGATTCCTACTTAAAATAAATTCATTCATCATTTCTTTTGCGTCTGGTTGTAATTCATCGAGGAGGAAATAGAAGTATACAAATAAGTTTATCAACAGTCTGGTAACCATAGCGCAGACTCTGCCTAATCTAAACAAATAAATAAAATTGAAGTGCCTATTTGTAATGCATATGTGTATATAATGTATGTATACACTTCATATATACCCAAATATCATTTTTACTATTTTGTCTGGATCGATTGTGGCGGGCATATAGCTGATGATATAAAGAGTTTTATCATCAGCTAGCAGCAGCTTCGCCTGGCCGCCGCGTTACCCGGAGTTAATGTTGCACCGCGGGTGACGCCGTGGAGCTCAACTAGTATGGAATAAAACCTAAGCCGGTTGGACTAGCTGTTCATGAGATGTGTAAAGATATTATTTAGGAGAAGAGTTCATTAAGTTAACTAAGTATCACATTACGTATATTATTGTTTTTATATGAGAAGGCGACACAGTCCTATAAGAGATTCTATTAAGAGAAAATTTATCTATGCACTTTATGTTATTATTAATTTGAGAATTCAGCTAATGAGATTATTCAGGACACTAACACACAACAAGGAAATTTTAATTAAACCAATTAAATTATAACATAATTATAACCATTTAAATTAAGCCAATTAACAGAACCAAATGATACTGATCATGTCCTGAATAATAAAGATCAACAAATACCTAAATATATAGGTACTCCCTAATTCTGTAAACTTTACTTCCCGATTGTACTCCATTACATGAAATACCGACTCATTATTCGAATCAGGCGCCCGCTCCCACACAACCATATTTTCGGATACAAGGCCTCAATGGCATTCTATTCTTTTTTTTTTAACTCCCGGGCTGAGATTCACACGGTCAAGTGAGACGTTGTCGTTGTGATATTAGTTAAATATGTAATCGGTCGGCTAATACAATATATTGGCGGCCCGATTGATGGTTTCGATCGCTGTATTATGGTCAAGTCCTTTTTTTGTGGCGCCAATCATATTTGAAGTAAAGGTCGATTTTTAGAATGTGAAATTAATTTTTCATATTCTTTTGTAGGGTCTTTCGATGTGATATAGAAATTTGTACCCCGTTTTTTAATATGTTTTCTGAGTCTGGGTGTTCTTTGAAATCGTTACTTATATGTTTATAAAGTCTATCCTAACACAGAATATATTCTCAAAGTGTTTGTTCTCTTTTTAAATAAACAGAAATTATACTATATACAAGCTTTATTATTTCCAATTACGGCAACATAAGTACAATTTAATTCATAGTCATATCTACAAAAGTATCATCGATAATTAGGAATGCGTTTAAATCATGATACTTTGAAACACGATGAAAAGTAATTAAATTAAAATAATAACGATTTAAATCAATTTAATAATGTAGTACAAAATAACTAAAAAAATGATATAATCAGTACATCTGAAACCTTGTTTCTCGAAGTTGACAATCTATACTAATATATAAAGCTGAAGAGTTTGTTTGTGTTTTCTTGAACGAGTTAATTTCAGAAAATACTGATCTGATTTGAACATATATACTTCATCTTTACATCATCAGTCCAAGATGAATACGAGCGGAGCACCAATTAATAATATTACAAAAAACGGGTGAGATTTGCAAATGCATCACTCTTGAACCTGATATTGAAAGAAAGAAAAGTATTTTATTTTAACGACATTGCAACACACCAAATTGTAAAAGGCATCGGTACATAATACAGCATTAAAACATTAACTAAAGCACAGAAAAATAATAAACATAATGATGGGTAAAAGTGTTTTCCTATAGTTAATACCGTAACAAAACATTTGCTGCAGAATTACGTCGCAGTGTCCATTAAAAACAGATGTTGTTCAGCATAGTGCTGCATCGTTTACGATACAGCGCTGATTTTTAGCAACACCTTGATGGTGATAAGCGCTTCCAGAACAGCTAAACAAAAATCAAGATTTGTGTTTCCAGAAAAAAAATTCCAGTCAATAAGAATTTACAGAGTGTCGTTAACAATGAGCCGACATCGCTTGCAATGTGCATCTATCACGCTTAAAATACTTGGTTTTTTTAAATTAGGATTGTAGATAGATAGATAGATAATACTTTATTTGTACACCAAGGTTAACACACAATATACAATTCTATAAATTATAAAAAAAAAGATAAAAATGAAAATGCGACGTACAAAGGGCGGCCTTATTACTCATTGCAATTTCTTTCAGGCAACCTTTGGATGGACAGGTTTCATTCAAAGCTGGTGCAGGGTATTTAAGAATGAGAAGAAAAAAGTAACACAGTACCTATTGATTTAATAAAAACGCTTTTAAATTAGTCCTAAATCATAAAGCTGTTTTTTTTTTTTTNTTAAACTGCCAAAATGACTCTGCCCTGCCTGATGGAAAGCATGAGCAGAATCCAAGAGTTGTGGTCACTATCCTCAATGCGAAAAAGAACAATGCAGCATGGTGACCCACACTATGGCGGCCTGGGGGGAAGGGGGGATAGTGAGGGGGATAGGGGGCGTTGGATTGGGGTATGGGCCTCCGGTATCCTCACTCACTCGATGAAACACAGCGTAAGCGCTGTTTCACACCGGTTTTCTGTGAGGCCGTGGTATCACTCCGGTCGAGCCGGCCCATTCACGCCGGAGCGTGGCTTTAAATTTACGTATTGGTGGAGGCAAGTCATTCCAACATTTTGTGACCGCGTGCTTAAAACTGCCTCTAAACGCTGTGGTGCGATGGTATTTATGTTATGTGTTCTGAAGAGCTCTTCCAATTGAACCCCCCCCTCTCTCCCTTCCACTACAGAACAACACGTGCCGGCCTTGGAAGTCACCGCTTTAAAATGGAAGACATACGTTCTCGTTCTCATCGCTTCGGTGCTTCCCTCCTGTGCCGAGCGGTCAAAACCTGGAACTCACTACCAGCGCACCTGTTTCCTTCCCTTTAAGCGGGGCGTGAAAAAGCACCTCACCAGGCCGCCATAGTGTGGGTCACCATGCTCCATTGTTTTTTTTCGTATTGAGGATGGCGACCACCACTTTTGGATTCTGCTCATGCTTTCCATCAGGCAGGGCAGAGTCATTTTGGCAGCTTAAACATAAAAAAAAACTATTCACAGCAATAAGTGATTTTTTTTTTATTCAAACTAAGTGGTATGTGTCAATATAGCAAAATATAACTAATAGATTAATAACCTAAAGTCTTCATTAAAATGTTTTCTTATTTAAAGACTGACCACACGCACAATTACTGTCTACCTAATTTTGGTTTCGGTTGGTGATAAAATCATAATTTATGCTAATATCTATATTGTAGCTTAAAGACCGCGTGGTTAATGAATTTAGGTAATCGGAAATACCGCAAATGGCGGTTTCTACCGGTGTGGCAAAGTTAAAATGTTTCTAATACGTATTATCTGTTAGTTCAGCCAATCGTTTCGTTGGTGTATGTCTCTGGTTTAATATTTATGTATGCAAAGTTATGGTTTACCGTTTACACAACCGCCAAGACCACACACCTGGCATTAATTTATTGAAATACAACTGGAAATCAGTAAGTAATTAGTATCTGGCGTAATTATATTGTAGACTGACATAAAATATTGAAACCGAAGCATGATTACTCCTATATTTGCATATTCAGGTTCAGTATTAAATGATATCAGAATGAATGTGGTTTGACTTGTAAAATATGGTGATTGTACTTTAAACTGATAAGGAATATAACCACAACAATTTAAATAAAGTGTCAAATAACAAAAAGATATTCAAAGAAAAGTCATTGAGAATTTATCTGTTAAATAGATATTATTATGACTTTCGTGAGTTTATTAGCTCTACTATAAATATCATATTCTAGATCCTTTAAATTGTTAATCGACCTTATCTACAAATCCTTAAAATTCTCGTATTTTTTTAGTAAAACTTAAATATAATATCAGTAATTTTATACTTAAATTAAATGTGATATTGTCAAATTTAAATGGCCCGTTTTATTACATAGTTTAGGGAATTTAATGGCCTATTTTGTTACCATCGAACTAATGAAGCAACCTTTGTGTTGCTGTCAACGACTAGACTTAAAAAAATTTTAATTTTACACTTCTTCGCACCGTGACGGTATCGAGACGAGATGTAGTGAAGTAAGAGATACTTATTGTCACATCAAGCTATAATTTTAGTAAAGTTTCTTTGTTCACGTCGTGTTCTAACTTAGAAATTTTGCTCAAGAGCATAACATAGTTGAACTTGACGATATCATAACAAAGTTGGATCGTAATAAGATGAACTGCCGATATTATTTCTAGTCAATTTTTCTATCACATGAAAAACGACAAAACTAACGAACATACTTTTAGAAATCAGCTACTTAATGAATATTATGGATTTCTGTGACTATTTTGTAAATAAAAATGAAAACATTGAATGGGTTATCACAAAAAGTCATACCGGCTAACGAGAAATCTTCTAAATATTGGATACCACTGATTTAACTCCGTGGAGGATTGTCGTCATTGTTAAAATATATGTACATTGATAAACGTGTTGTTTTGTATATCAGGATCGTCACGGATCCGTCACGTCGTAACATAAATAACATTAAAAGTGTAAGATATAATTTAGTGTGGGTGCGCAGTCGGCGTGAACTCTGACGCATCTTAATTATGTAAAATTCTGTTGTAAACTGGCAGACTGACCACTTTATAGATTTACGAATCTTATAGATTATAATATTTTTTTATTTTATAACAATTCAATATTTAGCATTCAAAAGCTATCTATTTTATTCAAAGTTTAACTCTAAAGGATGTATGTTATCAGAATTTAAAATATATCGCCGTGAAATCTAGACTTATGTACATGAACAAAATGTAATAGAGAAAATAAGAAAAAACGTATCTATTAGTGGCATTAAACTATCAGAAAAAAATAATTTGTAAGTCACAAATAACAAACATGTAAAAGTAAAAAATAAGACATTTAACTAAGGTTAAATAACAGACAAACTCTGTACAAAACAAAATAAAAACAGTCAAATGTGACTAAAATGCTACAGCACAGCTTATGCTGCGGTTCTGAAAGTGATCTTAGGCTAATTAAGAGAGATTAAGCATCCTTAATCTATCACTACACTGAAAAACGTACCTAACCAATTTGTTACAAATAAAATCGGATCATCATAATGATAATTGTTATATTAATATTCAGTAAAAAAAATAATTGAAAAAAAAAGAATACCTAATCAAGAAAAGTGGAATAAAAACTTAATATGCATGACTTGATAAATTAGTAAAAAGTACAACCTATCTAATTATTCTTAGACCTACATTGTTGTTGTAGGTCGCAAAACAGCACGTTTAACTGAGTGTGTTGTGTGGTCCGCCGCGGGCGCAGTGCTTGACGGATCAATTGCTTTATTGTTGGCACCCTGTGGCTCTGTGGCCGCAAGTGATGTTCTGCTTTTGTATTTTTCACGGAATTATGTTCTACCGTTTTATATATTACTCTCTCGTATTAAAATGCAATCATGAGTGAGATTTTTTTTTCATTACGATGTATTCGAATATAGACCCTCTACAACTGGCAAAGCTTCATTAATTCATTATTTTAGGTCTTGTCATTAGCTAATCTCAATTAAGAAGATGTAAGTGAGCATAAAACACAGAACAGGTCTTGATCGGTACAGTCTCCGTTCAGTCGGTCCGGAATGCGTCTCTACTGCCACCGGATTCCATCGTATAGAAACCTAGAAACCGTAATTGTAAGTTTGTGTTTATACTTTCATGCTTAATAATCTGTACAAAATATCTATGTTGAAAATACTGGGTATTTCGGACTTATTAACGTTCATATTAGTAGCAAAGGAATTTAAAATAATGTTGCTTGTAATTTTGATTGAAATCATGGTTATCTCGAAAGTTTATAATAATCCTATATTTTTATACACCGGAAACTAACTAGACATCACTATGATGAGGAGGGTCTCACCTCAACGTGCCCTCCCGTGACGCTCAAAGATTCCACACGCCGTCTCCGGAGGCAACGCGCGGAAATTTTTACACACCGTGTCAGCGAAATCGGTATTATGAGTTGTTATTACGCATTGTTCAACGTAAAGATTTGTTTAGAAACCTATTGTTGAAGTCAGCCTGTAGAAGTAGAAACATATAATGATGCGAGGCTTATCGAAATATTTTCACAGAGTTGCAAACAAAACTAGATATCGCAACAGTATAATTCTATGGTGAAGATTTCAATACGTAGGAAATAAAAAAAATTGGAATACAGTTTTCATTTGATGTTGTTCAAATAGAAGTCCTCAGTAAATAATACCTATGCGATTTCGTCATTAATCCTTCTGTTTTATTTCTGCTGCCAAATAATCAACGATATGATGTTTATCTTCGGCGTTTATTCTTTTGATTGATTCATCATCTTCCGCGCTCGTTGTCGATGGTCGACGTGTGTTGTATTCACGACAAATTTTTGCAAATGTGTTTTGTTTAAAACTGAATTCTTGCTCGTTCGATAAGGTGAAAAACATATTTTAGTGTTTTATTTAGTTTTGAGTGTTGTTGTTTGGTGTTTGGGTTTCTGGGGACTGAACTTAAGTCGTTTCCTGCCACCACGTCAACGGCAGGTTACCCGTCTAGTGCAACCCAGGCCACATAATTGTACTCAGCGCATACCAGAACTCGTAACACGGTGCAACATTGCGTGAACTTTTGCTATTCCTGCGATCTACACCGACATAAAGTGTGCCTGTATTTTATTTTATAAAGGTGTAATGTAGGTATATATAAATATATATAAACATATATACTCAAGTACCTAACAAGTGGATTGTAACATTCGGTACTGGTAATATCAAATACAAAATGCCTAGAACACCTCGTACACCGCCAGATAATTTTGGCACACAGATTACATCTGCATCGGAGCCGAATATATCTAATTCCATTTTAGATGAGGCAGATTACCTGGATCAAAATATTACTCAGAGATCCTCGAAACGTCGACGTTTCTCCCAAGATGATGTGAAAAGTCAACTAGACGATTTCAGGACAGTGATGATGAATTTGATTCATGGTTTAGTTGCAACACAAAATGAGAAACTGGAATCCCTTGAAAAACACATAATGGAAGTTAAGGCTATAAATGTATCTATTCAAACAACAAATACGGATATTGAGAAATCTACAAAATTNATTTCCAATGTTTCTACTGTAAGGAAGATACTGATCCCCACGACACAGGGAATCCTAGTGTGGGGCTTAGTGTATATTATACAGTTGTAAACTTTAAAGTATGAAAACAATAAATTATTATTATTATTATTATTATAAACATAATATAGTTTGCATAGTAAAAGTAACAATTGCCTTATTTCCGGCGTTACTACATCCGTTGTATTGAATGTGCATAATGTAAATTTGACTATACCGTCAGACTAGTGTTTACACATATCATTGTTCAGTTTATCAAAGCACTCCGTATTGCCAGGTTAGTAACTTAAAGTTCATTTATTCAAAAATAAAGGTCTGCTAATGATTTACTGTAAATAATTGAGCTCCAGAGGTAGACCTTAGCAAAATGTTTGACGGAATGGTATATTGAAAATAAGTAGTAACGGAATTGTCATTTCATTAAACAATGAATAATATTAGAGCTGCCCCGATGCGTATGCGACTGCTGCCTGAGGTTTCGGGTTCGTTTCCCGGATTGAACCAAATGTTATTTCAGACTTTCGGTTATTTTCTACATAAAATAGAAAGAAAAATATTTATTTTGGCATCAAAAAGTAATACAAAAGGTTATTTACAATAGTTTTGCAAAATGCCAAAAATGGACCCAATTTAGCATATGTCAGACAAAGCGCTTGACGCTGGTTTTCAATTGGGTTCAGGTGACGCCGTGCATCAAAATATTTTACATATCCGTACCATAATATATACATTAAAAAAACAATAATTACACTCACAAAAAACAATGACTAAACACACTCACACACACACAGTAACACACCATACTTAACATATTTTAACAAAGCGGAGACCGCTCGCCTGCATTCGAACGGAGCGGGAAGCGATGTATTTTAATATCGGTCTACGCTATATAAGAGATGTTTTAACATTCAGCATATTCTGGCTCCGCTGTGCGTTTATTAGATACTGCCGCAATCTGTACGTAAATGTGCCGATTGTATTGTGGAGGAACGGGCCACATGTTCCTCCAACGCAAAGGGAGAATCCTCCGACCAGGCGAGGTGATCATGCCTGGCGGGCCACTGCCCAACGATTTGATGTTGGGAAGTTGTATATATGTTAATCGGCGCGAGAACTTCTATTGCGCGATGCAGGATTGGTAGCTTCTTCGTGCACAACGTTACTCCGTAATTCAGTGTATCTTCAGTGGATGGCGTTGTCATATATTTATGTTGACGCTGTATGTGGAATTCGCCACAGTATTCAATGATCTTAAAAGCGGTGGCAAATTGTTCCAAATTTTCGAAGTTGCATAGCAGAAACTACCTTAAAATGCAGCTGTTTTATGTGGCAGAATGGAGACTTGCTGCTAGCACTGTCTCGCAACCATCATGTCTTTTTATCATCCATTCTAATTTACGGAATAGGTAACATGGTTCGCGGTATTTAACAATGCCAAAATATGTATGTATTTACGTATTCCAACAGTCAATCTAGCTGTTATAACACAAGCTCTACTTGAATCTAGACAGCTTTGTGTGAGGATGTCCGAAGCATTTATATATATATATATATATATATATATATATATATATATATATATATATATATATATATATATATATATATATATATATATATATATATATATATATATATATATATATATATATATATATATATATATATATATATATATATATATATATATATATATATATATATATATATATATATATATATATATATATATATATATATATATATATATATATATATATATATATATATATATATATATATATATATATATATATATATATATATATATATATATATATATATATATATATATATATATATATATATATATATATATATATATATATATATATATATATATATATATATATATATATATATATATATATATATATATATATATATATATATATATATATATATATATATATATATATATATATATATATATATATATATATATATATATATATATATATATATATATATATATATATATATATATATATATATATATGTATTATTACTTTCTGTGGACTAACACACAAATTACTTAACTTGTGCTGTTAACTAGTGTAAACAAAAGGCATCATAATTAATTTTATATTTTGAAACTTATTGGACATGCTGACAGATTGTCTGATGGTAATCGCTTACCATTACTCTTTGTCCTATCCCTTAAAAAAAATTGTGTAAGGTGGACAGTCATAGGCTAAAATAACGTTTAGCAAACTGGAAAATATATACAGTCTTCAAATAAATCACACAGTGTTTCTGCAATATTTCAAACAGCATCCATAAAGCAATTTTATAGCATTCTGAATCAAATAAAATATTAAAAATAAACCTAATATTATGAGAGAATATGATAAATTATACGTTAGGGGATCATTAAACAAACCTAATTTTTATTTCATGCACCTACCTGTTGAAAATCTAAAAAATATATTTCATAGCTCGTGTCCTGATTGCGCCTCGGGGTAACAAAGTCTCGTACACAGACCGGACACGGATTGCATCATTAAAATGCTGCTGTAGTTTTCTACAGTTTGTACCTGTACAGATAAAGGTTTCATGATTGTAAAAAATTACAATCCTGGTACAAGCTTTGTTTACTATAATAATAATAATAACTGCACAAACACGGCCGTCTTATTCAAAACCAGGCAGGTAGCAAATGGACTGCTGATAAACATAACATACCTTTATATTTTTAAATACATACATTTATTACAGACTAGCTAAGCACCGCGGTATAACATCAATCGCAGCTAACACTGAGGGTCGAATCTAGTCTAAAAAGTAGCCTAAGTAACTCTTTATATCATTACCTATTTGCCAATGAAAATCCAGTCACAATCGATACAGAAATTAAAATTTATTATTTTGGTACATACATGTACCGTGTTAAAATAAAGTACATATATTCTTAGTAAAAACACGTTATTTTAATATTACAAATATACACTCCAAATTTTATTTATTTGTATAGAATTATATAAGATGAATAACACCCAGACATATAATATAGCATCGTGTTTATCACCAAAGAAATATACATACATACACACTCGAAAAACGTAACCCACCTTCTTTCGCAGAAGGGTAAAAGTATTTTGGTAAAATAAAAAATATACTAACAAATATATGTATATCATCAATATTGGATTACCAAAAAATGACTTCATTTAGTCTTGTGTGAGACGAAAGTCTGACGATGGTTTTCAATTTGCTCCAAATGACGCAATCTTTATATACATGAAAATATGTAGTAATGCAAGGAAATCTTGGAACAAACTCTATACCAATCCATCTGGCCAAAGTGGTAAAGAAGGCCAATACCCGATTTCTAAGAATAACCCTATGTCCAACAGTGGATCATCTACAGTCTTATGGCCTACTATTGATGATGGATACCGATTTAACTACAATGGCTCGCTAGTAAACCGATAGGAAATAATCTTTCCACAGCGGCATTCTAACGCTTCACGCGCGTCCGAACTTGTTCAAGGTCATGACCTTGACAATTGCTAGATGATGCCAAAGCAATTATACAAGAACTAGTTCTTTTAGTTTTTGCATCGCGTGTTGATGAACGAAAGGGAAACGTATTCAATGCCTTCAGGCTTGTGTAATAACAATTTAATGTCAAATGGGGCTTTCTTGGGTGTTACATGTAGCTATATAAGGTAAATTTAAACTTTGGCTGCTCTTTAAATTATGTTTAATTTATAAAATAAGAAATCTATTGACACTATTCACTTAAAAATTAAAAAAAAAAAAAAAAAACAACAACGACAAGCCGAGTAGGCTCTAGAACATGACAAAGAAATATAGATAAATACATGTACATAGATAGACAGATAGAAAACTCTTTATTTGTACAACGTATTACAGTTTAACTTGAGAGTGCAGAAAACGATAAATATATATTGTACAAAGGGAGGCCTTATTGCTGAAAGCAATCTCTTCCAGGCAACCTTAGGATGGATAAAATGTATCGGAGAGACAATAGCAGTTAACTGTGCAATAAGTTTAAAAATTTTAAAATTCTAATGAATATATATAACTGGAAATACATATACATCCCCATACATATTATGTATAGGTACCCATACATATAATACAGCATACACATAATATACATATCATACTAATCTTAAAAATATATACACACATACCCACACACACATACACACATAAATACATAGGTAAATATACATTTGCATACATATATACATACATTTACATGTACACGTACATACATAAAACAGCCATAATTACTCAGTTATACTACATATTACATTATAGATACATATTTGTGACTGACTCGTTTATATCGTATAAAATTGCTGAAGCATTTTCTTAAAACTATTTACTGTTGGCGCTTTTCTAATATTTACCTGTAATGCATTCCACAAGCGTATAGCTTCAACCCCAAATGAATGATCATAAAATTTTGTAGAATGCAGAGGCATCTCCAGCGCCAAGTCTTTCACTAGCTATCAATAATTTTTCCGTGAGTATTTGGAGTTTTTCTTTCGGATACTGCGAATCTAACAAGACCGACCAGTTCATGTTACACGCATTCTCTTTTAGCTTATCAAGATTAATCCCGTTAAAATTGCGTTGCATAAGAATTCTCGGCTTTGCCTTGGGTGGACGAATAGCATAAGAAAGAAATATCAAATCATGATATGAAAATGCATCAGCTGGATACTGACCATGGCTCATGACATGATCGATAGGAAAGACAAGAATATGGTCAAAGAGCGAGGGGGTGCAGTTAGGAAAGTGATGCGTACCATCAAGTGTTAGAAGTGACAGATTATTACAGTCCTACTCTGCGTAACGAAGAAAAGCGATAGTTATTTTTTATCAAGCAAGTATTGAAGTCGCCCATTAATATTGTGTGACTATAAGAGGGAGACAAGTTTTCAATTAAATTTTCGAAGGAGAAAAAGTACTTGGTACATAATGACGGTGAATAGTATACTCCCAGTAAAACTTTTGCGTGATTAAGGTCGGGCTCTAAGAAGAGATGTTCATCCGCGTCCGGTGGTGCGGGTTGTGAGGACATACTAACAATGGTGAAAGAAATATGTTGTCGTAGATATATACCAACACCACCCCACCACCAATCGCACGATCGTTCCTTACAAGATGGAAATCTGGAAGAGCATATAACGTACATTGTTAGCATGGTTTTAACCATGTTTCTGAGATTAAGATAGCGTGTATATTTTTAGAATCAAAGGTAGCCAGCATATTTGGGAAATGAGCAGGAATACTCTGGGCGTTAATATGGCCTACATTAAAATTCCGCAGAGCTCAGGAAATTGGCACTGAAGATTCTCTTGGAGTGAGGGTATGCCAACAGAACTAGCATTAAGGCTGCTTGCAGAGAAGAAACTGTCATCATTGCTATTATTTATGTCAGACATATGGTTAAATAAAAATATGTAAATGATTTAAAAAAAATTAAAAATAATATATATTTTATTTATTTATTTTATTTGTCTTTATTGTATACACATAGTAAGAAACGGTACAATAGGAATAGTCACAAAGTATGTATAACAAATGGCGGTCTTATCGCTCTCGGCGATTTCTTCTAGACAACCATAACACGGATATGAGTGTTTCAAAATTTTGAAATTTATGGTATCTCACATACAGGGAACACATAAAATATATAAAAAAAAACAAAAAGAAATAGTAGCGATCCATATACAAATGTTATACACTATTCCCATTACACAAACATACTTATATCTACACAAATACATACACACAGAGTATGCATAAACATACGGACCAATATACATAAAACATAAAATTTATTCAAAAATTATTCACAATGATAAATAGTAATCCTTCACTAGCTTTTTGAACATATCCAAGGTTTTTGCGTCGAATATTATCTGGCAAGTCGTTCCAAAGCCTTACCGCTTGCACAGTAAAAGACTTGTCTGCAAACTGAGTGGTATGTGCTGGCATTTTCAGTTAAAAATTCTCCGATGACCTCAGGTCTCTGTAATGTGTACTTTTTAAGAATTGAAAACGTTCTTTGAGATACGGGGGTGTGTGAGGATGAAACAGAACACTGTAAAAAAGAGTAAGAATATGCAGATTCCGGCGAAAGCGTATTGGTAGCCACTTGAGTTTAGAACGAAACTCTGAGATATGATTATGTTTACGTAATCCAAATATGAATCTAATGCATAAGTTTTGAAATCGCTCAAGTTTATTCAATTGGTCTTCGGTGAGATCCAGATAGCTGACATCGCCATAGTCAAGGATGGGGAGTAGAAGTGATTATGCGAGCGCAAGTTTAGTATTAGTTGGCAGGAAATTCCGTAGCCTTCGCAGAGATCCTGCTGCAGAAAATAGTTTGCGACTTACCTCCCCGATCTGAGAGTTCCAGGATAGGTACTTATCCATACAGATTCCCAAGTTTTTCACCTTATCACTATATGAAACAGCCGTCCCGCTGCAATACACAACTGGTATCTGGTGAAAGTTAACTTTACAGTGCTGCCTGGAACTACCCAATATCATGACTTNGAATAATGATAAGAATTACGGTCGATTTTGGATCGCTAGTTTACGTAAATGTGTTTTTAAGAGTTTTTAAATATGAAGTTCATAAATGCATAACAATGGAATACTTTTTAAGAAACCTATACCTCTCATATATCTAAAGAAAGTTTTGAAGTGGAATTTCAATTTATTTACTTTCTTTATATATAACTTCATACATAAGAAATAGTAATAAAGTACCTCAAGTTGCATAGCAGAGAAGGAGCTTCTGACAGTAGGATCGAAGCCATCGATGGCCATGGCCCGTAACATGCTGGTGTTGAGCGCACTCGGGTCGCGCACAGCTCGAGCCACCGAATTCATAGACGACAGTCCCAACGATAGCATTAGCATCGCTACGCTCACCACGCCCATCAACTGCAAAATTGACACCTTGTGTGCTTATTTTTCTACTAATCAACATCGTACACATAATATACAATCAGTACATATAATTTTAGAGATTATTGATGAATTACAACACTATTTTGGAATAGACTCATGATTTTAAGCGCATAGAAGTTTATTTATTTTTCTTTGTTAGGTAGAAAATCTCTTTGGATCTCCGGCTCGTCGGGGGCTGACGAGCTAGGTATGTGGTGATTGCACTAAAAACCACCCAGACAACAGGTTTCAAGTGTCCTATTCTGAGGAGGAACTGAACCATGTTATTTCAAGTTATTTCGGCTCATTCATTGTATATTACGGCCTCACCGCAGTTTTGCGACCAAGCTATCACTGATCGCATCAATTAATCAGCTACCGGAGGTCTTCACTCTCTGGCAGCTTGCGACCCTGTCGGTGGCTGGGTCGCCGGCGACGTAGTCTACGCTGGAGATTAGCCCACTCCCGATCCCGTTCAACGATCTTTTTCTGAGGCATTGTAACCTCACAAAAAGAGACCACTGCACCCCAGCCCCCCTCACAGGATATGTCTCGTCTGAGCACTGAAATTACCTAGAAACTGGAATTTAGAAACTTTCAAGTAGTTTAAAATGTCCAAATCTACTGACAAGGGTTTAGTTTAAAAAAATGTATATTATGCCAACTAAGATGAAATATTATATAAATACATACAGTGGCGTTCAATGCCTTCGATTTGAGGTTGTAAGGTACGAGCGTTGCAAGCCAACATGTTGGAAGGCAGAGGAGCGATCCCGCCATAAATAGTACACTGGAGCTCAACTCTACACCTATGTCAGTCGTCCAAAAGTAGTATGACATGCGAAGTAGACTCCATGCTACTGTACCACCGAGTATAGTGCCGCCGCTCTGAGATAAACAAACCAAATACATATATACAAAATGTCCTAAAAGCCAACGATAAGTTCGTTACGTGACTAAGAAAAGTTAGTTTGCTAGACCTAAAAATAAGAATTATTTAAAATTTTTAAAGCACGATCAAGCTCATTTATTCTTTTTTAATAATTAGCACACCTTTGCCATATCATATATTTAATTATTAAATATATGATTAAAATTTGCTTTCAATTACATGATTGCTTCAGAATTCAAAATACGTAGCTATAGTGTCTAATTTTAGCTCAATTTGAGAAAAACACCCGCGGTTCTTAGTCATTTTTTGCATACAATGCTTAGTTATAACATAATTCTTTATCAAAGACAAGAAATTATTTCTGTTTTTAAAGATTAACGATGCTTCATATATTAAATTGATCGTCCACGAATATTCTCGCTATACCTTATAGACACCCAAGCACTAAACGTCAACTGTCAATCACCCTTTTAGATCAACCAGAATATATTTCATTCGATGCAATAAATCTTTGCAATAGATACAAAAGTCTCTTTTAACAACAGGGCTATGATATTCTACAGGTCCAGTGGATATCGCTAGATTGTTAGCACACTTGGTGTTTTTCTCTCAGTACAAACTTAACTGAATTATTAAGAAAACAAATCACTCAAAGATTTTAACTATTATAAATTTTATCCATTACTTACAAGTAAGAGACCAGCACATGAGAACAAAACTAATGCACTATTTCTCATTACGTACTATTTTTAATACTTTTGATATTTTTAATGTTATTGTCAAATTGTGAAAAATTTTCCTGAAATATTGTGGACTCGTACATTAATCACTTGACGAATTTGAAAGATATTTGAATGTGATCAATCGATAGTATTGTTTTTTTTGTCATTGAATAGTTTGTATTGTCAGAAAGAAGGTAGTAGTTAAATATCACATGGTGTTTTTACATACTTAGGGAGATATTAATTAAAAATTAATTTTTCTTTCAGCAAGTCGTTTGGTACCGATGATTGTCCTAGTTAGACTATTTAGTTAGACTATTTCAAGTTCAGTGATTTTAAAGTTGACAGTGGCTTGTACTGACTCGCCTTCAAAACTGGTTTCATATAAAGCTCCAGACTCCTTTACTTTAGATTACACTATCCGAAGATCGTGCCTCAAAGAGCACGTTAATACGACGGTCCCTATAAGCATAAGAACGTTTGTGCCATTCGTTAGGGGTGGTTTAGTCCTAGTCCGTCCATTCATACCAAAACTGCATTTATTATATATTTTTATTTTTATATATTGAATACCACTAAGTTTAGAAAAAAATAAAGACATAACTAGATTAACAACTGAATTTGGTATAACAATAGGTGGTCTTATCGTTCTCGGCGATCTCTTCCTGACAACCTTTGTACGGATATTATGTAATTTGATTTTGGGTTGTCTAAGGTGTACCTGAGTAAGAAATAATCTAAGTAGTAATCAATATATAAACTTAATACATGTGTATACAGTAAACACACATAATATGAATACATTCATATAAACATGGTAACATACATGTATATATAATCATACACATAATTTCATAAATACACATATTGCGTAACACACACCATCAATGACCAATA
>PKRV01000055.1:20337-151958 GCA_003709505.1 Hyphantria cunea
TAATATTCTGTGACTTGTTTTTGAAAACAAGCCAAGATTTAAAATAGCTTGTCTAATGGCCTCAGGCATGTTGTTGCACAGTCTAACTGCTTGCACCGAGAAAGACTTATCAGCAAATTGTGTGGAATGGTTGGGCATTTTCAGTTTCAGATTCACCGACAATCTCAAGAGCCTGCAATTCGAACTGTGTAGGAACTCAAAACGTTGTTTTAGGTAAGGAGGCGAATGTGGAAGAAACAGAATACTGTATAGACGAGACATGGAGAGAATGTGAACATTACGGCGAAGGTGGTGTAACAAACAATTTACAACTATTGTGTAGTGAGCCATTATTTATACTATATATTTATTTGTTAGTATTCATTGTTATACTTTCAACAAGAGTTGTAAATTGTGGTGCAAATAATATAACTAATGTTATATGGAAGTTCTCGCTCCGATTGGCATGTACGAACCCAAGACCTCATGATTAGCAGTCACATACTCTAAGCACTACACCACCGAAGCAGTTAAATATGTTATATATTATTTTTATATATAGATAGGGACTGACTATGGAGTACAACTCTTCAGCCAGGTCAGCGTTACATATTTGTAATTCCCATACATTTTGCTTAAACAGTGAAGTTACCAAACACTAAACCGTATCTACCAATTTTGATTAAGTTTTATGCATAGAACTGTCTCAGAGTTCATCTAATTTAAGCCTATCTGTTGAAATAAGAATCTGTTTAATAATTAAATAGCTTTTAATTAAAGCATAAACTAGCAGGAACATTATGGGACTTTTCTACCGCCTTATGTAGATATCTCATGGTAGGGAATGTTTTTGTATTTATTTATCTCATAATATCATTTAATAAAATACTTTCCATTAGTACTTAAATTGTTGCTCGGTTGTTGATTGGTTTTAGAAAGAAACTTTTCATTTATCGAACATATTAGAACAGTTAATGAAAAGTCTAAAAAGAGTTTCTTTGCACTGATGATGATATCGACTACAACATGGGATCTGTCGTTTAAAACATTTAAGATCATACATGGAGCTACTTATTTGGGTTCTATTTGCTATGGTACTCCTGTATGGGCCGATAAGGCGACTGTAGGTAGGTACTGTCCGTTACAAACTATTACAAGGCTAACGACTTGCATAGATTTTCTTATGCAAGGCGTATAGGACGGTTAACAACTAAGGCTTTACCGGAGTTGACGGGTGTTCTTCCGGTCAATCTCGAGGTGCAAAGACGTGTAGTCATTTTAGCATTTTTTGGGCATACGAGACCTTGATAAAATCATAAGACTTTTTCAGCAGTAGAACAACGATGGGACGAATCATCTAAGTGGCGCCACCTCTACCTGTTCTTTCCATCTCTTCATGAACGGCTGTCAAGGGATATTGCTCGAGGTAGATCACTGTGTCGCTCAATTTCTTACAAGCCAGGGTAACTTTAAGAACAAACTACACTCATTTAAATTAGTCGATTCACGATTGTTTCAATGCTCAAAACCTGATACTAGCTAATTATGTCCTCTGGGAATGTAGTCTTTGGTACAATGAAAGTAACATAATGCTAAATAGCTTACAAAAAACATCTGGGGCGGTATACTATGGGGGTCTTGTGTCAACTACGGTGAACTTCCGTGCGTTTAGGCGATTCTGCCATAATACCGCACTCAAATATAGCTCACTTAGGACCCATAGTATATGTGTGGTGCTTCCCGGTATGTGAAAGGGGTCTGTCTATTTTCACTTCATTTTGTCTCCCGCTTTGCTATATTTACTTATTATATTTCTAACTCCTCCAGTTCTTTTCTTCTGATTAATTTCGTTGCGGGTTTGAAGACAGTTTGACTATTCCTAGGCCTTCCCGAGTGTCATAGCTCGGTGTGTTCATGCTGCACTGCTGTTGATCATAGTGTACAGGAGTTACACTGGTGAGTGTGAGGGAGGGTTTACTTCTATTGTTATCCTATGATAACAAACGGGTAATGACCGCTTAACGTGACCTCCGATTCACGGAGACACTCATGGTATCATGTCAATGGCGATCACTGATCCTGCCTTCGTTGTTTATGAGCTTGGCTATGAGCGCCTTACATTTTTTAATAATAATAATTATCAACCAAAAATACAGATACAAGAACACATTAGTATGTACGTGTATATTAGGACTCAAGGTTACTTTATATATACTATAGGGGGAATATTATAAATTATATAAATATAATACATAAGCTGGATGTCAGTAAATGTTATTTAAATAAGGCAATCACGTAATTATTAAAGATATCTAAATAGGCATGAATATCAAAGAACAAATCAATTCTGCTTCCATGCAGATTAGTTTTTTAACAATATATGTATTAGTTAAATTATAAACCGAAATGAATTAAACATGATCCCAAGTAACTTCTAATAATTGGGTAAATATAAATATTGTTCGACTTTAAACCGTTCTAAGTAGAAGTGCAACATGGGCTTACAAACTATTCTTGTTCTGACCATAGCGTTATTAGCTATACAAAGTGCACTTTGTCAAGAATGGGAATATGGCAACGATAATCCAGTCAATGTTATTGTATTCTATAAAAAGGGTCAAATATCATTGCTGGAGAAAGTCAAAGAAATCTATGTAAATGTAAGTATTATATTATTAACAATTAGATTATTGTAACATTTCTGTTCTCTTTTAAAGATGTTAAAGCTCTCTTGTTAGTAACACGTTAGAAACTTCAGTCTTGCCATACAACGGATCAGTAATCCTGTTGTGAGGAATACCATGCCGTACCACAAATCATTCATAGTCATAGTATCAGCCGAAAGACGTCCACCAGAATTTAAGGGTTATATTTTCTTGTGCCTCAGGGGAATTTTGGCATAACTACCAGTACGTATCTTAGACTGGCATTGTGATGGTGCCTCTTTGAGCACTAGTCTGAGATACGTAAGTAATCGGCTATCAAACAAAGTGTTTCTTTAAAGCATCAGCAACCCTCACTTAAGGGTGGGATAGCACCTCCCCTCCGTACTATCTTCGGAGGTCGACTCTAGACTCGTAACTCCCCACTAGCATTAAACACCACACGTGATTTAAAGAAAAAGATTATGGTCAGTTAAACACATTACAATTGGTTTGTTCTGATCACGATTGTGCACCCAAGATTGAGGTGGATTAACGCTCTTTTACTCTTGGCGACTGGACCTCATATCAAACGCTGAAACGAATTTTGATTTAATGGTGATATTTAAGTGTTCAAATACCTAGGCGGCATTAATAATGCCTACCCGGCCCGGAGATCGTCCTATTGACGCACTAAATGCACAGGGCTCATTAAATCAATTAACTTATTAGGGTTGGCCCATTTTTCATAATAAAGAAACTTTTCGGGTACCGCAGGTTTAGTCATTCCGTTTAAAACTATTGTGTCAATAACCAATCAAACAATATTTCTAAATTTTAATTACGTGAAGCCAGTACTACTCGTGCGCGATAACTTGAGACCCGCGTGGAATTCGTCACCCCTCCCCTCATACCCGCGCACCTACCCTATGACGCCCGCAGTGTACAGGTGGCACCGCATTTTTTTGTCTAGTAGTCTCGTACTGGCTTACGTCACGTATCGACGCGCTCCCGAATTCGTTAATTGTTGTTAGTTTTGTTGTAATAATCCGTGTTAAGTTTAGTTGTTATTGTTCCTGTTAAGTTTTTTTGCTGTTAAAGTTCCTGTTACATTTTTTTGACTTTTTTGTTGTTATAGTTATTCTCTTATTATTATAATGAGGGGTAAAGCTCTGCGTAGTGGAGAAAGAAATCTCGTGCTGAAGGTATTCGAGTTTTTCGAAAACGAAAAGCGAAACAAGCAGCTTTGTTTACCTGTTGATCAGGTAATCAAAAGAACCTGCATGGCAACGGGAGTTTCCAAGGCGACGTTGATGAGAATAAAAACTGAAGCTAAGCGCTTGCAAACTGCTTCACCGACTCCAGGCACATCTGCGGCACTAACTGATGTAAAGTTGTCAACACCGGGCAAGAAACGTAGACCTAAGAGCAACCGTATCCAGTTAGACAGTTTCGACATATGTGCCTTGAGAAACNTTTACCCTCGTCCATCCCCGACCTAACGTCATCCGTAATATGGACTAGAGCTGTGGAAGTGCTATGGCCTGGACGGAAACCTGACTGGAAACAATTAAGGAAACAGTTTCTCGAAAGAAATGAACTCATTTGCGTATAAATAAGACGCTCAAGAACTTTAGAGAAAAAAGGAAGGGTAGATATGGGACGGTAATCTGAGTTGGAGGACGGATTATATTTCTTGGGGAGAGGAATAATTTTAGCCATTTTCCATGCAGATGGAAAAGTGTTGATGGATATGGAGTAATTGAGAATATGACAAATTATAGGTAGGATTTCTTCGAGGATAGGAAGAACCATATTACGGCTGACACCGTCGTTTCCGATAGCATTAGAGGCTATTGACATTATGCTCTTCTTTACATCACATGCAGCAAATTGATTGAAAAGGAACGGAGAACATTCAGGGATCGGCAAAGAAGAAAGTTAATTTAGCGCCGCAGTTTTGGTAGTTCCTCCGTAACCGGAAGGAGCAGAAAATTGTGAGTTCAGGAAACCAATATCAACATGTTTTGAAGTATTATTAGGACGTGACTTACCGGTCCCCAACGACTTCAGAAATTTCCACTTGGTCACCATCTTCAACAGATTTGTGGATATGTCGGCGCTCTGCGTTTCTACACATCTTATTGCAGAGATTTCTAATAAGCACAATTTTTTCCCAGTTTGATTCTGTCGGATGTTTTTTATAATTAGTTTGAGCCCTAACTTTCCTTCTCTATACTTCCTTTATGTCCTCAGTAAGCCAAGGTGCAGGGAGATGTTTTACCTTTATCAGTCGCAGTGGCGCATGTTTGTCATACAGACATATAAGGTTACTAGTAAAGAAATCAACTTTAACATCAACGCTTTGAGAGTTAAACAGAGGACTCCAATCGATGTTTTCAGCATCTCTGCGAAGGTATTCGATATTCACGTTACGAAAATTATGGGGCGAAATGATTATAGATTTAGATTTAGGAGTACGAATGAGATAGGAAAGAAATAGAAGGTCGTGATAGGAAAATGAGTCTGCAGAACACTGACCATGCTTGGCAACGTGCTCTACAGAGGATACAAGAATAAGGTCTAGGAGAGATGAGTTGCGATTTGGCAGATTATGTGTGGGATTTAGTGGAAGAATGGAAAGGTTACTTGGTTCAATAACGGATCGAAGGTTGGCGGAACGGGAATCATTTTTTACTAAACAGGTGTTAAAGTCACCAATGACTATATTATGACTGTACGAGGGAGTTAGGTTTTCTAAAAGTACTTCAAGCGAAGAAAAATAATCAACTCGTAAGGAGGGACTGTAAAATACTCCGATAAGTAATTTTGTGTTGTGGAGACAGATTTCGACGAATAAATGCTCGCCAGCATTTGTGGGTGGGGGCTAAGGTGACATATCTACTATGGAGAAGTTGATGTGAGATCGGATATACATGGCAACTCCACCGCTACGTCCACAGACACGATCGTTCCTTACCAGCTGAAAGCCTGGTAGAGTAAACGATACCGTGGACAGGCATGGCTTGAGCCACAATTCCGATATAAGGATTGCGTGGACATTCCCACATTCGAAGGTTGTCAGCATATCAGAGAAATGTGCTGGAATGCTTTGCGCGTTGATATGAACGACATTGAAATTCCTGGGAACATCGGAGAAATTATGCGAGAGTGTATCTACTAGCGAAGGAACACTAAAGAAACTTGCATCATCACTAGATGCTGAGAAATATTCATCAGCATCACTATGAGTTGATGAGGTTGATGACGTCATCAATATGAATTATAATTATAAATACAAAATTAATATTTATTTGTACTAAACCTAAAGTTTGCACAAAAAGTATCACTAATACAAATTCAATTTATCTGTCTGCCGGTTGCTTGCTTTTAAAGTAATTAAGATGCTAATAAAAATTTTCGTAACATATTAAAACTAAGAAACAAAATAAAAAAGATAAAGTAAAAAGGGCATGGGTTCATAAAAAGTAATTTACAAAATAAAGACTGTTCCAAAAAATATAAAACGGTAACACTAAAGTAAAAAGACTAATATCCAAATCATCTGAACGCAACACAACCAATATTAGGACGTAAACTGGAACGCAATCTTCACGTCACATGTAACAGCTTACATAATTTTATTGACAGAATTGGCGTACTAATCAACAACACACCAACAATTATATCAAAAAGGAACGAAATAAGTCGAAAATAAGGTAAACCACCAAATTATTGTATGGCAGATGTAAGTATCGCGCAAGCGTGAAATGTCCAGCTATATCAGTGCCGATTATGCGAATTATGATCAACTAAGCAACTACAATAGGCACTCCAAAACAAATACTTAAGTTACATAAAATAGGGTTTTGAAGTTATTTTTTAGCTACACGCCTGGTCTTATTCACCGTAGATTTGGCAGCTGCTACTGGTTTTACCACATCCTCGCCAATAGTATCGAGCTGAGCAAGAGTCGTTATACGATACTTAATATCACCAGGACCCGTAACGTGGATAATGCCCTCTCTAGTCCAGCATCTGGCTATTCTAAACCTTTGACGAGCAGACATAAAAGCATCATGCCTCGGTCTCGTTAAAAACTTCGAGATTGTAACGCCTGTGCCCTTTAAATTCGCCTTAGAAAACCATGCAGAGTCTCTGGTGGTGACTTCTTTAAATTTTAGTAGTATAGGCCTGGGCTTACCAGACGGCGAGAGCCGACCCATCCTTCGAATCCTCTTTATGTCGTGCGCACTGAAACCGCTCACCTTATATTGTTCACTAACAATTTTAGTAGCTACTTTTGCAACTTTCTCATTTTTTCCTGGGCCCCCGTGTAGCAGTTGCATCTTCCCTCTGCTACGGGTCTCCATATTGTCTGCAGACTGTGCCAATATTTGAACCTGCTGTTGGAGGTCACTAAGAGCCTGAAGGACAAACTTTTTGAAAGCTGCATACTCCACTTCAAGATTAATAGCTGCTGCAGTTGAGTTGGTTCCTCTTTGGATCATGGTCTCTGGACTCAAATTCAGCCATACGGGAGCTAAAGCAGCAGACAATTGTACTAGTTAGTAAAATAAGTCATAAGTATTATAAAATTTATAGTGAAAACTTTTATTATAATTTTAAATAGAGCTTAAAATTTTCTGTGTGCACTTGAGAACTACCCACTTATTGATTATCTTGAGCACTACCCACTTGTTGATAAATATAAAAAAAAATTAAACATTTTAGTCCACTCGCCAGTGGTATTTTGACACTTATAACTCAAAGCTAGATAACTAAATTTACGCTAAAGGTAAAAAATAAAAAGAATGTTGTGGTTTTATGAAACCACGGTAAAAGTGAAACTTTTTTCACATGCAAATAAATAAATCAAATAAATAACAATATTTACATTAAACACTGACAAAAACAAACGAATTCTGTGGAGCACTGGCACATCGTCCAACTGGCCACTGGACACTGGCCGACCGTCACGCGTCACGCGTCACGCGACATTAGATACACGGACCAAAAAATTTGAGACGATGTAATAAAAGTTTCACTTTAAAAATGAAAACATTAAAACAAAATAGAAAAATGAGAAAGAATAAGAATAATATGCAAATTTTTTAATACAATGTCACAAGCATCTGGGTGAACCTCCCGTGCAAAAAGACTGTGTTTCAGGGTGTTAAAAATGACGGCGAGACTAAATTGACAGAATACTTGGGTCTGGAACGCGGTTTTGACAGATAAACAAATATTACTTATTTTATAATTTTTCATGGTCAGGTTTCTAAACAAATATTTCGTTTTCGTTGGGGTAGGACAGTGATAACATTATTATTTATACCAATATTTTCACGTGAGATCCACCCAGACAGCGTAACATTACTAGGAAATATCGTTACTAAATTCTATGTAAAATAGCTCACATTCACTATCTTTTGGTACCCGTAGCTGCTCTTCTCGATTTTGATGTTGTGTTTTTGTATACAGTGGGCTTTTCAGTAACCACAGGCTTTATATGGTCAAGATCTGCCACACTTGTAATACGGTGGCGCGTGCCATTAGGGCCCAAAGCAAATACCGAACTTTCTTTGGTCCAGCATTTAGTGATGCCGAACTCTTGGCGAGCTGCCATGAAGGCTGAGTGTCGCAACCTAGTCAGGAGTTCGGAGAGGGTAACACCAGTGCCTTTTAGTTTGACCTTCGACGCCCAGACTCTTTTCCGTACCGCTACTGTCCGGAATTCCACAAGAATGGGTCTTGATTTGCCATCTAAAGATAGACGTCCTAACCCGTGACAGCGGTTTATGTCCTCAGATGTAAAGGAATTAAGACCCAACTTACTTGCTGCTACCTCAGCTATCACTTGGGATATATTCTCGTCTTTCCTCTCTGCAGCACCATGAAAAAGGAGTATTTTACGGCGGCTGCGTGTTTCCATATTGTCCATTTCGCTCACAATAGTCTCTATTTGACTCTGCAAGGACTTCAAGGTCTCAAGGATGAGATTTTTAAAGCTAGTAAATTCCTCTGTAAGGCCAGTCCAATTAACAGCGTTGGAGGTCTTCTTCAGGAGTTCTGCCTCGAAGTTCGCCATTCTTTTCTCAAAATAGTCTTGTAGTTCTTGTATGCTCTTCATGGTGACTCAGTGACTTTTATATTTTTATTAATCTTGAAGATTTAGTTATTATTATGGTTGGATAACACTAGACTAGCAGGTTTTTATTGTATATGACCTATTGTATTCATTAAATTTGAGTAAAATATGTTTATATTATTTAAATTTTAAATAATTAATAAGAGCTTTTAAGTTGTGTACCTTTCAACTACCCACAATGAACTTGTACATACATACATACACACACTCGAAAAACATAACCGTCCTCCTTTCGAAGTCGGCCTCTAAGTGACCAGTCATAAAGTATTTCCCTAGGACTCTAGGCAGAGTAGGCAGATTAGAACCGATTTGTCAGGTTCTATATATATATATATAGATATATCGGTTCTACTCTGCGTCGGTATTCATTCACTCGCATTGTCTAATATGATGATCTTCAGGGCTTACGAATTCTTGAACCTTGTCTTTTAAAGGAGAGAGAAACATTATTTAACATGCAGAAACTACTTGAGAAATAGTTATAATATATTTTAATTTGTCAAGAAATTCCAAGCTGTGTGTGGTAACGGAAGCGTCAGCAAAAATGCCTATTACACGAAGGTACAAATACGTCATAATTTAGACACATGTCTCACTGCTTGAGATAAGCGTAAACCTGGCACAATTAATTTAATATTTAAGATGGAGATAAAGCTATTCAGTACATTTATATCTCTAATCAATTTTTTGATTCTATCAAAGTTGAATAAAAATATGAAATATATTAGAAAAAAAAATCTATATGATTGAGTTTTCTATTATCTGCCGGCCACTGCTAAAGAAGTGAAGGTTTACCATAAGGAGCGCCAACTATCCAAGTGTTAAGTTCAATGACATCAAATTGAAGTTATAAAATATTTTTTATAAACAGTCTTGCCTCGTTAGCATAAAAAACTTTTTTTCAACATTCGGGTGTTTTATGTATATATATCTACTAAATAATTTAACGTTTTTTTAGTTATATCAGCTATCTAATACACATAGTACAAACGTTGCTTAATTAAGGACAAAATGGCGTAGTGTGTCAGATAGATGTCTGAAATATTAGTATCATATTATTAAATAGTGTAAAAAAAATTAAATTCAGCTGAAATTTTCTATATTGCAGAAACATTTACATTATTGATTAATACTTTCTTGCCATAGTTTATTCACTGACTGTTTTATATTTGGCAAAGATCTTAAACTATAGGCTCCCAAGTGCGGCAGTAGTCTTTCGTCAACAGGTGACGTGTTTGTTATAAAAACAAATACTATCGTAAATGGAACTGTGATATTGTTTCTTTATTGCTTATCCTTCCACATCTGCTCGATAGATTATAAAATTTACATCCATATTGTAAATGGTATACCCAAAAGGACATAATTACGGCTCACACCAAAAAAGAATTTACTGATTTTTTATGTTATACAGAGCATGCGAAAAAAACATGCTCTTGCTCATGCAAAGGAAGCATAGCAACAGCCATGCAAAATTTTTATTGAGAGATAGAAAAAAAATCTTATTATAAGAAAACGCTTACAGTGGAACAAAATCTCACTACGACAAAATAAAGATTTCGCCTCATTCGTAGCTAAATTACTGACACCTTCATTTTACCCTTTTCTTTTTGTTACATTATTTTGCATCTGTTGCCGAGAGCTATCTGATTCATACGATTTTAATATTCATAGTCTAGTAAATAAATATTAAAATGTCATATTATAATATCTTGTTTCGGGTGCCTGGATTAAATTACTTGGTTGATTATTTTTTAATTATAGTGATATCAAATGTCATACCAGGTGTTCGTTTTGACAAGTTTGGGATAGGCTGAAGAATGTGTCATAGATACAAGTTTATGTAACGGTACAAGGAGTTTAACTACATATTTTATACATTTTCTTTTTTTTAAATAAATAAGAATTTATTGAATCACTTTATCATCAAATTGTAATAGGTTTGCCTCTTGGCATCCTCGCCAGATATGATCAAAAATAGAATACATCCAAATACTACCAAAGATAATCATAGTTCAATAAGACCATCTTAAACATGGTCACTTTGATAATATTTCCATATTATTTATATTTTTATTTGTCAAATATGAGTAAACCTGTTAGTCCAGTGGTTGGTGATCCTGATAACGATAAACCAGAAGCTAAATCAGAGATCGAGGATTTTATTCTCACACAGGACGAACACTATGTGATGAGTACATCCCTTGTCATGTTAATGATTGTAATTTATCTGTAATACTTACATAGGTAGTATATGACCCACGCAATAACGTCTGAATCTTTTTTCGACCACGCTCAGCTCCAACTGATCTAAACGTAATGTTCAATGCTCCACCAGGCAAGAAGTGAAACACACATTTTAAATACAGAACGTGTAAATCGGCTAAATAGATTCGGAGTTAATCCTGAACAACAATGTGACAACATGAAAGGTACATAAGCAAATGTATGTATATATTTAGAAATATGTAAGTATGTTTATTTAAAAATATAAATGTAAAATAGATATGTTATCCGTGTGGTGACGGGTTAAGAATTGTCATACTTATCTCAACAGTGTCGTACCCCTTACGGAGACTTAGGGAGAAACTATGCAATGTAATTACAATACAAGGAGAAGAAAAACTTAAAATACAACTATTTCATCTAACTAACTACTAAGTAACTAAAACATCCCGTGGGGCCAGCGTTGTATAGCAGACGAAAGTCTCATTGCATACTATATCCAGAAGTAGACTATCAAAGACAGTTGATGATGATAGGTGTGCCCTATTGATGGCAATAGACCTATCCCCATATCACGTAAGTAGACCTAACCTTGTGTGATGAAACATCTTGTGTAAATCTATTTAAGAATTGATACTCCATTACAAATGGTTCATCTTAAAACAAATGCCTTCTACTATATTAACAAGAAGTCACTGATTTCTTTAAATTAAATAAATCCTCGTATAATTAAAACTTGAGTTTTTATTATCATCACGGAATTTCATTGAAATATCATTCCGACATGTTTTTATAGGGGATCACTCACACCTTTTTTGTTCGTCGTACACTCAATGAGTGAGGTGAGATATTATAATGCTATTAGTCTATATAACCGGACGATATATCATTCGGGGGCGGAGATTTTATCGCTGACTAAATGCGCTCAAGAATTTTCGATGTCTTAATTTTTTTTTCTTAAGTTTTTGCGATCTTAAAAACATTGTTCCAAATGCCATTAGCAAGTCGAAGGCTTGTGTTAATGCCAAATGATACTGACCGTTCTTTATGATTGTCCATACGCTTCTTGGCTAAATTAGACCTCCGTGGTTTGAGCGGCTAGTTCTTTTTTTATTAATCAGTTAAGTCTGTTTGGTTTTTATGACGTAATTTGATTGCTGGTCTTAATGACTTCTTATTAAAAATAGACACCTAAAATTTATTTTCGGAGCTTGCTACTAAGTAATATTAGGCCAATTAACTTTACACATCTTGACTGTGAGGACATGGGTACTCCGAATAAAAATATAAGGCAGACTGTCCCAATGCACTAAATCGGCTTTTGACTTGCACTAATGCTTAGTGGTTGAATTGTTACCTCGCCATTGCCTACTGCGCTTGTTGTGGATTTGAAGCCCACACGGGACAATACTTTGTATGATTCACAATTTGCTGTTTTGAGTTTGAGTGATCTTTTTCTCCGTTACATGAATGTTTCTAAGATCTGCCGAACGAGGAGTGTTTCCAGGATCGCAAAGGACGCTGAATACATTCTTAGTTCGGGAGTCAGAAAGTTTACAAGAATCGGAACAGTTAGACAATTTTTTATAGATTGTTTTGAATTCGTCATAACAAAACAATCTTTTTTAAAAAGAAAAAAATATGGCACACATGTTTATTACGATATTGGCTGGATGTTGATACTGACGAAAACAGTCCGAAGTTTTATCTGACACAATTCTGAATTGGGCCCATTTTTATTTCGATTACTTTTGGTTGCCAAAGTAATTTTATTTTTCTTTCTTTCTTTATTTTCTGGCTTGAAATTGAACTTTATATCAAGTTATTAAAATTAAGTCACTGATGAAATTGTATATCCACTTTTTTAAATATTTTTTTTTAATTATTAAATTTGTTATTAACCATTAATATTCTTCATCTTCATAAAACTTAAGAAAAAATGTTTATGTGTATGAAAAAGCTGTAATAAAATTTTATGTCCGTCTTTTAATTTGTTTATTCATGCAGGCGTATAAAATAATATAATAATAAAATACATGGTTCTGTTTTGATTTTTTATTCGTAATTATTACTCAGTATATGATATTCCACACATATTTTTTTATATGAAAAATATTACAGGTTTTTAAAAAATATTACCCATCCTTGAAACCTTCCGATGGAAAGGTGCCCATTATACTTACAGTATTGCCACATTGGATGGCAACGGACAGTTATTGCACTAGGAACGAGCCGGAACGGAAGTCACCCTTAAGCTCCGTAAGTTAATGGCCCAGTTCCCTCACAAGCCTCAGAGTATCGGTAGCGTAGCTCCCCATGGTCTCCACCGCCACCTGAACGAAATAGTAGTGCTTCTTCAAATAATTTACACTAACATTATCAACAGGAAAGATTTGATTGTTTGTTGTTCGCATTGAATAGGCTCCGAAACTTCTGAACCGATTTGAAAAATTATTTTACCATTAGAAAGCTAAATCATCCCTAAGTAATATAGACTATACTATATTTGCAAAAATGTTAGGGGCCCGTATGAAAACTTCGAGACTTGTCCAAGTGTTCTAAGCTTGGATTGTTTACTAAAAGCGTATTAAAATTTATTATAATTGTTTTTGATATTTTTATTTTTGGATAAATACCAATGTCTACACGTACTACTCGTGCGCNTTCAGAACAATTCAGGTTCAGCTCTGAACGCAGCATCACGCTGCAGCTGTCGAGGATTCTGCACAAGATTACAACTGCGAGGAACAAGCGCGAAGACGTTATTGTAGTGTTCCTCGACATGGAAAGGGCTTTCGACCGCGTATGGCATGCCGGTCTGCTCAACAAACTAGCGATATCACCGTTACCCTGGCGGTAAGTAGTAAAAGTGGTTTCCAGTTTCCTCAAACACCGGACATTCCGAGTGGTGGTGGAACGCGAAATATCCTCCCCCCGCACCATAGAAGCTGGCGTCCCTCAGGCAAGTTGCCTATCGCTGTGTTGTACAAGCGATACACCGACAATATACGAATCACCGGAAGGGGCTTATTACCTTTGTACGGCGACGACGCAGCGAACATAACATCCGTGTTACGTAACAAAGCGTGTTAAAAAAATAACTACAGCCTTTCTTTCGTAAAACTAATTAAAGCGGCCTTAAAGAACAATTAACTGAAAATAATTAATTATTATTGATGTGAAACATCTGTAACGGCGGATTTGAATAGCTATATAACCTTCTTTACCTGTAAAAATGTATGGTGTTTTATGAAACATACATATATTGTGATTGAAAATAGTAATTTTCTGCAAACATGCAAATGGCGAATGTCATATCTGTAACTGTTCTGTTCTATAATTTATTATGTACTACTCGTGCGCGATAACTTGAGACCCGCGTGGAATTCGTCACCCCTCCCCTCATACCCGCGCACCTACCCTATGACGCCCGCAGTGTACAGGTGGCACCGCATTTTTTTGTCTAGTAGTCTCGTACTGGCTTACGTCACGTATCGACGCGCTCCCGAATTCGTTAATTGTTGTTAGTTTTGTTGTAATAATCCGTGTTAAGTTTAGTTGTTATTGTTCCTGTTAAGTTTTTTTGCTGTTAAAGTTCCTGTTACATTTTTTTGACTTTTTTGTTGTTATAGTTATTCTCTTATTATTATAATGAGGGGTAAAGCTCTGCGTAGTGGAGAAAAAAATCTCGTGCTGAAGGTATTCGAGTTTTTCGAAAACGAAAAGCGAAACAAGCAGCTTTGTTTACCTGTTGATCAAGTAATCAAAAGAACCTGCATGGCAACGGGAGTTTCCAAGGCGACGTTGATGAGAATAAAAACTGAAGCTAAGCGCTTGCAAACTGCTTCACCGACTCCAGGCACATCTGCGGCACTAACTGATGTAAAGTTGTCAACACCGGGCAAGAAACGTAGACCTAAGAGCAACCGTATCCAGTTAGACAGTTTCGACATATGTGCCTTGAGAAACATTGTTGACAGTTTTTATACGGTCAGGAAGGAAATACCTACCTTAAACAAGATTTTAAGTATAGCTAAAAGATACCTTAANGTAGACCTAAGAGTAACCGCATCCAATTAGACAGTTTCGACATGTGTGCCTTGAGGAATATTGTTGTTAGTCTTTACACGGTCAGGAAGGAAATACCTACCTTGAATAATAAGATCCTAAGTTTGGTTAAAAGATACCTTAACTTCCAAGGGGAGAAAACATATTTAAGAAAAGTGCTAGTGGACAAACTAGGATACAAATTTAAGAAATGCAATGACATGAGACACTGTCTGGTTCAAAAACCAGATATTCGAGCGTGGAGAGTGAGATATCTACGACGACTAAAAAAAACGATGATTTGGGTGCGGAAAAAAGGCCAGTCATTTATATTGACTTCTCTTATATTGGATTCACTCTGATTATACAGTTAGCAAATGCTGCCAAAATAGCACTATTGTTTCTATTAGAAGAAAATCACCGTCCAGAGCAAAGATGGGTGATAGTTCACGCAGGGGAGAAAATGGTTACGTGAAGGGGGCTAAGTTGCTTTATAAATGTAAAAGCAACATAGGTGACTACCATCATGAAATGGATACAACAATTTTTTTTAAATGGATTTTCGTGATGCTAATCCTCAACTTGCCGTCGAATAGTATTGTGGTACTAGATAACGCACCGTACCACTCTTTACAAGTAGAAAAACCACCTACAAGTGTAACAACGAAAGCGGTAATAAAGCAATGATTGTTAGACCACAACATACAATTCGATGAGCGAATGACGAAATCCGAGATGTATCACCTATTGTACATACCTAAATAAGCCTCCAAAAAAAATTTATTGATGATCTTTTAAGAGAGCATGGCCACGAAACTGTTCGTTTACCTCCTGACCTCAATCCCATTGAGTACATTTGTAATCTGGTCAAACAACGAGTAGCCGATAAAAATGTGAACCAGCTAGGAAGAGACAAAAAAATTAACCCAGGATGCTATTAATAGTATAAATGAGAGTGACTGGAAAAGGGAAATAAACCATGTTGACTTAGACAGAAATATTGGGAAGATGATCACCTGCAAGGTCTCAATTAATTATTAACTTGCAGTCTGACACCAGCTCAGATAGCGAAAGTAAGAGCGAACCTCAATAACTACCAGAGGGAATAGCAATAATTAGTAGTGACTAGCAGCATGAGCAGCGATAGAGTATTTATATATTTTATTATTATAACTGAAAAGTTATAGTGCACCGACCCCAACTGAGTGATGACGACTAAATTATTGTTGAAAATAATCTAATAAATACTTACACATAAATATATCTTTTATTTAATATATATCGGCTATCATTTTTAGTGATATACATTATAAATCTATAGTCTGACAATTAAGGTTAATTATTATTATTATTATAAAATATCATAATATTGTAATTCATTTTACGATAGAAGACGGCTACCTGAAATACGCAGATCCCGCCGCAGGCGGAAGCTAGTTCTATTTTTTGTTTCAACTGTACTTTTCAGTGACGTTACCGCGCTCAGGTCTCAACTTATCGCGCACGGGTAGTATTTTGTTCTATTTAGGCGTTATTTTTATAGAAATACACACGTTGACTTATGGGTATCGACAGTGTGTTGTTTGCGCTCACAAGACCTTGTGTCTAAGTAATACCCGCACTTGTTAATGGACTTTTAGTTGAAGCTACTCCTGTCGTGTATGATTACTAGATGGGTGACCAAAACCATCCCTTTAGTGTCAAAACTCTCTTTAGACTTATTTTCTCTTCTATGGACTTCTTAGGTAGTCACCTACGTGTTGTTTTGTTTTTTTAAATTTTGTTATTATATTCGTATCTTATGTCAATTTTGTCTAGTTTCTGTAATTTTTTCCTATAAGAATTCCCAAATATTATTATAAGTACATAGTATAATACATCAAAAATGTAATATAGCAGTTTTACACACATGGGTAAACAAAGTAGATAGATAAGTTAATAACACATTGGCCTATAAGGCCAATAGTAACTACCTAAGGTCCTACGATGTCAATATTGTATTAATGCAAGTGCAATTCGCATAACGGATTTACAAAAATTAAGATACACGATCCTGCAAATATTATAAATCAGCTTGGATTTAAGTCTATAACTATTGTTAAAAAAATATATTTGAAAATATTATATCGATTTTGCCGTGACGGGCAATCGTTTAAAAATTCTTTTCTACCCTCGGATACATACGTAATTGTTTGTAAACTTAGGCGCCTTGTCTTAAATTGACGATATTAAATAGGTAGTTCAAAGAGTTGTGAAAGAACCGATTTTAACGTTTCTCCGACTCAATTTTTTTTACCTCGACTACATTGGTTACGGAGGTTCGCGGAGAAACAAAAATGTTTTCTTAACCAGGTCCTAAAAACGATAGTTTTTAATTTTTAGCTACAAGTTAATTACTAAGAAATATTTAATAAGTATTTACAGCCACAGGTTACAGTTACGACAAATATTACCAACCTTCAAAAACCTTTTGCACTCTATATTCCTTCATTTGACAAACTTATTTGTATTTACATATATATTTTACCCAGACGTGGAATAAGCCCTTTAATTATCTAGTAGGCCATAAAAAACGGGTGCACGCTCTACAAATGTGACAGGTAGTAAAAGTAAACAATATCGCCATTTATGTGCAAGATGCTTTTACCAATAATTTTATATTTTTTTAATAATATTTTGAAGGCGTATCCTTTGCTGTGTTATAATGGTACATTTACACACTGGCGTTATGGGCAAGATCCTGTACTAAATAGAGGGCTTTTTAGTCCCAGTCGCGTAGAAAACGCAAGAACACGATGCTTGTTGACGGTTTCATGTGCACGCCTGCGTAAGTTTTTTGCTAAAGCAGACATTATTATTTTATAAAAAAAAATGTTTTGATCCCAGTTTCACTTGCGTAATGGTTATTTATTTATTTATTTATTTATAAACTTTATGCACTACATTGTACATCGGCGGACTTAATGCCCAGGGCATTCTCTTCCAGTCAACCTTCGGGTGATGTAGATAGTTTGTAAGGTAGGTGCACAGAGAGGTTACATACTTATAAGACATATACAGTTCACAATTTATTTGAACGTATACACACATACATAGACTTAAATATAACGTACATATATAAATATATGCAAATATATAATAGTTTAACATATACATAAATACTATATTTGTTTATATACTATAAAACCCTGTAACGTGAGGTATGTTATGGATTAGATTGTTCTGCCATTTCAGTTAGAAGCTTGTGTACCTTCTTTTTAAAGGTAAATCGGTTGGTGGACATCCTGACCTCGAATTTAGTATCCCTCGTAACTGCCCTTCTTTTCCTATCCAACCCAATAATTAAAGTAACTGCAGCACATAAGTATTCTGATACAATTTTGATTTTTACATTAGTTTAAATTTAAGTAGGTACATATGTTACCGGCAATCTGTATATTTCGGTATTCTAAACAATACCTAGGCATCGTATACTAGACCTAAAACGTGCAGGTAATGTGTGAAATATTAACTATTTTATACTTTGTCTAGGCAACTTTACCGGCCGCGCATTAGGCATTGTATAGAATACCTAGATATTCTATCTACGGTGCTATCTACGGGAACAGGTCAAGGGCAATCAACTCAAACTCATCTAATCCAAATGTTTCAACTACAATATAAGGGATCTGGGGGTGGTTACAGTTCTAACCTAACCTAAACCCATAGAATTCAACTAAGCCAAAGAATCAAACAACAACACAGTGTATCTTTAATAATCAATGTTCTAACCTAACCTAAACCTATATGATATGGAATAAAGTTGATTTTAAGCAAACATAACACTTTTCCTTTGCTCGTCATTTGTTACGTACCCTAAGTAGTAACATAAAAACAAACCAAAATCTATTTATTTCACACAGCCGGTGGGTCTGTAGGTATTCCATACAATCCCTAGGGACTATAAATACCTAGATAAAGTATTTAATGGACAATAATATTCATAATGTATCATACATTGACTGGATGCCCCAGGTATTGTTTAAATATCTAAGTATTGTATAAAATACCTGAATAAAAACAGATAGCCCGTAACGTATACAATTATAGTAACAATGTAATGTTCGACCATGTTGGTCGACAAGAATATTGTTGGCAGCAGACCCAACTTCAGTTAAACCTGCTATGAAATATAAATTCATTTCATATAGTTAAATTGAATCCATTAGAAAATCGCTATGGACTTGTGGCGACTTTTACATCAACCGGCAACATAAACATATGACAACGCTATCTACCGAAGATACAACGAACTACCGGATAACGAAGGAAACAACCCGACATCAACCGTAGGGCAGTGGACCGCCAGGCATGACCACCTCGCCTGGTCGGAGAATCCTCCCTTCGTGTTGGAGGGACATGTGGCCCGTTCCTCCACCAACTAATCTTGAGCCCATGTTTTATGCAAGTGAGCTAGTTATCCACTCTATTAATATGGGTTAATTTTGCCAACTTGAGGCTCTTTAAACGGCATTCTGTTTTCTTAAGTGTAGGTATAGCCCGCAATCTCGTTACCAGGGAGAGGCCGATGTGTGGACTGTTAAAGCCTATTGACGATGTATTTGATAGTAGGTATTCTCTGCGACTATCAGATAATTAACATGGCATAATTATTTTGCTATATACTTGCACTATACGAGAGTATAATTATGCGGGTCAGATGTTCAAATTGAGAGTCGGATGCTGACTGTTAATATGTATTATTAATGCGAAAGTAGATTTGTATTTTACACTTCTGAATTATTCAAATGATTAGGATAAAGAAAAAAGATAATGAAGTCCCTAGGAGTAGAGAAATGGAATAGTGGTAGTAGTTTCATCAAAAAGGCACTGGCTTAGAAAAGGACATACACATCCATTTCATGCTAGAACAAAAGGTATGTTGGAATAGGTATAAATAGAAAAGCAAGGTCTTACGTAACCGTACGTTTGTTTCTCTATCTCGATCATTATGTGTTTAGAAGAAAATAAGTATGTAATATAATTACACGTCACCTTAGTAAGGAAAAAATTTAAACAAGTGTGTAATTGCATCATGAAAGTGTATGATGATGATGGTTTTAACTCTTTAAGTCGGGTTATCACCTCGTATAATGTACATAGGTACATTTTATTTTTACTGTCAAGAAATCAGTTCACATTTATCTACATATTTATCTTAACACTGTATTGTTTAAATGACCCATTTACTCGTAATAAGTTTCAACTGTACACTTCCAGATATGCTAATAACTCAAATAATCAAACTAAAGCTGAACGTCCATATCAATTTTTACTTAAGTAATTTTTTTCTAAAACTAATACTAAATTGCACGGTTGGCCTAGTGGTTAATCGGTTTTCTCCTGGATCCCTCCCTTCTTCCTGGATCCCTCCCTTCTCAGGCGCAGAGTGGCACACCGTGGTGGTTTAGTGGGTAGTCTGGCTGGTGTCAGTCAGGAGTCCCACACGAAGCGAACCCCCTGTACCCGCAGGGGGGGGGGGGGGCGAAGTGCGTAAAGGCATTCCACCACGTAAAAAAAAACAAGTGGTTAATCGGTCTCGACGCCTGTGGACTCCACAATTGTGGGTTCAAATAATACATGGGATAACACCATTGGGAGATCCACAAATTTTTGTTTTGAGTCTGGGTGTTCGTTGTGTCCTGTGTGTTTTTAAAGTCACAAAGGCTGCATATATATAATAAGGGAGTTGTCTTAAAAAAATTTACGAGCTTTTAAGATTTTATTTATGTGAAACCTCATATTGTAATTTTAATACACACTTATACCTTTTTAATAGACAACAGTCACTCATTATTTCTGTACTTCAACTCATTAATTGTCATCATGATAAACTGATACCTGCTATACAAATGAATTTCATTCTTTTAGTTTTCAAGCAATACGATTCTTTACATTGTGGTCTATACCTACAATATCGTCACCGTTATTGAAGATATTCAAATTTGTAATATGCTCAATACACATGTTGTGGAACCAGTGCTGGCTTATGTTATTTTTTATTAAAACCCATGCAGTTATCCTATGTTACAACTGCTCATCAACTCATCGAGATTGGAATCAGTGTGGAGGAGATTTCGTACCCTCTACAGCCCCTCTTAATATCACGCGGAATAATCTCGTTAACTGTACCGGAGGTTTCTATATTATATATTTTTACGTTAAGTAATAGTTTTTAGCTTCTAACGGAATAGGTAATAATGATTATAACATTGTAGAAAATGCCATGTGCTTTGTGAGGTCTTGGACAGCGCGTTCCCGTCATGCATGGATCGTTCAGAGAGGATGTTATCAGGCCACTACAGAAGATAATCTTCCTCGATTGATGAATACGCCCACAAGAGCTATGTCTTGTAAACTAGACAGGTATGTATATTAGCACTGAACAAATTCGTTAAAAGCTCACTAATTACGTTTACAGCATATATGTTTAGGAAAAGTTAAAGTTTTTAAGATTAATAAAGAAAGTATATTTCAAAACATCTAAGAGAAATAATTATTTTATTTCTGTTAATTACACACTATTAGTTAAAAAAGGGTATAGTAATGACTATAATTCAAGTAAGTACGTTGGATTATTTACGAGGTTATAAATTGTGACTTGACACCAATTCGTGTAAGTAAAGAGAAGCATTTACCATTATACCTATTCCTCATAGTTGGTAAAATTCCTGCTACTGGCAGGATGCCATATTTGGGTTCGGTAAATTGTTACCAATGAGTATGAGAATTAATATGGAATGGAATGGCACTGTACTTGGCAGCGTTCGATGATTCGATAGGGGCTACTCCATTTCAATAGGGCCTCAAAGGTGAATTTGTAGCCGTACGAATGTGATGTCAGAGACAGATCAGAAAGGTGAAAAGATACTACGTATTCGAAATCTGCAACGACGTTATTACCAGTTATGTAAAGACAAAGGTTAGTCAGTCATAGGTTAGGCCCTAACCTGTTATCGACTCTAATTATTAGGATGAAAATCTGAACAGATCTCACCACAATTGCAGTTTTACATGAGTCAGCTATTAGTCGAGATGAGCGTTAAATACGTCAAGTAGTTTTAGCATCAGCTCATGAGACCGGTAGAAGCATGCAAAGACGTGAAAATGGTCTTCATTAACTACACGGTAGCTAGATAGATAAAGACGGAGCTAAATGATATTTCTGTCACTCGTCTTTAAAAAAATAAGACTGACTTCACTATTTGAAGTTTTCAAAATATGTAGTAGAGATCACAGGAACAGTAATAATAATCTTTGGCAAGATTGCCTTTATGTTTTTCTTATGGATACCCCGACCCAGTCACCCGTCAATCGAATAAATTTATTGTAATTTGTCTCAACTTAGTAGCCTTTTCCAGGCATTGCAAATTTGAGAGAAGATGACCAGGTTACACAATTTTTACTTACGTATTAAATTATGAAATGTTTGAATTTTATCATGAGAATGAAATAATAAATGAAATAGTAAATAAAGTAGCAAACTTCTCCCGTTATGAAGGTCTTGTTTTATTTTGTTGACTAATTCCATATAGGTACTTTGTAGCGTGACCAATCAAAATATTTCTTTCCCATATGGTTTACGTAGCTATTGTTTCAAAAGTGCACTTCTTCAGCATACAATGAGGTTAATTTAAAAAAAAAAGCTATGGACCATGGATTCCTTCATTTTTATTGAAACTACAATAATTATTTCACTTCTGCTGTGCTGAGGTCGGTGCTGAGGTGTCCGGTCGACCCAATGTTTTTATGATCTCTGAATATTGGTTTCCGAGTTTGGGTATTTTCCATATTTATTTACATCAGGGTATTATACCCTTAATATGTTTAAAATAAGTACAAAAGTATTCTATCAGTCAATCTAGCTTTCAAAGGTCTGCTAAGTTTAAGGTTAGATGGTATGTGATGTAGGTGTCCAAAATATTTATTTAGATTATTATTCAAGGTAACCATCCATCGCTGAACTATTGGTAGGTACTTTTGTAAAACTGACTTCGTAAGTAGAGTGTTTTTATCGAACAATATAACTATTCGGTTAAAACATCGATTATCCATGAAAATTAATTCTGTATTTAAAATATAACATACTTCTTAACTAAACCCAGAAGGTAAATTTTCTTAAAAAAGAGTATCTAATTATTATTTAAAAAGTGATTTTCCTTTTCTTTTTCGTTTCTTGCAAAGATTTTTTTAAAATTTAATCTGTTACCTCGTATTAAATGACACAATTTGTTTCAGATACCCCGAAGCTGATTATAAAGTATGCCTTTGTCAAGCGGACTGGTGCAATTCAGCGTCAACTGTTGTCCCAACTATAATTCAATACTTTACAAAGCTACCGAACTACATCATTGAAAACATTGCTTTAATATTTAAACTAATATGATGTCACGCGTGTAAAGTTTAATAGTAAAGCATAAAACGTTCCAGTTTTATTGAGATCTTCTCTTTCTCATTAAAGGTTATAAGGCAAACAGCACACTCTCGGGGGGTATTGGCGGTCAGAGCCATACGCGGATATCGCACGGTGTCGACCGAGGCGGCGTGCGCCTTGGCCGGAACACCCCCGTGGGATTTGGAGGCGGAAGTGCTCGCCGAAGTTTATCGACGGGTGGCTGAATTCCGGGCGTAGAGTGGCATGCGCCCTCCGCCCGAATAGGTACGCGAGTGGCGTGAAGCCGCCCGTCGAGCCACTATGGTTCGGTGGTCGTCGCGGCTGGAGGCTCCACGTGCTGGCTTCGCCACCGTGGATGCGCTCCAGCCCGTCATCCTCGAGTGGGCAGGGCGGCAGCACGGGACCCTTTCCTTCCGGCTGACGCAGGTGCTTTCCGGGCACGGTTGCTTCGGGAAGTACCTGCACTCCGTCGCGCGGAGGGAATTGAGTCCTGCCTGCCACCACTGCGACTGCAGTGAGGACTCGGCCCAGCACACGNAGAGTTTACCATCAGACGACGGAGCCCGCCTCAGTGCGGGCTGGCGCTGGGAGGGGTTCGGATGGCGTAAGAAAGCGGTTCCCGGATCTCTCCCGTCTCAGGCGCAGAATGGCACACCGTGGTGGTTTAGTGGGTAGTCTGGCTGGTGTCAGTCAGGAGTCCCACACAAAGCGAACCTCCCGTCCCCGCGGGGGGGGAGCGAAGTGCGTTAAGGCATTCCACCACGTAAAAAAAAAAAAGGCAAACAGCACACTTGGGAAAAAAATCTAAATATATGACAATGTTTTTGATCGTTTATTTGATTTTCAAGAAATGAAATTATAGTAATCTACCAAATCTATGAATAAGACTATAATTAATCTCAGAAACGAAAACAAGCTATTAGATAATTTGAAAATCTATTTTCTTAAGATTTTTAAGGATAAAGCATGCATAAAGCAACAAGTGATAAGTTGCGTATTATCCAACCAACTCCAATAAGTAATCTGTTTTTCATTAAATAACTTTATCCAGTTACTGAATTAACTGTAGATCGTTTTTTGACGAATTTGAAAACAAGTTCATAAATTATTTGGAAATAATTCAATATTTAAAACAAAACATGTGAAGGTAAATTGAATCAGTGTACTATTTGACCCAGTTATTTACCTTTTGATTACAGTAACTGTAAAACTAACTATTAATTTTAAAGTTGTGCTGACACCAATCTTATATTGTAAATGTAAGAACAAAAAGTCAGGTATAATGAAGACCTGAAAATTAACTAATAAATATAATTAAAAGATAAAAACCTAACAGCTTTCGACATTCGTAAAAGCACCGATAGTGCACTCTATAGTTTCAGACATATTGGTGTTCCATTTTACCTTCCGGTGCCGTTTTTCCTGTCTTTTCCCTGACTAACATTGACTCTCCATCATAGAAGACTCCTTATAAGTTCCATTGGATCGCAACAAAAGTGACTTTATGGGTTTATTACCTATGAAGCAGCTTTCACTTTATCTAAGGTCTGTCTATTTCTGCGAAAAGGATGGTAAGAAATGTGTGTGTTAGTGGGCCGCGTCCGCTGCTTACACATTGCTTTTTGTAGAATGCAACTAAACCTATTTAATTAGAAAAATGGATTTATTCTTCAATCTGAAATGAAATAAGAATAAATAACTAACACTTTGATGCAGTTTCAAGTGGGGAAATATATAAACTGCATATGTTAGTTGAGGTTGAATAAATTTATATTATGCGATACGAGATCTCTGTGTCTAACAGTTACCAAACGCTGTGTCGAACGATACATGAATAACACCACAACCTAAAATACTTTTATTCAGTTTCTACATTACTTACTATATTATCATTTGTAGTCTGGTCTGATATATAATATGGAGTATGCAAAAGAAAATTGTTTTGGAGACATTACGGCTTATGCTTGATTTGTAGAAGTCATAGATATTTGCCACCCTTCACTGCTGACTTGAATTACTTTATTTGTTTGGGGAACATTCATATCTGTAGTATCCCGATCATATAATCTCACGAACTTACGTGTTATAATATTAGTGTAAGTTATCGTCTGACCAATTCTATAAATTGACATACTTCAAAAAGTAAACTTTGTCTCTATAAAAAAATCCATTTACTTTTTTAAGAATCTGTATCTAAACTTAGCCTTGCAAAATTTATTTCACTTTTCAAATTAAAGTCATCTTTACTAAGATATTAAACGTGGATAAATGGTGTCACAAACTTCTTTGTAAAGCTTTAAAGTACAAAATGATTATTTCAATGGTCCCTATTAAAATGTCGAATCTGCAAAAAGACAATTTTTCAATAGAGCAGTTCAAAGTTTGTTTCAATGATGAAAAAACAATCGAAGAACTGTGGATCTTCAAATTTTCACTGACATAAAAAACAGTCGGGAAAATTTGAACATCAGTAGTTAGTTGGTTGTTTTTTCATTGTTAAAAGATTATTAATAGGTGCCATGAATATTTGGTATAGATTTTATCCCTTTATTTCAAATCGTTTAGGCAGCACACGTTACATTATAAATTTTTGTGAACTTCTGTCGCCTTCGGTATTACATTGCAATTAATTATTGAAAAAAAAAATGTTTATCAAAACAAAAACACCACAGCGGTAGTTACCCAGTATATGACTAATTTAAAATCTTTATATATTATAATTAATCAATCAATCAATCAACAACCCATAATGTCTCACTGCTGGGCTCGGGTCTTCTCTTAGGAGAGGGTTAAGGCCATACGTGCCCACGCTGGCCATGTACGGGTTGAGGACTGGCAAGACAACGTTGTGGCTACGTAATCTTACCGTTGGATGTTTTTAAGCCGCCCAAAGGTATCCAACTAAGCTTCACGATTGTTATTCTATGATAACAACCGGGACCGACTGCTTAACGTGGTGACCTCCGAATCACGGAGACGCTTATGGTAGCATGCCACCAGCGGTCACCCATCCAGGTACTGACCGCGCCGTCATTGCTTACCCTGGTGATTGCTTCTAATCACTGAGTGCAACTGGGCTATGAGCGTATATTATAAATGTGAAAGTAATTCTGTCTGTTTGTCTGTCTGCCCTGCTTTCACTACCAAACCGCTGCACCGATTTCAATGAAATTTGGAAAAGAGATACTTTGATTCTTGAAGAAGGACATAGGCAACTTTTTCTGGGATAACCGACAAATACGCGGGTATTTGCTTCCGCTTCGCGAGAAGTTGCTTCCGTTGTCTGTTTACTTAGATTTTATTAAACTACTCAAAGGATTTCAGTACAGTTTTCAGCAATAGATAGATTGATTCAAGTAGAAGGTTTGTTTGTATAACTAGCTACGTCCTTCGGTGCTGCCCGCGGTTGTCGTTGTACCTTTACAACAGCAATCGTGGGTAATATTGCCTATTGCGGTGCTAGTATTAAATAAAAATAATCAGAATATTCAGAGCATATTATTGAATTAAAACTCAAATTATATTTGAAATTAACATTTTAATTAAGTATTCGTATTAAGTCATTCTTAAAGCTAAAATAAATAATTTCACTAAATAGGTACGAAATAGTCTCATTAAATACTGAATATTTACTCCTATACTATGAACACACAAAAATATAGAAAAATGCATTACAAACATAGTTTGAAAATAATTTATTTTTTAAATGATTATAGCCTGAAGTAAATATTCATGATGTAATTTTAATTCGTCTATTATTCGCTACACAAGAGGCTCAGTGTACTATATTAGAGCTTTACGATTTTTACTATTACCTACAAAAGTTTATAATTATAATTTATGGTACACTAACTACACAGCTGCAACATTGTGGTTTCTAATAAACAAAACAATTTCATTCGTACTATTACTAAAGAACATTTAGCTAGTAAATAGGGGTAGTATATTTTGATCGAAATAAGAAACTAATATATCATCTACTTAGTTAAACTAGATAAATAACGAATTTGCAGCTGTAATGTTAGTTTAATTCAGGCGCATGGACACAAATGTTCAAAGAAACAGGATTACAAAGTTGTTATTATTCTTCTGTCCATACTTTTAAGGAAAATCGTTTTTAATGTATCGAGCTATACCGATGAATTATCTACACGAACGCAGGATTTAGTTTTGTACGTTCTTTACATATAATTAAATTCGAAATAACTATAAAAGATGATCCATCTCGGTGGGATCTTTTTAATTTGTTATATTCCTCTAAAGTTTGTCAAGATCTTTTATCTTTTTGGTATTGTGCTTTGTAAATTTATTCTATTGAGTCTTTCAAAGGCACTTTAGTTTTAATTCATCTTTCTTCTTCCGATATATCCTCTTCATTTTCTAATTCATCCACTGCTGAGGCTGCATCGCTAGTTACTGCTTGCGCGATTAATCCAGTAATACTAGTCTCATTTTTTTTTCCTTCTAAAAAGTTATATACGTACTCTTCTATCTCATCCTCGTCAAAAGGCATTAAATCACCGAGATCAATCTGACGCTTTATCCGCTCTGCCCCAGTTTTTATCTTTCCAGACGAATAATCGTTCTGGTCATTATCTACAATTCCTTTCCTATATATTTCTATAGGTACGTTACTGCCATCACTCACGTCATATTTAATACCAAGATCAGTCTCCTGTATTTCAATTGATCCGAAACCTTTATCTATCAGTGTCTTAAGATTTTTTGATTTACTCTTTCGGTTTATATCATTTATATCAAGTTTTTTAGCAGATTTCTTTGTAACTGGATGAAGGTGTTTAACTTCATTGGTTTTATTAGTCTTAGGGATTTCATTACCGCTGGCAACTTTACTTTCTGATACTTTCGGCTTCGATCCATATGTTTTGACTTTTGAGTGCCCTTGTATTATTAAGTACATTGGTGCAGTAGGCATTTCAGTTGTTGGATTATTACTATTTTCTGAATAGTCGTCAATGGTTGTAGCTATTGGTGTTGTAAAACGGCCATGCAAATATGGTCCGTGCGTATAAAATGTGGGATTCTTATTAGATGATTGCGAATTTACGTGAAACTGATGCATTTGTGTCGCAGTTGAACTTTCAAAATGCTTAATAGGCAGTGGGGGTTGCATAGTTTGCATTGTTTCAATCTGGACATCTTCAAGATTATGTTCGTTGAATACTTGAACATTTTCTGAAGCATATGCGTAAAGGTTATCTTCAGGTCTTTCTGGACCATTAACCATTGGCATAGTCATCATTGGTCTAAGCATATCTAACATACTAGTTTGTGATTTTGTACCTGAAGTAGGAATTGGAATTTGTTGTAACAAAACTGAGTTATCTTTTTTAGTAGTATCCTCTTGAGGTAAATCTGTAGGAATGTCCAATGTCTCAGTGGTTCGCTCTGTGGGCCAAGTTGCTTGAGTAAAAGCTGTTGTTGTTTCTAATACTGCTGTAGGTGGTACAACAGTCGGTAAGAAAGTAGAAAGATTTAAAGAGCTAGGTGTTTTCTTTGGTGGTGGTTCAGATAACATTGGGTTGTAGAATGCATATGGATTATTTAAAAATTCTATATGGTCGTTGGATATAAAATTATGAGTTTCATTAGTGGCATCGTTATCATGCACTGGTGTTGTTGGACCCCAACCAGCGTAATCACTACTTACGGCTTGATTAGCTACAGATTTTGTATCATTTGTGATCCAGTTTTGAGTAGTAGATGATTGGTAAATTAAATTAGATTCTTGTAAAGCATAGAATGATGATAAATATTCTGGAGCGTTAGTAGGATCGGCGACTGTTACTTTAGGTAAATCACTAGGCGATGCTATTAATTGTGATAATTGTGATTGTAGTTTTTCGGTATTCGCAGGTTTATCTTCAGAGAGCACAAATAGTGGTAGTTGATGTCCAGGAGGTGGAGGTGGCGGAGGAACTAGTATAGTCATAGGATAATGATCACTAAGTTTATAAGTAAAGTCTTCGTACTTGTTCGGCAGTGGTCGATGCACGTGTCGTCGAGGAGGTAAAGAAGGCAACGACGGCTGACGAGGAGTAACACTAGGTTTTCGAGACGATACACCAAGCATTAGAACTTCAGATTTTCTTTCAGGAAAATGCTCTCTTTCGAGCCTAGTGTCATCGGCCCAATAATGAACCCGATCAAGGACTGGGGGCTCGTAGTCATATGTTGGATCGTTACGAAGAGGGTCTCCTCGACCAGTAAGCGGTTTCCATTGTTCAAAATCCATACGAGGAGAAAAAATAGACGTCAGGCTGCCTTGTTTTGCGTTTTCTACTCCATCTGTAATTAAAAATACGCAAATAATAACACATTTTTATAATATTATTAGCTGACCTATGCAACTTTCTAAGCATCTCTTTTCCATCATGATCGACTCCTTCTATTGGTTTAAGTATGATATTAATTATCCTATCTTAGACAAGTCAGCTAAACACACATTAAAAAAAAATGAATATAGGTTAAATAGTTTAGAAGTACGTTATAAGCAACGACATGACACCAAAATTATATATAAATATATGTTATAGATATTATTATTAAATATAAACAGGAATAAAATATTTGAAATGAACGATATAAGTACGAGCATCTGGAGTAGATAAGAAGTGTATGGGATAGGGGTGTTATTATAGTTTATTTGTTGAAAAATCAGGTTTTAACTAACATAAAGAAATGCCATTCCCTTTACCTATGACTGTACCATCTGATTGTACTAATGTTTCTATTGAATTACTTATAAATAAAAGTTTCATCATTTATGGCTGTGAGTAAGAAAGCAGGTGAAGGTAGCGGGGTAGATTCAGTAAACCCCATCTACTATTATCTTCCCGGCTCGTTATTGAAACGATGATTTTTTGGTATTAAAAAGCACGAAATGCCCGGTACCTACTGATACCTCATTACCACAAAGGCGTTATCGCCACGGTGTAAGCCATACATTGGTAACAGAGTTGTGTAAACAATCTGACATTGAAGGCGATATTAAATACATAATAGTTACAATATATTTGATATAATCGCCTAGTGCGGTCTCAGCAAAAAGAAAACTTATCCTCTTAGGTATCGTATTGTCTCTTAATGTTTTTGATACTGTAATTGCTTGGTTTACTTCTTATCTTCGGGGATTCTCGCAACTGGTTCGTTCGGAAGAGCCATTCTCCAACTTATGTGATCTAACTGCGGGTATGCCCCAGGGTGGTGTGTTGTCTCCTCAACGCTTCTCCATTTTTGTAAACATTGTCATTATCATCTATACGCAGACAATTTGTAGTTATGTAATTGCAATTTCAACGTCGAGGAACTAACGGAGGCTGTCACTGCCATCAATGATGATCTACTCAACATCTGTTCTTGGGCAAATTCGTTTGGGTTGCATGTATTGTAGGCTTAACCACTCTTCGCTTCTTCCAGTTGCTATATAATAAACTGTCATACCATATGACTCTATCGAAGAACTCTGAGACAAACTTAAACGAATGCAGAATTTGTCCATCCGATGTATATTTCGTTTGCGAAAGTTCGACCATAGTGCAGAATATGGACGAAAACTAAATTGTCTACCTATTCGGAGGCGTCGAGATGTCCACACCCTTTTCTTACTCTTGTCAAACGCTATACAACCCCACTTTTGCATCATACCTTCGTGAGCGTTTCGAGCACTTCGTTCCCAGGAGTAACCTCTGTCGATCTTCCTCTTCTCTTTTCCTTCGAACCCCTTCCCATAAGAAAAGTCACTACGACAAATCCTGCAGTGTTGCGACTATGCAACTGTGGAATGCTTTGCTGCTAGAAATACGTACCAGTCCTTCTCTGAATGTCTTCAGGAGGAGAACCAGAGAATATTATCTATACCTTGAATGATCAGGCTCTTAAGTATGTATATATACGTCTGTTTATGTATTTATACATCTGCTATGGAATTGAAAAGTTCCGGTTTCAATCATAAATGTGTTTCTTCTTCTGCCTATTTATTAGTACACATGATTCGCCCTAATATTCCTCCCTATCCTCTATTCACTCTAAGGTTAGCTGGAAGATAACTAATATGTTTATCCTTTGTACACAATAAAAAATCAATAAAGAAATAAAAAACTACACGAAGCAAGAAAATTCATGAACAATACGTATTGTAATGAGTTTTAGTATGACTTACGATAGGATTGTTCCCTTTTTGTTAGATTTTAGTTAGAAATACTTACAAGATATATTGGCAATTTGATTAACCGGCGCATCATTCACAACTAGAAGATCTGACGAGATTGAACGGGCGGTTGTAGCTTCCACCAGCAACATCAACAGTAGCGAGCTAATCCGTACCTGAAATTATGAAAATATAATCAACAAATACTTTCTCTTTCTCTCGTACTGTTACTACATTAAAATAATAGCGTTATATCAGATAAGACGTTCGATTGCTGTTGATAATCGTACTAAAATAAATTATATTACAAGCATCAGCGCAATCCACCAAAAAAAAAAATCGGGCATAATATCGGTGTTCATTATCGTAGCTAGACTACGAGTCCGTGTCGAAAATTGATCGGTCATGAGAACCACCAGGAGACCTTCCTAGAAAGATACAAGGCATAAAACAATAACATTCAGTGTGCCGTCACTTGTAAGCTGTCCAAGTGAGTATTGGTGAAGGGGAGGGGATAGCAACCCCCGATTTTTCTCCCTTATCACGTAATTTTTGTATGCCGTTGTGGANACGATAACAGTCGTGAAGCTTAGTTGGAGGCCTTCGGGCGGCTTAAAAACATCCAACGGCAAGATTTACGTAGCCACAACGTATTCTTGCCAGTCCCCAACCCGCACTTGGCCAGCGTGGGGACGTATGGCCTTAACCCTCTCCTGAGAGGAGACCCGAGCCCAGCAGTGGGACATTATGGGTTGTTGTTTGTTTTGTTTATAATATCGGTGTTCATTATCGTAGCTAGATTACGAGTCCGTGTCGAAAATTGATCGGTCATGAGAACCACCAGGAGACCTTCTTAGAAAGATACATGGCATAAAACAATAACATTCAGCACTGTGCCGTCACTTGTAAGCTGTCCAACTGAGTATTGGTGAAGGGGAAGGGATAGCAACCCCCGATTTTTCTCCCTTATCACGTAATTTTTGTACGCGTTGTGGAATAATAGATTAGAAGAGATATTGCAATTATATGGAACCGATGTCGTATATATTATTTTTTCACAACTGTCACTAATTCTACTGATTAACTAATATCCGCTGGGCGAATTACTCTATTATCCAATATTTGGATTTTTCTATTATTGTTTGCCATTTTCGTTAATCGAGCGAATGGTACACCACATCGGCTAGACTGCAGGATACTTATTGGCGGGGCGCAAGATCAGTGCGGCATCAGGTCGCCGGTTGCCCCTTGGGACGGTGCGCGGTGGGCCGAAATAGACCTTCTATCGCACTAAGCAGACGTATTTCGCGTGCGCGGTGGACTGAAAAGAGCCAGCCGTGATGTTTTGATGAAAAATACCCACAATTTTAACTACAAGCTCATATACAATTATATTTTTCTCCAACTCCAACAATCGAACTCAAATAAAGATGAGATAATCGTTCTGCGCTAGCGAGAGGGACATAGTTTTCTTCGTCCACACCAGTTGAAGTACTGCGGTGGACCGAAATCGACCCGATACGCAATGAAGGTGTTAAAGCAGTTCACAATCCATTCTTACCATCGACTGAATTTAGGCAGATTTGATAAAAGCAGAGTATTATTTTAGTTATTCCAAAATGTTTTTTGTTGATTTATCACAACAAATGATATATATTACAAATTTTCAAGTTTAAAAAATATTATGTTAATTGTAAACTTTTTATTTTTGTGCACTTTTCTGCTTTACTTTTTGCCTTTTTTTACGTGTGGAAACCCTCTCGGACCTTCATCCCACCGGGGTTTGCAGCGGGTCGGTGTGTCGGAATCGAACCGACTAAACCATCACGGTGTCCCACTCAGCGCCTGAGACGGGAGAGATCCGGGAACCGCTTTCTTACGCCATCCGGACATTACTTTTTGCCTAACGTAACGAAGAACAAAGCAGAAAAATGGCACTGTTATAAAACTTATATATTATATACATCACATAAATATTTATAATTTAAATTTATTTAAACATAATACGTAACATATAAATATGTGAAAACAAGAGTTTATTAGTACTTATTTGAATTATAAATAACCATAATACATAAACCAGAGGCAAAGGGCAGGTAGGAAGTAATTTAGATAGTGTTAGGGTTTATTAGCATCTTTCCTATAGGGAAGAGGCTAATAATCCCTAACACTATTTTGTATTTTAATTATTCTGTGTAAGCCATGTTACTATTGTTTGTAATGAATGATTTCTTACGTTACTCAACGCCTATCGCGGCGGCATGATCTCGGTCTCTAAAGGATCACTGATGGGTTCAATTAAACACTATCATCAATCTGACTGATGAGCCTCGTTTAATCTTGTATCCTTCTTTATAAAAGGTATAACGGCACACAGTTTCGGACATTTAATATTTTACCCTTTTAAAGGTTGTTTGGTAGAAATTTAATATTAATTGCTCGAAGAAAACTTCAATGCATAATTACACTAAACGTTTGTAATATGTTGTAGGTATAAATTATTAAAATACAACAACCAACAGTAACAAAGAAACTCTCGATCCCATTAATAAATATAATTTAATCATTTAATCGTAACTCTGTTAATCGTAGTCTGTACATGGAAGATACCTATAAAAGAAAAACTGTCATAGGGAGGGTATGAACGCAATAGAATCCAAAACAATGATTTAAGGGTTTTCGTCTGTTTGTCTGTACGTTTGTGTCCGCTAATCTCATAAACGGCTGAAACGGTTTCAACAAGTTATATCAGTTTAAAGAATAACCGCGATAATCGACATAAATGCAGGCGGAGCCGCAGGCAAAAGCTAATAATAACAATAGTATGATATAATTGCTTACCAAAACTGAAATACAATAAAAATAACGATTTAACAATTTCGATTCCGATCGCAGGTGCCTGAATTAGGTATAAAAATCTTTCTTACAGGACACCAGGACCCTACTCGGATCACGACTAGTTCTTTCAAAATAATTTATTGATAAAATTGTTACAATATTGTTGTACAAGAGATACATTAGCAGCTAGTTTATACTATCACTTAGGATAAAAAAACTAATTTGAGTATTAAAGTATTAAATTTAACATAATATTATCATCTCATCATTATCATAATCGCAACGGTACTTGAGATGATTTAATGTCAGGCAGCTTCCTAATAAGCATCGCTAAGCCAAGTTGGGTTTCGATTTCGATTGACCTCCTTTGTCGTCAACGACTTTGAGCATAGAGTACCAATACTACGTACATAATCACAATCCTCCTAAATTAAATTAAACTTGAAGTGGATGCCATGAACGAGCATTGTACTAAGATATTCAATGGTCTGAGCTATGACTACTACGTATTCAACAAATCGAAGGTGGAGATACCTATTAATATTCTATTATATTCTACATATTTTTTTTAATATTTCAGTACACCGATAGTGTCTAATAGTAGTACTATCGGTACATTCAGTTTGGTACTATCAACTTGGTCCGTGCTACAGTCTCTCTGGCGGTTTACAGAGGCTGTATCAGTAACTCTTGTATGTCGCAACGTAAATAATATGTATGTGTGGTCTATGGTGCTAAACCTTTTATGAAAACTTTTTTGTTCGGAAACCCCCTCCAGGAGTCGCGAAATCTAGGGCCGATGATTCTTATAAACTCTCGAAAATATTTTATAGACATGAAAGGGCCAATACTTCTTTGACAGGTTTCTTTATACATGTATAATATTAATGAAATACTGTACTGTAAAGTAATTTTGTAAAAGTATTGTAAAGGTCTGTGTAGATTATTATCATGATAATTTTCATTATCATTTTTAACATCAGAATGACTTTAATTGTATCATTATAAGAACATGTCATTATTGGTTGCACTTAGTCTTATACCTACCAAACTTGCATCTGATTTTTGCTGCTTGTCCTCACAAGATCAGACTATTAAAAACATGATTTTCATCCAATTAAAGCGGTATTTTTTTTTTTAAATTTTGGACGCGACAGTACCTCGTTAAAATGCCGACTACTTCGGTAGAAAGAAAGACGAGCTAATTTAATATTTTAACCATTCTTTATTTATGTACCTATACGAAATACTTGACCTCAATTACTTTTTTCGAAAAACCTGGGTGGTATCAGGTCCTTATTCATATGGTAGTGTTCCGAATATGTTTACTGAATTTAATCTCATGTCAAATATCGTTAAATTTAAAGATTTATGTTGAACGGCCACTACTGAAACTGCCACCACTGGTGGTCGTTGCACAATATTTTAGATATGTTAAAAACCGTCACCACTGGAAGCCATTAGGAACATATGTATCCACCAAAGTTTTTGTAAATACATAAAACGCTCTTTAAATGCAGTATGTGTAAGTTAACAGCCAAATGCGTGTTGCGCCATGTCCAGTGTATAGTTCGTTCGTATTAAGGACGTCTTGTCACTTCATATAATATTATAAACATTTCATTTTGTAAGCCTTGATGTTTTAGTTGTAGTTCTAGTGGTGGCGGTTGGGAACAGATGTAAAATAATGTCCCAATCACGACCAGTGCTGGCAGTTTTAGTGGTGGCCGTTGGGCATAAGCCAATTTAAGGGCTACCCGGACATCTCACATCATAAAGGTTTTATATAAATTTAAATTAATTATCATTATAAAACGGCAATTTGAGTGAACTCAAAAGCAGATTGTCCCTAAAATGTAATTGTAAATTTTGCCAAAAAAATCGTTTATAATTTTTTTCATATGAATTAAACGTATCGGTTTGACACACAGACCACTATATATATGGTGAGTCCAAGATCAGTGATCCGTAACATTGAGGAACCGAAACTGTATTGGTATGGAAACAAGTAAGGCTATGATGAAAGTAATTTAGACTGCCTCTGTAGCGCAGTGGCAGCATATGCGACTGCTGTGTTTGAGGTTCGTACTCAGAAGAGTTAACTATTTAAAAAATGTTGACAGTTATATTGAAAGTTGCTGATAGCGGACCTTGACTGTTTACAATACGATTGTGGCGGCTTCTACATACCGCGCAAATAGAAGCATATTACAGCGGCAACTACCAAAGATACACCAAACAGAGTATGAACGGAGCAACTGCTAATCCTGCATCGCCATATAGAAATCTGATTAGCATAAACAAGATATCTCAACTAAAACCGTTGGGCCGTGGCCCGTCAGGCGTGATCACTCTTTGTGTTGGAGGGACACAACATCTGTACCTTCATACGGTATAATTTAAACTTATTATTTTATATACATTTGATATAAATATATTTTGTGATGAAATGCAATTTTGAATTTGAATGAATTGCGTGGAATTATTTCAATTACTCTTTGATTTTGCCTATTGATAATGTTTAGCACCTAAGGTACCAGGATACAATGAACAACGGCAGTGAAAGCTGCACGTGCGCCGAATCGTAAACGCGCCTCACACTTGACGGGAATCATGTTAAGGTGTTTTGCATTTCATTTAGCCTATTTTGATAACTCCTTTCACTCTCTTGCCTACATTCCAAAGATATTTAACTTTTGTTGCTATTGGGACTTTTTTATATAAATCTAAATATCATTGGCCATAAATTCATTGGAAACCATATTGCTATATGCGTCAAATGTAAATTTTATAATGTAGTCCCCGAGGAACTCATCTTTTTGTTTTTTATTCACTTATATAGGCATACAAGAAGAGAAGTTATTAACCTATTGGTCTTAAATTAATCCCCAAAATTGTTTATTAATGTTATATTTATCTAGCTCTAAAAATTAATTTAAGAAGTATTTATTTTACTAGATCCACGTAATCGATACACGCTGAAAAACGTTGTAATGGTGAAGTAGTGCGTGAGTTTATGAAGGATACAGATTCTATTAATTTGTATAAGAATATGAAAGAAACTTTAGTTTATTTAACACATTTTGATTGTCAAGATAATGAACGGATTATGACAGAGAAGCTCAAAATCAAGTCAATGGTACAGAATAGTCTTGGAAGAACTTGAATACACTTTGTTGGGCAATTGGCCATTAGAAGTAGGAAGATGATTAAAACATTAAAAGCATCGTACATTTTTCCCCGCGAGTTTATCGGCACGTTCAACAAACATTTGTTCGAGGTCCGAACGTGGCGCAACTTTCCTTTTCTAGTTTTATAAACATTGTGGTTAACCGAGTCCTCTAGTTTTACTAACTGAATGATATAAAATACAACCACCATACATAAGATTACTGGTGAAAACTTAGTTGGTTAACATTCAAATGTATTTATTTATGTATGTATTTTACATTTGAATTTTACTCAATAACTTTTTTTAAATATTAGTGAAACAGAAGGTACTGGCTTTATTTTTAACCCCCGACGCAAAAAGAGAGGTGTTATAAGTTTGACGTCGGTGTGCGGGTCTATCTGTGGCATCGTAGTTCTCAAACGGATGGAACGATTTCGATGCGATTTTTTCATTTGTTTGGCTAATATCGGTCCAGCAGCGTAAGAGTATCAGCTCCTTTCCAAAATGATGTAAGGCATTTTTGGCATATGATTACTCGATTAAGTACGTGGCACTCGATTAAGTGCCTGGGAAGGGTTTTTTTTTATTTTTTAATGTTAGCTTGTCATGTGTTCTTTCTTTTAATATTAGCGCATTGACGGGCATTGTGTGTTCCTTTTTATTTGACTGGCGCAGCGGTAGCGTATGCGACTGCTGTTCTTGAGGTCTCGGGTTCGATTCCCGGGTCGGATCAAATGTTTTTATAATCTAAAAATGATTGTTTGGGAATTTGGGTGTTTCCTATGTATGTTATGTATATATTTACAAAAAAAGGATATTTATGTATTTATATCAGTTGTTTGGTACCCATAATACAAGCTCTGCTTAGTTTGGGACTAGATGGCGTTGTGTGTTAGATGTCCGCAATATTTATTTATTTATTATTATTATTTTATCTTTATTGTGAACTTTCGATTAACTCTCAGAGAATCCATTGATCACATCCATGATAGATCTTATGAGAATATCTTTTCTCAATAGATCCACTATTTACTTTAACTCAAAATTAATCTGATAAGAATCTTTCTTTATATCTCTTCCCACAGCGGTAGGTAAACATGGATTATTAATTAATTCTTATCACAACACAAAAACAAGACACCAATAGAACAATTGTAAGAGGACTGGTGTCTGAATTAGACGTGAGTCTGTAGCTCAGATCACCAGGCACTCACTTTATAACTTTATAAGAAAATAAAAAATAATATCACTAAAACAAGTGAATATGATTGTTTTTAAGTTTCTGACACTTGTCTTGATGATACATTTTCTTTAAGACAAGAGAGAATGAAGCAACCGGGTGATGGGGGAAGGGAGGGAACATCGAAATATTTAATCAAATGTAAAATAGGTGTAATTAAAAGATTAATTATCACTTAAACATATCTTCAAATCAGGTTCTTATAAAAAAAATAAAATCGTCATTATACGTATGCATCAATGATGTAGCCAATGGAGCCTTTGAGTGAGGATACCGGACGCTTTTACCCCAATCCTCCCCCTATCCCCTCCCCATCCCCCAAAGGCCAGCAACGCACTTGTGACACCTCTGGTGTTACGGGTGTCCATGCGCGGCGGTAATCGCTCACCATCGGGCGATACGTCTGCTCGTTTGCACCCTTTACCATAAAAAGAAATCATATGGAAACTGGCTGGTTGTGTATTTTTATAATTTTGTAAGTGCATCATAGAACAAAAATACAGATATAGATTTAAGTTATTTACTTTTCATTGACTTTGGATACAAGTACGACTATCTTGTATTAAAATATACAACTTAAAAACATCGTTTCATATGGTCGTCTACGTTAAAGATGTTACCTGAGTCGCACCAACTTCTCAGTTGGTTTGTCTCATTGCCTTACGGACACAAACAGCATGGGCAACATAGTAACTTTTATGGCGCATAATATACATTTACTATTATTACGCGTCATTACCTCTTGAATAATAGTATATAGTAACCATTTGATATGCAACATATTCATGAGATTGTTTTAAAAACAATTTTAATAGAAGGAAATTGTGTAGGAAAGGAAAGGAAAGAAAATTGTGTTTACTTAAATGCAGTCTCGTACATATAACTAACAATCTAAACTGTCAAATAGCATAAAAATACGTTTTAGCGTGTTGTGTAATAATATTATATTCATCAGCATTTTTTGGTAAGTATATCACCATCGTCAAATAACAATAGACTTTAACAGTCCACTGCTGGTGTGTAACCACACACTGTCTCGGGTACTAGAAGCCGGGAATCAGGACCAACCTCGAAAAGAAATCCCTGGAACCCCGACATACCTCGAGCCACCTACGGTTTGTAGATAGCCCCCTCCTGTGTATGAACACTACATATCAACACATAGGTACATACCTATAGTTTTGCGGATAATTGTAGCAACAATTATGTTAAGCATGCTAATGTATGTAGATCTCAAATTGTTTAAGTATTTTATTTTATTTCCTACTTAGTAAACCTGTATAAGGAGCAAAACTTGTGTAAACTATTATACGTAAAGATGAGAATGCACAGGAACCCATTTCATTTTAATAGGTATGTGGGTACCGAGAATCACCTACGTACATATCTACAATGGACATGACACAAAACTGCCTTCGAACCTGTCTCCGACAGATTCCGTTAGGCTTGACTATCGAGATGCGTTATTATGGATACAAACATGCATTATTTACGACATATAGGTAATAAGTAATTTTGTACTTTTATTATAATACTATATTGTTGGCCTTTTTTTTCTTTACGAGCTGGAAAATCCCTTCGGATCTCCGGCTCTCAGGCGCCCTGCTCTAAGCAGGACCCGGACCATGTTATTTCAGCTCCCCTGTAGGAAAGAAAGATATAGAGATTCTATCCAGCCCAGGCTTCCCTCTGCCTGTCGGCCCTACCGTTATGTGTTATGGTCTGACCACAGTTTTGCGACTAGGGCACCCCCCTATCGCAGACCGCATCGTTTGCATCATCGGACATCGTTGGCCTAGCGGTTACCGTATGCGACTGCCGATCAAGTGGTCTCTGGTTAGAATTCCGGGCCCGGTCAACTAGTGTTTTTGGGCTTTCTTACAAGAAATTTTAGCCTACAGAAGCTTGTCGGTGTTTCACGCCCGTACCTCGAAGACGTTACGTCCACGTTAAACCGTCCGTCCCGGTTGTCATGAACATCTATGGCAATCGTTACTGATTGTTTGATGGTTAGTCCCTCAGGGTTGCGCAGGTCCGGTGCCAATCGCTCCGTCGAAAAACTGATATTAAAGCAGAACCGGTTGAATTAGTGGCCGACCCTAAATAATCTTGGGAATGATAAAGGCTAGCAAAACAATGATTAAATTTTTTTAGTAAAGATGCTTCACTTCTTATGATGGTGCTATGTTAATAGGTAGGTAGGTATACATGGAATGGTATAAAATAAACAGTCGATATGATGTCATGCACTTAATACTCCTACCTTGCCAGTGCTATGGAATGCTAATAATGATATAACCTAGTACATATTCTTTAAACTATTTATTTTGTGACTGTTAGTTATATATTATAACTTGCTACCACTCATGTATATTTTAAGCACAGAGTTGTTTGTGCATAATAGCTATAACTAACGCCTTAAGGTATGATGTATTTGTAATCACTATAACAGATATACAAACTTGTTTGAAACAAACAGAAAGATGAATAGCTACTTAGCCTTTATGTGACTAGTGCCGAATGGTTTGTCAGTGTTTTTAAAGAAACACATTTATCCGGTTGCAGTATTCGATAGTGAATTAATTAGCCATATGATAGAACGTCGCTAGATTTGATAAAACTTTTTATTTTACTTCTGGTTACCGGCCTAATGAAATTGCCGCGAAAGAAATCCTAAGCCTAAAGCCTAAAGCCTATACAGAAATCTGAAATTTTTGTAGTCGTGAATAGAAAAACTTTTAACGACATATCGCGTGCAACGTGCGTATTGTGAACAGTATTCGCTCATTTATTGACATTCAGCACGACATCTAACCTTAAACGTTTGGTTATCTAATATTGCCTTGGTAACTTTTTATGCATTATTTTTACTATTTAGATGTATTAGCTATTTGAATCTGGTTAGCAAGGATTATTCTGTAGAGCAAGGTTACTCTCAGTGCACCGGGGTTTGGCTTATACAGGTTTGCACTCTTTACAAAGATTCTATAACAATGCAGAATCATTAAGTTTTGAAGATTTCTCCGATGATTTTCTTCGCGGTTGAAATAAGTAGGTAATAATAATTTCTAAGTCCCGACCGAGGCGAGGGGTCGAATGCGTACCAAAAGCGAAAGCCAGTGGTTTCAGCACTCTAATATTACTGCTTCTATTGACTTTCATTTCAACCACCATGGAGTCAAATTCCTAGGCTATCGTGTTTAAATAATAGATTTCATTATTTTGTTTTCTTTACGAACTAAAATTTCTCTAGAATTCGCTTATTTTATTTAAGAACCTTCAAATGTGCTACGTCGTTATTATGTCGAAATAACTTTGTTTTCATTGCATAACACTAAATTATATTCTGTAGTTACTTAAGTAGGTAAGAAATAAAGAAAAATATTAATTTTGGCAACAATACGAAAATTCAAAATCATACATAAAGAAAATGTAACATAAATCAATTTTACAAGGCCAAAAATGGACCCAATTCAGCAATGTGTCAGACAAAACGTCTCATGCTGGTTTTCAATTGGACCCAGGTGACGCCGTGCATAAAGATATTTTACATATCCGTGCCACAAAACATACAATAACATAATAAGAAACCCAATCAATATGATCTAATAAAACTATTTTTATTGTATTTCTTCTTATACAGTTTTAATAAGGTAACAAAAAACGGAACTCTCTTCTAAATCTTCTTTTCTTAGCAAACTTATTTTATTAAAAATCTTCTTAAATCAAGTCTGCAATAATATACCCTTTAATTAATAATCAAAAATATAGGCAGATTCTTATTTTCTAGCCTTTTTTGGTAAGGATCAATAAGAGGATATATAAACTTAGACAAGTGGTACTTATGTGTCTTCCAGTCCTTTTTGTAGGGACAATCTTGGCATCTTTTTCGAACACCAGTAAACTTTGTAGGAAGTTCTTCAGAAGTTTCTCCAGTGAAATCCATTATTTTCGATTCGATGAATCTCTTCGCAAATAAATGTGCTTATTTACTAGTGCTAGACCCAAATTCGGCAAAAACCGCCGACGTTTTATATTTGATTTGTTGTTGGTGTTTCGCTGTTAATATATACCAGCTTTAAATGCTGGTATTATATACCAGCATTTACTCCAGCCATATTGATCATGGCAAAAATTCCTTTACTACGAACACTAACATAATCTTCACTTCGCAATCAGATGCTCTAGGCTAATTGTCGTCGCTATATGAAGATTCTTCAAGTCACGGGCGTAGCCAGGTTTTAGTTTCGGGGGGAGGTTTTAAGATAATGAAATTACTATGTACTTTTACCGTAATAATAATTAAAAAAAAATTAGAAGTGTAAAAAATATAAAATAGATAAATAAAAATATAAATAAGAGTAAAGAAACATTTGGGGGTAGGGGGGTTAAATGATTTCGAAAAATATTGTAAAAATAAAACATATTGACCTTGCCTCAATGACGACGGGCTAAAAAACTGTGTTACGTGCCATTATTACAACTTTAACTTATGTTAAAACGTGAAAGGATCACGTGGTTAACCTGGGTAGTCTCCCCCTCCCCCATTAATAGAAGACGGACCCCTCTAATGCCAACAATCTACTTGTGTCTCTTATTGTGCCCACTTCCCATATAAACCATATGTACCCATACCATAAAAAATTCGCAACCAGACACTGATTTGATCATTTCAAGCTAGTCGAGGCAACTTACTCGATAAGTGACTACCTCGTATCGGGTTGGTACACCGGTGAGGAATTAGGCTTGTTATAATCTGTGTCTCATTGGTTTTCATACCTACATAGATATAATATACATATGATGGCGTCATTATGAAAACGTTGGAGTTGTAAACTCTTAGTACATAAAGCACATACGTATACTTTAATTTTACTCAACATCTCGATGCTGGTAATAATGTATCTATTTTGAGGTCTAATACTTAGCAACCGGGTTTAAACATCTTAAATTTATTTTATTATTCATTGTGTTCTAAGCAAAGCTTTTATGTCAGATCCTAGAAGCCACTGTTAAAATCCATATTACCATACTTATATTATAAATGCGAAAGTAACTCTGTCTATCCGTCAGGTTTTCACGGCCAATCCGCTGCACCGATATTCAATGAAATTTGACATGGATATGGTTTGATTCTTGAGAAAGGACATGGCTACTCTTTACTGCAATAATCGACAACACGCGGGCGGAGCCGCGGGCAAAAGCTAGTAACGTATATTTGTACAAATTGTACATCGTAGCTTGGTATTTCGCGGTAACTAAGCTCACGTCGTATAATATACCTACCTATTCTATTATATTCAGGTCTGTTAGGCTTGAATCATTATTCATGTTCTTCCAAAAACTCGTATATATTTGCTAGTGAAAGTTTTTAAAACATTTATTTATAAAACTTGACGTTGATACACGAGAGTGTTGGCGGAGGGTTGCGGGACGGAGGCGTGGGAATGGCGCGCGCGCAGACCGAGTGGCGCCACGGGCGGTTTATCGCCCACACCGCATCGAGCCTTCGTCTTTGTACCCGCCCGCCATTACCCGAACTTTATAGCTTTTACGATGCTATATGAATTTCAGCAATATTCTTGGATGCTATAAATACAATCCATGTTGTTGTCTTAGCGAATATGACAACGTACACTTAGTAAAAAAATCTAGTTAGTGAGATAACGCACTTGGTGGATAAGTAAACTACAAAAGAATGTATTCATTTCGGTTTTTGATTAAATATAGGAAAATAGTTTTGCTTGAATGTCGGTTATCGCGTTTAAAAGTAGCCTATATCCTTCCTTAAGAAATAAAGTATCTCCATGCTAAATTAATTGAAATCGGTGCAGTGGTTTAACCGTGAAAGCTTAAAGACCACCAGAATAACTTTCGAAAATGTATTAGTTAATATGGATGATGGATGGATGATGTACAAGACACAAAAAATATCCTTAATACATCGAGGTGAGCGTTTCTGGAGGCGATACTGGAAGGAACTTAGTTGGTGAACCTACCAAGTGCCTTATACGGTCACTGAAGCCTCCTGGGAAGTTGTCAACTTCCGAAAAAAATATTGTCACTATATTAAGTCAGTAAGGTCAGTCACATAGAGTAAATATATGAGTGAGACCCAAATAAACACACTGCCAATAAAACAGGTCCTATAGCTGCAAAATTATATCAGTTGAACTCGGTAAGGAATAGATTAGGAAGGTACATAGAAATAACAAAATTCTATAAAAGGAAGTGGTCCTTTGAATTTTATGGTTTATAGAACAATGTGGCTACGCATCATACTAGCCGTCAGCGTGTGGGTGCAGAAGGAGAGATATAACACTTTCACACGCTTTATGTGTCGATGACCCGGCCGGCGGCAGCGGCACTTGGATGCAGAAGACATGCCCACGCGACCGCCCGCCCGCAGCCGCCTGCTACCGATACTGGCACGATTACCTATATAACTTCCCTGGATTCTAAAGGACGATCGCCGATCACTCCGAAGCCAATTATATTTTCAAACTTTTTTATACCCATGCAGTAAGAGAAATTAAGAGACAGGCAGTAGGAATAAGCCTTCAAACAGTCTTAAAGTAAATTTAATTAAAATACTATTATTTTAATGTTTTTGTCTATGTATGTTATAGACATAAACCTAACGAAGAGTAAGGCAACTGTAAATTGCGTAAGGCAATACGTATCTAATTATTTCTTTGTAAACAAAAAATGTCTTAAATAATAGTGTTACAGAACTAATTTATGCATGACATTGAAATGGACTTGAGCACATTACTATTACTACATATTTATACTCTGTTCCCATTTTTTACTTTTTCGCATGACTTTTGTTTTGAAACGTTACATTTTGGATATTATACATATTTTTATTCATTATGCAGATAAATGGCGCAGGACCCCTAGGAATGTACATAATTTCCTACTACTTTTTTAATATTTTACGGTTAATGAATTCGTATTAAAATAAGTATTACACCACTAGAAAGTTATGTCATTTTATTTTAACGCTTCCTTTTTCAGATTTAATGAGTGGCTTAGTTAAATAATATTATCAACAACTTCACGTAAGATGGCTTTATTATTTTGTGATTTTATGCTACAAATCGAATCATATAGATAATCAAAAATAACACCAAGACTTCGATGTGATTGTTTTTGAAATATATATTTAAATAGAATAAAATATCAGTATAAAAAATAAACACATATATTACTAGCAATTTCTTTAAATATCTATAGCTAAATTTTAATCCAATAATAAAAATAATTAAATAACAAATACTCACCCCGAACATTTTGGATGCAAAGTATAGAAACGAATCGAGCACTACACGATACTGCCACAGTGCGGTATGAAGGCTGTAACATGCGCGCTACGGTCAAGCGCGTTTCCCGCACGACGTCTGCGCCGCGTCTGCTCGGCCCATTCATAGTGCACGCGCGCCTCCTGACCGGATCGGCCACTTTGTTCAACCACACATGTGTAAAAACCTAGAGCTTGATACGTTTCTCTTCCAGAAACCGAAGAATAAAAAAGGTCACCATAACCCGCCTAACGAAGCAGGTTTTAATTTACTGGAATTTGATTACTTTGTATTTAGTTACCATTACCATTATCTTGACGAAACATGTCACCGCTGGGTAAACGCCTACTCCAAATCTCTCCACAACAACCGAACCTATGCTGCCCGCATTCAATGGCTACGTACGTATTAAGAACGCGAAAGTGAGTTTTTTTCTTACCCTTTTTTTAAACTTAATTTGAGGTCAACGCAAAGTATAACACTGCTGGCCTAATGATTAACAGGAAATGTATCAATCGTTTTTCGTAAATCGTTTTCAGACGTTGTGAGACAATGAAAAACATCTAGTGGGTAAAGAAAGCTATAAAAAATTTAATCAAACAGTGCTACATAGCACTGTTTGATTAAATTTTTACAGTTTTTAGATACATATTTGAAGAGTTCTCTTTACAAGGAAGTGAGAGTGGGTATCGTCATTAACATCAGCCCATTGCAATTGACTGCTGGTCATAGGCCTCTCCCAAAGATTACTACCTAGCCCGATCTGTTGCTTTATGCAACCAGTCGCTGGCAGGCCTTTTACGCATGTCGTCCCGCCATCTCGCCAGAAGGCGTCCCACACTACGTTTTCCGAGACGCGGTCTCCACTCTAGAACACGCTTATTCCAGCGGTTCTCGGTTCTACGACATATGTGCATGACCAGCCCTAGAGTGGGTATATAGGTACCTAATTATATCGATCGAGTTCTAAACTTAAGTTTAAACAAACACATAAGTTTAGAAAATGAATAATCCTCGTTTCGGTATCGTTCCACAAGGCAAAATGTTCGTCCCCATCATTCGGATAACTGGCGCTGTGTACCACTATGCGCTTTTCAAGACACTCTTTGGCTCGCACAACCATTCTGTGTGGCAAATTATCCTCTGGTGTATTTCCGGACCGATATGACCTTCAAACCTCCAGAAAAATGCGTGATCAAAGGATCACTCTAGAACACGCCGGCCATTGAGAAAGCACAATGGCCGGCAAAACGCTTGTGAGTGTCACTTTTAAGTTGTGAGCGTTCATGGGTGGCGGTAAGTTCACGTAAAAACTACTGAATGGATTTAATGAAACTTTACAATAATATAGCTTATACATCAGAATAACACATAGGCTACAATTTATAAAGATTCAATTCACAAAACATCTTTGTACCACGGGTAAGTTGAAGCTGCAAACTGGAGCTTAATTATTTTTATACTACACAGCAAAAAAGCAAATACGAACTAACCGTAGCAATTTGGTAAAACCTTAAATAATATTATGTGCCACCTCTGTCCTATGTAAGTGACACTATATACTTATAATTAATCATACGATATCCTTTAACATAAGAATGTGTTAGTTGCGGTTAGGATAAAAGAGACTCTTACTATTAGAAACCATAATGGTTAGCCAAAGTAGTAAATCTTGATTTAATTCTTTAATAGCTATTTGCAATTAAATTCTTAACCTAAAATTGTCTTAAGAGTAACGTAGCCAGAATGGGTTCAGTTCAGTTTCACTAAAAATCATAAAATATACCTACAGAGCCTTGAGGAATTTAGATAAAACTGTAATTACAAAAAAGTTGCATTTAAATCGTCTTGTGTAGTTAGTGTAATGAATTAATTAGATGAAAAGGTAGTAGAGCCACGCTGCATTCAGCAGGAACGGGCCGACTCGACCGGTGTGACACTAACCTATCACAGAAGACTAACCTAAATGACACAATATTCGCTGGCGTGTTTCGTTGGTGAGTTCGCACTTGACCGGAGCCCCAATAACGTAGAAACATCTCAATAGGCTGCCGTAGTGTGGGTCACCATATCGCACTGTTGTATTGCCCGCATTTGCAATGAGTATGGTGACTTGACCACTACTCTTGAATTCTTCTCATGCTTTCCATCAGGCAAGGTAGAGCCACTTTGGTAGGCTCATATGTAAAAAAGCACACTTGGATTATAAGTTAGTTCGATAGTTCTGTGAACCTTATTAAAATCATTGAAGGCGAAAGTTTATTAAAATAAGAACAATTATGTTTGAAACAAAAGATAGAAATTCTAATAAGATCAAATCGTATCATCACAAATCAGGTCATAAAAGTGAATTAATAAATTGGAAAGTAAATTAACATAGGTTGTTAACATAAATTATAATCCAGTTGATGTTAAACTTGTTGATTAGTAGAACTACATTGACTTAATTTGTATTAAAACGGCAAAGTGATTGATTTACAAGCTTTGTACAATTTATTATGTGAAGGTACGCGTGAGATGCCTCTCCATCACAAAGGAAGATTTTCTCTTGAAAACCTAAATGTATGACATTTTTTGTATTATATATTTGTCTACTGACGAATTTTAGTTATGCGACCAGTGATGTGATTAGTGCACACGTTATATATACACAACACCATTAATTGCTTACCTAAGTATGTTATATGAAAATGTATAGTAACAAAATTACCTTCGATCGATCTATTTTTACTGTAGCTTTCGTTGGTCATAGAAACTTGAAAACTAATAATCCGGAAATATTACGAAGATGAAATGTAATACTACGTACGTTCCGGCTCATTTCATCTTAAGTCGCTTATTTGGAGAGTAAAGACTGATTGACACTATTTTTCTTTTGTACTTGTGTAGATTAAATTTTACATACACGATGAGGTCAACAGAAGTATAATAAAGGTACGTATGGTGAGGGATTAAAATTTAGGAGTGTCACTATCTGACTCCCACTTGCTGACCCCGTGGTAAAACGAGAGCTGACTAAGGAAGCGAACTATGCAAGAGAAAGCATACAAAGAGAAGAAAAAATTGAAACAAACCGTAACGCAAGTCATATTCTCGCACGGTTAAGGGTGAAATTTAAATTTAAATTAATTAATAGAAAAACAAACTAGATACGGTAGAGACGTTATATTGATTTACAGATCTTTATCGAATTATTTCCAATTTTGTCATTAATCTGTTTTGGTTCTCTTGTATAATTTTGGTTACCGCTAGCTTTGCGGCATTGTATGCAAATCTTGTTAAAGAATGGGGTGACATGGACACTGCACGGTAACCATTAAGCTTTTACAATATATCGAAGCTGTCGCAACGACCTGACAACACACTACTGCAAAAAAAGACGTTTAATAAATATACGTGCAAATTTTTAATCATATTTTCATTCATTAAATGAAGCACTTCGATATATATATGTCTGTAGGAGAAAGGATTTTTAAAAATTCTACCCCTAAGTGCTCCCTGCAGTTGATTATTGGTTTGATAATTACTTTAGTTGACTAGCTAAGCCTAGTGGTGTTACCTGCGGCACAACAACAACGCTAGTAAAGCCGCGGGGCAAAGCTCGCCTAAAAAAAGTAGCTCTTTATATCATCAGCTATCTGCTAGTGGAAGTCTCGTCAAAAGCGGTCTAGCCGTTCCAGAGATTAGCCGGAACAAACTGACAAACAGACAGACAAAAATTGCAAAATATGATATTTTGGTATATGTACCGTGTATACATATACGATACGATTTAGTTAAAAGTGGTTATTTTAATATTACAAACAGACACTGCAATTTTATTTACTTGTATAGATATAATAATAATAATTCTTTATTGTAACAAAAGATTACAAAATACTGTATACCCCTGACTCCCAAATTAGCGTCAGTTGTGAGTTGCGGGTCACTTTAAAAAAAAAAAAACAGTTGTTATAATATAATAGTGAACACATTAATTTTTTTTTTAGATTTGTATGAGTGTGTGTGTGAGCGTATGTGCGTAAGGTGTGTGTTTGCTGTGTATTTGAGGCTATCAGTCATAATGTGTATGTAGCGCGTGTGTATGGTACTATTCAAGCTTACATTACTTCACTATTAGTAGAAGGCTTTTAACATCATCAAATTCAGTTCTTCAAGCCACAGTAATATTTTTTTAATTTTATAATTGGTTGAGTTTTTAGTTCTATAAGTTAAATTTAATTTATTATACAGTCTTGGTGCAAGGTTACTATAATGCTGAGATATGTGCCGTTTATATTTTTTATACACATGCATTTAATAAAAAGCTGTATTTTAATATTACAAACAAGCACTCCTATTTTTTTATTTGTTTAGATGTATAGGAGTTGAAAACGACATTTTAGACTCACGCAACATCTCCCCGGGAACAGTTAATTTGCCTAGAGTACAGTATAAATTATAGTCAGTAGAGTACAGTCTTACTAGCTGACCTACACAACTTCATCTTTGTCTCTTTTCTGGGCTGGGCTCCTATTGGTCTAAGCGTGATGTTAACTATGTGACCTTAGGCACGCCAGCAAAACATATTTAAAAACAACGTGAAAATCCGTTAAATATTATCGGAGTTCATCGAAAGCAATAACGTAATACGATAATATGTACATATATTTCAACGTAAATACGTACTTGGTATAATAAAATCTTTAGTATTCTATTATATCTACTAACATAGGAAGTACCTTGTAAATAAATTTTATTTAAAGTTGGAAAGCAATTGCTAGCAATGCGTACAAATGAAGTTTAAAACCAAATAATAATGTAACCAGCTCTATAATCGAATTTTCGAAAGGGTAAATAATTGTGGAGTTTTTCTATAAGAATTTTATCTCAAATTAAGGGCGGCTCTAGAATCTGGAAACGTGTGTAGATAGTATGAACCTACCTAACTATTATAAAAAATGTAACTAGTGACAGAAATTTGCCTCTGTTGAGCCCTTGGGTGATGTACTAAGTATAATTACGTATATTTTCAAACAGTAGGTACAACATTTTACTCCAAATGATATAATTAGGCGCATATTTACCTACAAATACACAATACAGTACAAATGTGACTAGGTAGGTGTACTTGTGAAATTTGCTGTTCACTTCTCAGTATGCATATCACGCGGTGGATACCTTAGAAAGAGTCCACAACAACAAATGCGTTGGGTATCTGCGACAGTGAAACGCTGGCTGTATTCGAAACGATCGATTAACCACTTCTTTAGTTATAGGAAGGGAGTCTGTGTAAATTCCCCGTGCATTTAGTTGTGCAACAACTCCTTGTATATTTATATAATGTTTAATGAATATTACAAATGTTACGTTGTGTGATGCGGTAACTCTACATAAATGTGCCTGTTACTTGATAGGTTTTGATACACCATCAGGTTGATAATGAAGGTTAATGAACACCTATTTATTTCTGACAAAGTAACGCGTAGTGTAAATTGTATTAGTACTTTTATACAAATATTTTTGGAAGGATTGATTGGAATTAAACTAATCACCTAAGTTGTAATTGTACTAATATTAACTCTCCTATTAACCTATTCATTCCGTGAGTATTGTCTGTGTGGTAACGGATTAAGAATAGGGTGTGTCAGCACTACAAATGTGACTAAGAGAGCAAACTGTACCTACAGGGTAACAGCACTGTCAAGACAAAGAAAACTTGTAAACATTAAGTAACCCTAAGTATAACAATCCGTCTAGAAAGACTAGTATGGTAGGTATACCAACCGGCTTTCTAAAGAGTTGTCTATGTCCAGCTGTAGATTATTAAAAATTATATTGAGGATGATGATTGATGAAGGGATTACTTTGAAGATAGAAAAGCCAAGCTGATTTCAGCACAAACGGGCCGGCCCGACCAGGGCCATAATATCCTCTTACATAACACCAACCTAAAATGCCAACATTTGTACTGTCGTGGTGAGTGGTGTGCACTTAAGTTTTGATTAAATGACCATAGTTAATACTTGACTAATGAAGTAATACATAAGTATCGACTCTCTTCCGAAAAAGTTTCGACTGTCTGGAATCACAGTCAGACAATAAGTCATAAAGTCTGTAATACATATATTCCTGAAGATGAAGGCAGAGGAAAAAAATAACTTTTGCCGACCACATTTTTAATATCTCCAAGTTATAGATGGCAAGCTTATTGCCCACTTCCGGAATGAGGTTGCCAGTTCAATACGAAAGAAAATAGTTCGTAATATAGGAAGACTATGATAGGACAGGGATATGAATAAGGGAGTGTTAACCACCTAATATCAAAAAAGTTCATCGCAAATTCAGCCATTCTAAGCTTTTCTAGAAAATGGAACTTAAGTCTCCGATGCACAGGAGTGTTTTTAATGTCAGATTCTCGCCCCGCAGTCGTAAAACTGTAACTGTAAGTTACCATCCATAGAAAAGTGCTTAGGCTAGATCAACATAACGAAAGTCCGCGGGGCGGAACTAGTAAAAAAACTAGCATAAATTAATCCTTATATCATCTGTCATTTAAAGTCCCTTCAAAATCCGTCCTGCCGTTTCATAGATTAACCGAAACAAACAAACACCCCAAAAAAATATTAATTATTATTTTTATGTAAGTACCAATACTCTTGTTATTCTTTCTATTATGTAAGTATAATACTATAGTAATAAGTACCAAGTATAATTACTACTACCGAACGCAGCATAAATAATTTGGCAGGCGCTTGAACAGTGGAGCTTGAAAGCGTCTGACAAGTTTTGGTCTATGGGAAGTGTCTGACATCTAAGGTACTATTTTAGAATAATATTCTAAAGACATACATTAAAACCAGCTATATAAATTTAAGTTACATAACTCTTATTTTTAGTCACCTTTCTTAACTACCAGGTGACTCTGGGGGCTCCACAAGCACGCAGGTATTCAAAGAATGAGAGACGCTACTGAGAACCAAGGTTTCATTTATGTGGAAATAAGTTACGTCTGATCGCACTGGCATCTTACTCTACTATACGCTACTTGAATATGTCCTAGCTTTACTCTTTCCTTTCATTCCGTTTAAGACTATAGAGTTACTCCTGTAACTTTTTTTTTACGCGTGGAAACCCCCGCGGGCCGTCACCGCGGGGTTTGCAGCGGGGCGGTGTGTCGGAATCGAACCTACTAAAACCACACGACGGGGAGGACACGTATGGCACACGCGTACTTCGCCTCCTCGCAGCTGGCCTCTGATGGAGGGGAAACCCGTCCCAACCATCTGCAGCCAGACTCTGGGCGGCATGAGGTGCTGATAGGCGATTCGCCGGCGGCGGATCGGGTCTGAGTAGAGGTCGTCCTCCCGGTCCTTCTCCGCCGCCTCCTTCTGCGAGACGACCGGCCTATTGGGCCTACACCATAGTAGTCATTGGGCCTCCAGTATCGCACTCACCAACGATACACGACAGCACGAAAACTGTCATTTTACATTAATTTCCTGTGCAAGGGTAGTACCGCCCCGGTCGAGCCGGCCCGTTTGTGCTGAAATCAGCGTGGCTCTAGTACCTTGATTTTTCTCCATTACATTACATGTCACACTTAGGACATCAATACTCATCTGAGGTTTATGCAATTTTTACCTTTATCATCACTACTGTAGATAATACATTAGATTAAACAATAATAATCATATTTTTTATCATAAGAAATTAACTATAACTCAGAACAAATGCTTATTTGGATACTGCACAAGATAATAATCTGTGAAATATTATTAACTGACAGATAACAAGGTCACCATGGAAATGAACATATACGCAAATATCGATGTAATTGTATTTGAACGTCTTTAAGAAAGTAAGCTTATGGTGGGTTATGATTCAAATTTATCAATGGTACTTATTCATGTGTGATCTTCAGGGATATTGGTTTCCCACAATGCAATGGAATTCTACTAGCACTATACACTTGTGTATTTATATATACTTTACTATAAACTATACCTAATACAATATACTTTACTACATTCTCATGACCACTGAAAATTCAGGCTACAAGCTTCATCAGTCATAAAGTTATAACTGTTCAAAAATGACTAGAACGGTGTTAGGAAAAGTATTGTTAATTTTTTTTAATTGTTTATTTGCTGGACTATTTCATTTGTAAGACACCATATTAGTCACTTAAAAAAATAAGAATGTGATGTATTTGAAACCTAGTGGAAAGTTTTAAGCAGTATTAAAAACAATTATATTGTTATTACTTCCATATATTTGATTTGCTATGCAAATGATTCAATGAAATAAGGTTAGCTCGAATCTAGTTTATTTGAAATATGTTTCATAAATACATCTAAAGAATCATCATTATTAGAATTGTTATCAGGTTTCTTTATTCCATATTCTTGAACAAGCTTCATATGCTCTTCTAGGTTCTCTATATCATTGGTTTCTGAATCAAAATATTTGTCTTCTGCATCCTGCGACACCTGCTGCAAATCGTCATATTGCTCATCATTGTCTACACTGTTGTAGTCAAAGTCCTCATCTCTACCATTAATAAAACTGCTATACATCTCTTGTAAAAACTCTCCTCGAAGTAAGTTTCTCTCTGGAGCAGTAATTGTGCACTGTTTTCTTTTTTCAGGCATATAACTTGGTCTTGTGTCTGGTATGTCAAAGTCGCCCCATTGTTTTTTACGTGCATAGCTGCTATTAACATTTTCAACAGAATTGTCATCTTCGTTCAATTGAATTGATTCCATATCCTCTTCCAATAACTGCTCATTTTTTGTTTCTCTCATCTCATTTCTATCAACTGTCTCCAAAATCATATTCAAGAGTGTTAAGTTTTCATTGTCAACATTATCTCTTACTTTAATCTCCTCATCAGTTAGATATTGACCTACTAACTGCTCATATAATAAAGGACTTCTAAACATCATTTGTTTTTCACTGAAGTAGTCCGTCTCATTTTTTAGCTTTTGTAATGCATTATATCGTCTATTTCTAACTCTTTTTCTTCTACTGTTACTAGAATGGTAGTTTTTCAGTTGTTCTATACACTCTCGTAAATTTTGGTCCAAGTGCGTTTTCGCCTGTAAGTTATCAAAATAACTCATGTGATACGGAGTCAAATACTTACCGAACTGTAGCAAGAACTCCGTAGGCGAGCGCTTGTAAAGATCACATGCCATTTTTATCTTTTCGCTGGTTCGTATTTCTGATTCATCAACATGAGCATTTTTAAAGGAAATTTTAGCGCAGCGCACTAGATAATCTATTATATCATAAATTGGATCAACAGAAAATTCTTCATCTAGCTTAGTTATCTCCATTTTATTATAATGTTATTTATTTTTCATCGGTTATCTCTTATATTGCAATTTGACAGGTGACACAGTGACACTGGACGTAAGAATGTCAGCAAATAGTTCACAAACTAGTGAGGCTCTTCTTTTGATATTCTTCTTTTGATAATATGGCAATCAGCCGGATCAGCTATTTCTGCCAATGTCAAGTATTTTAAGTCTTCAATTCTAAGTCGTCGAGTCTTTGTCGTGATGGAATTAATGATAAAAAACATAAGAAATGTGGATGACACGAAATGGGGACCGTCTTTCGTAAAAACAAAAAACGATCCCCTAGTGAGGCTCAACTCGACTTGCTAAATTGACTCAACATATGACGTACGTCATAAATCTATTTATGACGTACCTCGGCTTAAAACCTAAGGCGGTTTTAGGAGATCGGTTTTTGATTTTGCGAAAGACGGTCCCCATTTCATGTCATCCACATTTTTTATGTTTTTTTATCATTAATTCCATCATGACGAAGACTTGAAGACTCGAAGACTTAGAATTGAAGACTTGAAATACTTGACATTGGCAGAAATAGCTGATCCGGCTGATTGCCATATCTGATGATATATAAGGCGGTCTTAAGCCTGACTCTGACGTAGGCGGAAGCTAAAATTTTCATAACTCAGGTTTAGAGCTGTTGCTTAGCACTGATAATTATAATAGTTACATATTTTTTGTAAGCTTAATATAAGTAGATCAATTACACTTTATTAGATTAAAAACTACATTTGACCCCCACCCCCACCACAGGGGGACGGGGATTGTAATTTAGTCCTTGACGATTTACACCGACAAAATTTATTATTATCATATTTTCATTCAAAAATTTAGTCTGACCTATTTATTATCATTTTATACTTTTAGGCGATATTGAAGTCTTGTATATCTAAAAATAATTTTCGACTGATAAAATATTCTCTTTGTTTTTCTCAGTGTGATACTATAAGTAGTGGAAGTACTCAAGAGTGAGTGTGAAACGTCTACGAAAAATAAAACTGTTTTTGACAAGAACTGTCATTTTCGACTTGCCTTTGACATTTGTATCTTCTTGAGTCATTGCTTTTGTGTACCTGCTGTAACTCTAACTTGTAAATATTGTAAAAAAAGTGATAAGCCTGTTATTGAAGTAAATAAATGAGATCGATATTCTAATAAGTAATGAGCAGAGCAGTACAAACTGCTGCAGTCGTTAATTTACGGTGTGCAAAATGGTTATGAAAATATTATTTTTATATTAAGAAGTAATTGTTAAGGAAAAATATCAAAATGCAGTGGCAATGGGAGTATATGTGTGGGCCTGAAGGACTTCAACCATGGAATGATCGATCAAAAGATTTTGGCCTCTGTTTTCAAGAATTATTCTTACAAGTGCCACTGTTCTTTCTTATTGCTATCATATCAGGCTACTATGTTGGATATAGAAAAGATTGGGTAATTCGTGGGAAAACACAAGAACGAACATTAGTCCTTCGTAGTTTCATTGTTTTAGCATTAGTATTCATCCCGATCATAGAACTTTATATTTTTCTAACCAAAGCAGATTTCATTTTGTATCCTGTTGATTACTTTACGGCTGGTGCATCATGCTTGGCGTGGTTATTCCACTTTGGTTACATCTTGGCATTGAAACACCGGCTGGGACATAGTTCTAGAGGACCATCAGCACAAATAGTAATGTGGAGTCTTGCAGTCATCCTAAATTTAATAGCATTGAGGAGTAACATAATGGCCAACAAAGTTATTGCATTTGATATTGCAACATTATCATGCCATGTATTGTACTTTCTGACTCTAATTCCATCAAGTGACTCAAGACCTACATTTTATTCACCGTGCCTTGTTGGCTCTCAACACTCGCATGTAAGTTGACATTTTTTTTGTAATTGTAACTAGTGCATATTAATACATATTTTATATTTGCAGTATATATTTTATCTAATTAACAGAGTGAATACACACCACTGCTTCCACATCTTGATGAAGAGATACTTGGGACAGCTATGCAGGGAACCGGATGCCTTTCACAATTGTTTTTTTCATGGGTGAACCCTCTGCTTCAAAAAGGTATTCATTTTCTTTGTGATTAACTTTTTGTTGTGTCCACTATGTTGTTATTAATAATTTCTGATATTGACACTGGGTTTNTGAGGCCGTGGTATCACTCCGGTCGAGCTGGCCCATTCATGCCGAAGCGTGGCTCTCCCACGGTTAAGTTTGTATTCTCTTTCTACTAACGTCTCAAAATAATTTATAACTGCCTGTTGAAAGGATACTAGTACTGGATAAGTAAACCATATCCTTTCAGATTCCCGAGACAAGGAACTTTGGTATTTACGTGGGCGCAAGTATCTAGACGCCATCTGTGTCGTGCTGTGGGCAACAACGCCAGTACTCGTCGCAGCATTCACTCTGGGAACTCATGCACTTCGTGGCCTACAATTAGATGCTGCTACAGTAAGTTATTTTATCATTCGTTCTTTAGTGTAATATAGTGGCATACTGGATATCAAAGATCGACCTCTAATACCGCCCACATGAATATTCTTCAGCAACTTTATTATTATTAACCATTTTTCACCACCACGCAATTTTGTATTATATGAGCTCTTTCACTCAGTTATTACCGGGGATTACCCGGTATAACTCGAGAATATAAAAATGACCTGACGTCTCTATTTATTTCAGAGCTTTAAATTGTTTGGAATTGAATGACTAAAGACGTCAACGAATTAAAAAAATCGAATCGAATTAATAAAATATAATTTAAGTATAGTAAGTAATTTAGACGTGTCTTATTTCAGGTTTTTACCACAGTTGCCCTCATTAATATGTTAATTGCTCCATTGAATGCCTTCCCTTGGGTACTAAACGGATTAACGGAAGCCTGGGTCTCGATAAAACGTATACAGAATCTTCTAGATGTAAGTTCTTGTAAATTATTCTGTCAGTGGTTGTTGTTCTACAACGTGTATATCATATCTAACAATTTAGCTTCCAGACATGGATTCTGAACTCTACTACGATCGTGTTAATAAAAATAATGACGAAGATAAAATAATAATATTTAAGAATGCTACTTTTGCTTGGGCAAAACCGACGAAACGCATAAAATCTCCTAAGAAAAATAAGAAGAACAAAGGAAAATCTAAAAAGAACTTATCCAGGGCCAGCATACAACGGCGAGACTCTTCGTCGTCTTCCGACCCACTTCTGAATGAACCGTCGCCTTTCACGCTGAAAGATATTTCTCTGGCAATAGGAAGGGAGGAATTGATTGGAGTGACTGGTGAAATTGGTAGCGGCAAATCATCGTTACTGCATGCCATCATTGGCGATATGATAAAGAAAAGTGGAGATGTTCAAATACCTGAAAACATTGATAGTGAGTTACACAAATATACTCTGAGACAATAGATGTTTCTTAACTACAATTTATAACTATGTAATATTTGTATAGGTTTTGGATATGTATCTCAAAAGCCGTGGCTGATTCGAGGCACAATTCGTGACAACATACTATTTGGAAAACCATATGAGGAAGCTAAATTCCGAACCGTTGTAGACGCTTGTGCTTTAACTGGTAAGTACTAGTCGATTACAAATTTAGTTTGGTGTTTATTAAGAAAGAAACTGACAAAATTGTTTTTATTGCAGATGATTTGAACGTAATCGGTTGGAATGCTTATGTCGGTGAAGGCGGTTGTACGCTCAGCGGTGGTCAACGTGCACGTATCGCCCTCGCACGTGCTGTTTATCAAGACAAACAAGGTATATATACATTAGTAAATGAGCCTCATTGTAATAAATTGCTAAATATTAAAGCTATTTATGTGCTTATGTCATGAAGGTTAACAAATATAAAGTGTTTGTGTGATATTTTGAATTAACCTCGTTTAAGTACTGATACAGATACAGTGATGACTTATACAAATCTACCGGATTTAAGAGCTTTTCGTTCTAGGGTATAAAGATAAAGCACGGAATGATTTCCCTATAAAGTCTCAGTAAGAGAATTGCCATACTTAACAGTTTTCGATGTCGTATGATAACTCAGTTCCGATATCATAGAAGTTGTGTTTGAATCACTTATTTAATAAATATAAAATTTTCAAACTTCAGTATCACTAATGCATATAATATTAGACGTTCCTGAATTTTAGCTGTGCTTACAAATAGTAAATAAAATTTGCGTCAATGAAACTTTAAAATTGCTTATCATTTTTAAAGTTTTACTGTCACAAGTAATTCAGGAACATCTAATTGTAATCATCAAAAATTCCTGAAAACTTTTATTCCTCCTGGTAGGGATAAATAGAAAAAAAAATACTAATTATCCCTACCAATGTGATTAGTAACGATAAACGTAGTAGAAAGTTGGGACCTTCTAGTCTAATCCTTACTAGTGGGGATATTTTGGTTTGGGTTTTCATGCAACAGGCGGATTTTTTTAACATTAAAACAAATACAACTCTATAACCTGTGTCATAGAGTTGTATTTTGCATGTTTATAACGTGTGGTCAGTGTATCTCCTGGATGACGTGCTGTCGGGCGTGGACACGACCGTGGCGCACCACATAATGACGCGTTGTATCCTGGGCGTGCTGCGTCACACCACGCGTGTGTTCGTCGCGCACTCGCAGCGCCACCTAGCGCGGGCCGCCTACACCGTCGTCTTGCGCAACGGACGGATCGTCAGACAAGGTAAAATCATTTACAATCGTTTCCAATAACATATCTCCACTTTTAACAATAATAATAAAAAAAATGTTTATTTGGTCTTCACAGAAAAATTGGTTTTTACAATAATATTTAAGTCCATAATATTCAATTTCAAAGTAGAGATAGGATAGTGAAAACGGTCTCAATTTATATTAAAAAAAGTATTTGATAAAGAAACATGCATTTCAATTGTTTGCGATAAACTGTTATAGCGGGACTGAATGAAAATTAGAACTTCGCAGTTCGCACATCGCAGTCCACGATTGTCCATTTTTGCATTGTTGTGGACCCGCTTTTACATTTCATGATGAAGATGCTTATACGGCCCAATAAGCAGAAGCATTATTAGGCGCCATGGTGTAGGTTGCCATGATACAGTGTTGCAATGTCTGCATTCGCAATGAGTATGGTGACCACCACTCTTGGATTCTGCTTATTCTTTCTATCAGGCAGAGGAAGGTCACTTTAACAGGAAAATACATAAAAAAAGAACTTATATTAACAATCTGTTCACTACAATTTACATACTTTGTCTAATAATTAACTGCTTCCTTAGTTCGCGGGTTCAATTTCTAGTTAGCACAAATAATTGAGTGATTAACACGACAATTAGTTCTGTGTCCAAGTTTGTTTTATCTGAGTTATTTATATGTATAATGTAGTAAGCATTTGTAAATATGCAGACAAATTTTTCATGGTAACAAGTGCCATACTCTAGGTCAAGTTTGAAACAGATAAAGATAAATTTATTTGTTAGAATACAGTACAATAGATGTTATCACATTTTAATGCGTTCCTTATATTCTACCGTTTCTGATGTACAAAATTTAAATCTTACGAAATAATCCTAAGTCTAGATAATAGCATTTCATAATAATTATTTTCACGGGTATTAACATAAGTGGTCAACGGCCAGTGCAACCTGGTCGAAACGTCAGGCAAATCAGAGGTATGTTAATACCTTTAAATAACTAATCGCGTTAATTCCCGTGAAAATAATTATGATATTAATAATAGCATTTTAATTATATAATATTTCTTTATCGTTGAGAAATTCGTCAATAGAAAAGTAGTAACACATTTGAATTCTGAGGTATATCATATACTATATAATTGTTAATCTATGATGTTTTCAAATTTACTCACTTTATTTCTGAATAATAAGATTAATAAAAATAATTAATAAATACCTGCAGGGCCACCAGAATCAGTATTAAACGACCTGGATGAGTTCATGCCCAGTGACCCCGAGTCGCTAGGAGAAGAGCCACCGCGAGCTCAAGAAACGCAAACAGATGACAAGGATAACGTCAGTCGGAACAGTTTAGATGACGATGTAAGTCACCTATTATATATTTCATTAATTATGTTAAAATTAAACTCTTTGCTTGAAATCTATGGTTAGAGGTAAAGTTTCTGAGTTTGTAGGGTTAATCTCTGTATCTACTGAAATGATTTAGAAAATTATTTTACCAATAGAAAGCGACATTATTTGTGAGTTTCGTACGTTATATTAACCTGAAAACTGATTACTGCGATATTCAACATACATGCAGGCAGAGCCGTGGCAAAATCTAGTGTATGTATATTAAGGGTTAATAGAATAATGAGAACAAAGAATTCCCATTGATAAATTATTAGTTCTTTTTCAAGCTTCATTTAGATTTATCGAGAGCCCATATAGGCTACATGGCAACAACTACCATGTAACTTTATTTCTGCCGAGAGTTCATGTGACATTATTATGTACCGAATAATATTAGCTTGTTGCCTCTATTGTATGTAACACCGTCTAATCCGAAATACATCCATTACTAGACTGATCTCTTACTGAAATAATGATGCTAATTCTGTTGTTTGAAAACCCTCTAAGCTAAACGAAAAATCACTAAAAATGAGTGTTGACCTGTCAAACGAATATCTTAGTTTTTACTAAAGTTAAATATGTCATACTGAAAATAGACATTATCTAAACATATACAGAAATCATCATCAATCATCAACAACCCAAAATGTCCCACTGCTGAGCTGCTCGGGTCTCCTCTCAGAAGAGGGTTAAGGCCATACGTCATACAAAAATAGCATTTTGGAAATAGCTTCACAAATATAAGAAAATAGAATATAATTGTAGAGAAATTTTAGTTTATTGATACAACAATTGGCACCATTGTCTTTTGTGATTTTATATATACAGTTTTATTTTCAGGAAGCAATGTCAGAAGGAACTATCGGATGGTGGGTCCTCGGACTATATATCCGCTCGGTTGGATTCTTCCTAACAACGACTATTATACTGTCATTAGTCCTCATGCAAGTTTCGCAAAATTTTACCTTCCTCTGGCTCACCTACTGGGTTAGAAATAACGTGAAAAACTCAACTACATTAAATGTCATGACATTGAACGACCATATTACAGAGAAGACGAGTATATTGGATCACGGAATTAATTCTGTTGAAAATGCGATACACGGGTTAATTAATACCACAATAGCGTTGTTTGACGGAACAAATAAAGCTAACCAAATTCCTTTTAATAATGTGCCTAATGAGGAATTAACGATTCAACCATTATTGGCAAATACTACAGCAGTTTATACGGACAACTTCTATTTAGAGATTTATTTTGGATTAGCTGCTTTGAACCTTGTATTTACTATAATGCGAGCGTTTTTATTCGCCTATGGAGGTGTGAAAGCTGCCTCGAGGATACATAAGGTTTTGCTCAAAGTTATAGTAAAGGTAAGTACTCTTATTAAATAAAATATTGTAAAAATACTGATTGAAAATGTAAAAAAGAATTTTGCAGTGCTTTCGTGCACATAAAATAAAATAAAAACAATCGAGGCGAAGACTTTACATGACATATTATTATCGATCAAAGTGACGTGCAATGGCAGAGGCCATATCCAACTGCAATAGGCTGACGATGAAGTATTGCGTTAGAGAAGGTGTTATCTTTGTTTAAAAGTTCATATTTCAAAGATACGTGATAACTGACCAAGCTTGACTGCGCAAGTGGTAGCGTAGTCGAGTGCTGTGCGGTCTTGGGTTCGATTCCCAGGTCGGACAAAATATTTGTATGATCTGCAAATGTTTGTTTCGGAGTTTTGGTATTTTCTATGTATGATGATGTTCTCCTAGCCGATTACGGCCACGGCGGCCAGTCTCAACGCAGACCAGCCAACTACGCAGGACATATTATAGTGTACAAGTGTGTGCGCGCAAACGCAGGTGCACTCTCTGTTCCCTCACTCTCATAATCCGATGGGACGGTTAACCAACACAATCAAGGAGAGATCAGGCGCAAGACCGATAGTTTTACGTGCTCACCGAGGCACGGGGGTTCAGACCCCAACTTCCAAACTCCAAGCTGTTATTAAGTATTTATATAATCAGAAAAACTCCATAACACTTTTGGCCCGACCCGGGATTTGAACCCAAGACCTCTTGATTGGCAGTCGTATACTTCCACCGCTAGACTAACGAGGCAGTCCTATGTATGAGTTCTATGTACAATATCTATGTATTTACAAAAAAAAGATATATATGTGTTTATATCACTTATCTAGTATCCATAACACAAGCTCTGCTTGGCTTAGGACTAGATGGCGTTGTGTGTTAGATTTCCGAAATATGTATTTTATTTATTTATTTTTGTGTGATTACATTGTAAGCTATGAGGCGCTCATAGCCCAGTTGTACTCGGTGATTAGAAACAATCATCGAGGGTAAGCAACGATGGCGCGGTCAGTACCTGGATGGGTGACCGCTGGTGGCATGTTACCATGAGCGTCTCCGTGATTCGGAGGTCACGTTAAGCAGTCGGTCCCGGTTCTTATCATACGATAACAGTCGTGAAGCTTAGTTGGAGGCCTTCGGGCGGCTTAAAAACATCCAACGGCAAGATTTACTTAGCCACAACGTATTCTTGCCAGTCCCCAACCCGCACTTGGCCAGCGTGGGGACGTATGGCCTTAACCCTCTCCTGAGAGGAGACCCGAGCCCAGCAGTGGGACATTATGGGTTGTTGTTTGTTTTTTTTTTGTTTACATTGTAAGCTATAAATTTCATTTTTCAGGCCAAAGTGAAATTTTTCGACATTACTCCATTAGGACGAATAGTCAATAGATTTTCATCTGACACCTACACAGTGGATGATTCGTTACCATTCATCTTAAATATTTTACTTGCGCAATTATTCTCGTTGATCGGTAAGTGTCTTGAACTGAGACATGATGTTTTAGGTATTATTATTATTAGAAAAAATAATTTATTTTTCTTTTAGGTGCGGTCTCCGTAACAGTGTACGGTCTGCCCTGGCTACTAGTCGGTGTGGGCCCACTAATATTCATTTACTACAGACTTCAGAGAATATATCGCATTACTTCACGACAGCTGAAACGGTTGCAGAGTGTCACACTCTCGCCTGTTTACACACACTTCAACGATACACTCGACGGTAATTTGTGTGTTTTTATTCTTAATCAAGTGATAGTGAAATCAAACAATAGATAAACTAATATATCGCGGAATTTATCGCAAATACCTAATTAACGAAGAGGTAAATAATAAAAAATATTTTGATTATAGAAGTAAAATGTTCCGTATTAATAATGAAACATGTTCTTTTCAAAAATTAGTAGTACCTTTTGAACACGTATTTTAACAACATTTCTTATGAAACTTTATACATCTTTTTAGGTGTTACCTTACCTATGCCTACAATCTTCTACCTTATTTTGAAACTAATTTACATTTTTGACTGATTTATTGAAAGTAACATTTACGACAAATTTTTTTACATAAAAAATAATTTAAAATAGTCATAATTATTGTTTAAATAATTGTCTTAAAAATCAAGATTCAACTGTACCCTTTGAAGATATTTTATCTTCTAAAGTCAACTTTATAGAATAGGCTCACGGAAGGGATGGAATGAGAAACTGCTTTAATACTGAGCAGCATAAAACCAGAGTTTCTGATCCTATTGCTGACCTGACTTGTTCTGAAATTATAATTTTATCAATTTAGGCAATATTCCAACGTACTACGGCTGCCAATAAACCACTATGATAGAAATTCTGTTTCGTATGTCTAGTTTGCATTATGATTAGAATCCCAGACCATATTTCGGCGCAAAATTAGTGGTACATAGTACACTTTTCATTGTTTTTAACTTATCTTTTTGTATTGTTAGGATTAGACACAGTCCGCGCTTTCGGTGCAAGTGGTGCGTGGTCGTCGCGGGGTGCAGAGTTGGTAGAGGCGTGGCAACGAGCCGCTTTAAGCGCTGCAGCCGCTTCGCAGTGGCTGGCGTTACGACTGCAGATTACTGCTGCCACTGTAGTTGCTGCCGCGGCCGGGCTTGCAGTACTGCAGCGGTCTCTACACACCGCCGATTCGGGTGTGTACTATCATTGTTCGGCGAAACATCTTTTTTAAATTGATCTTTAGTTGCTATTTATATTTGGTTATTATATATATGTATACCTATTATATATTTGGTTATTTGTTTATATACTTAAGTTGTACATTCAGCAAGAGTTAAACGAATAAGTAATAGTTTTGCCGAAATCTTTGATTTATATGAAGTCCTTAGTCAGAAGTATATTTTGTAACATCCAACAAAACCTTTTATTACCGGACTGCGCCTGAAGGAGGGTTATGCATAAGCAGATATCATAGAATGTATAAAAAAGAGATTCATAAAATGCTTTCTTTTAAAAATAGATTGTAGGTAAAATAGCGCATGCTAAAAATGCATTTGGTAGTCTTACTGACTACCAAAGTAATTTACATAGCACTTGTTTATGTTACTCAGAGGCTATACTGCTTAGATGTAGATGTAGTAACGAAAAAAAGGAATAGGGAATATGGATAAAAATTTTATTTGTCTCAAATATTTTTTTCTAGATTCTTTATTGTCTTTACAATATACTTAAAAGGTATTTTTTTTATTTAATCTCAGAAAATATTAAATGAAACGTGAAGATTAAGAAGGAAATTCAAACTTACAAAACGCGTCACTATTGGTCGAAATGAAATGTGATGTATCGACATCACTTCATCGAAATTGTCAGAAGTCGAAATTCAAAATGTTAGTAGTGTTTATGACGAAAATTACCTTCTTCCATAATTTTAAAGCAATTTAAACTAAATAAGTAAAAAGTGACTAAAACACTGAATAGTAAACAAACTCGAAACGCCAATGACCTCATTGGCTGTGTCAAAAGCGCGCGCAAAATGGCGGCGTTTGAATAGTTCAAATTTAGTCAGTGTTTTAAATTTCACTTTGAAAATTAATTTGACTATTTCCAAGCCTATTCAATTTTTTTCTATGTTGTAAACACGTAAATGATCAGATTAAGAAATAAAAAACATGCATATTCCCTATTGTTCAATATGTTTTATTGATGTGCCATATTATTATTATTATTATTATTATTAAAAAAGATTGTTGACATTTTGAAAATTGTACCACAGGTCTCATAGGTCTTGCCATATCGTACGCTTTATCAATGACTTCAATGTTGAGCAATGTACTGAACGCTTTCACGGAGACAGAGCGGGAGATGATAGCTGTCGAACGCGTGGGTGAATACATTAACCAAGTAAGTATTTTATAAAACTATACATACTACTTGACCTATGCAACTTTGTCGGCGTCGCTTTTTAATCATGATCGGTTCCTATTGGTCTAAGCGTGACGTTAACTATCCCACCTTAGGCATGCTGGCGTAAGTCAATTTAAAAAAAAAGTAAAAAATTAGTTATAGTTTCAGAGTTCATCGTGAGCAAAACAACGCGACACGGCAATTTTATATATATAATTTGATCAATCATCAACAGCCTTAATTTCACTATTGGACATAAGCTTCTCAGAAAAATGTTTACGGGCCTTGGTGTTTAGGCGGTTCCTATCTTCTAGATGTAGAATAAAATCCAAATTTGCGTATTAACCGTTTAATTTCAACGATATTGAATTTGTGTCAAATATCAACAAAGTCGCAGTGGGCCAGAAGCCAAGTGATGCGCCGGCGGCGAGAGTTTGCGAACGCGCTTGATTCGTCCCGCGCGTCCCCTCAGCCCCCCTGCCTGTCGACGACGGCGCGCGCGTATACCCTTGGTATAGCGTTGGTTTCAAGTTTTACTTTTCGTTGCAATGATATTGTGCTGCGTAATTTGCTCACTATATAAACTCTCTACTGTGGGATAACACTAGGTATTTTCAATCCGTCACCACACGGATCTTGAAAAAAAACATTTATGATTCGCTTGTTGTTCAATCCAATGAGACAATTCGAACACAAAATAACTCTTCCATTGAACTGCGTAGCATTTGTAAGTTTCTTCTGCCATTTAGAAAGACAGTTTAGTTTTACATAGGCACAGTACTATTTATTATCTATGTTTTTGTTTTAATAAATAGTGACCTGTTGTTGCGGTGCGGTGTTTTCATAAGACAATATCATAAGAGGAACACTAATGTTTATAAAATGTTGTTAAATATTTGCGAGTGTATACACTACCTATTGTTTTTTAGGTAGAATGTGAAGAAGTGGGTGGGGACTCGCCCCCATACGGCTGGCCGTCACAAGGCGTTATAGAGTTCGAGAACGTATTCCTCAGATACAGGTGCACAACTTTTAAACATTATTTGTAGTCGTCGTTCCCTCCAGTTCCCTCTGTTTCTAGATGTCATAATGTTATATTATAATGTTATCGTGGAGGAGTCACGCTTCGGCCGGCTCGACCGGAGTGATACCGGCCTCACAGGAAACCGGTAAGAAACAGCGCTTGCGCTGTGTTTCGTTGTGGGAGTGAGGATACCGGAGGCCCATACTCCCCGGACTTGTGAAGCCTTTGTTGCGGGTGTCCGTGGGCGATTTATTTAAGACAGTTTATTGTTTGATTATATTGCCTACAGTTATAACAGGCATTTCGTATTTTTTATTCAATGATACTTATTAATATTCTTAGTTTAAATTTATCCTTAGTGATAGACGATGTGAGTATCAATCGAATATTATTTTTGATTTTAAACAAAATTATATCCTGAAAATAAAGCGAAGAAAAGTTATGTAGTTAATTAGAAATGTATCTAATATGAATGTTCACAGTGATCGCGAGAATGCCCCGATGGCTCTTAACGGCGTGACGTTCTCCACGCACCCTGGGGAGAAGCTGGGCGTAGTGGGACGGACGGGCGCTGGGAAGAGCTCACTACTGCATGCGATATTGAGACTAGTGCCGTTACACAGTGGAACGGTGCGAGTAGACGGTGTTGACATATCTAAACTGCATTTAAGCGCGCTGAGGTATGTAACCAATCACTATTTTTTTTATAAGAAACCTTAAAATATTAATAGTAGCTAATTTTTACATACTACTATTTCTTTTCCGCTTCCTCTTCTTTGGCAAGTTATTTTATACTTCTTCTTTACATAAATTTATTAATTTGCAAGCTTTACGAACTCGAACACGATTTGACGATTCCACACTTTACTTAAAAATAAAATGTATGTTACATTTTACATCATATGTGCAATATCAATAGCTACACATCAATACTGACTACCTCGTATGACTGCCTCAGTGGCGCAGTGGTAGCATATGCGACTGCTGTTCTTGAGGTCGTGGGTTCGATTCCCGGGTCGGATCAAATGTTTGTATGATCTACAAATGTTTGTTTCGGAGTTTCTGTTTTTTCTATGTATGATATGTATGTATTTAAAAAAAAAGTATATATGTATTTATATCAGTTGTTTAGTACCCATAATACAAGCTCTGCTTAGTTTGGGACTAGATGGCGTTGTGTGTTAGATGTCCGAAAATATTTATATAATACACATCGCAAAGTACATAAAAGTAAAATAGTTGTAAAACGCAAAAAACCGCCTTAGTACTTATAAACCGGGTTTAACGTCACACTTTGCTTTTATCTTAATACTACCTACAACTTTGAAAACCTCTACCGGTCCACCAACTTTTTGATGTCACGGTACACGGAACATGTGGGAGAGCCACGCTTCGGCATGAATGGGCCGGCTCGACCGGAGTGATACCACGGCCTCACAGAAAACCGGTCTGAAACAGCGCTTACGCTGTGTTTCATCGAGTGAGTGAGGATACCGGAGGCCCATAACCCAAATATGAAAAAAAAAAAAAAAAAAAAAAACATGTGACATCAGAGCTGGTACGTATAATCACTACTTGAATTTAAATCGTTTTTCTCATAACTCAAAAAATGTACATTTTTGTCGCAATGCACTACCCTTCGTCTCGTTTAACAAAATAATATTTTAAAAAGCAAAATTTCTTGTTGAAATTCGTATAGGTACTGATGTCTCCTATATTTTTTGAGAGTCGATTTTACGTTTGCTAGGTCTCGGATCGGCGTGATCCCGCAGGAGCCGTTCATATTCTCGGGTAGCATCCGCGAGAACATCGACCCGCTGCGGCAGTACGTGGACGCGGAGGTGTGGCGCGCGCTGGAGGCGTGCGGCGCGCGGGACGCGGTGGCGGCGAGTGGCGGCCTGCTCGCTCCCGCACACGCCGCTCAGCTGGCGCGCGGACACGCACAGCTGCTCTGCGTCGTGCGGGCGCTGCTGCACCGCCCCAAGGTACACTACACTGCAGGCTGTTAGGAACGCCTCACTGAAGCCCGTTATGATTATTAAACGGTGCTACAGTGATGATTGCACACGAGCTAGACACTGTATGACATTTCCGTTCATTATGTTCAAAATTACTTTTGAGTTTTTAGCCTCTCCCTATATTGAGTGTCCACGTTTCTCGCCTGTGTAAGCGTCCACGAACGCTTGAGAGTTCACGGCACGTTCTGAGAAAAACCGACTGTCTTGGTACACGACACGGCAACACCATGCGAGCCCATTCGCATACGCATTATGCAACACAAAACGTATACGGAAAAACTCGATTGTGTCAAGTTAAACATTTTGCTATTAATCTGATAACTACTACTACTAATCTGGTAAAATACTTTTGGATTTCGGAATTTCTTTCGGAGAGAGCTGTTGAGAGTTATAATCGACATAAATCATTTTAAAAATAATAAAAAAAATAAAATAACAACAACCAATAATGTCCCACTACTGGGCTCGGGTCTCCTCTCAGGCCCCACGCTGGCCAAGTGCGGGTTGGGGACTGGCAAGAATACATTGCGGCTACGTAAATCTTGCCGTTGGATGTTTTTAAGCTGCCCGAAGGCCTCCAACTAAGCTTCACGACTGTTATCGTATGATAACAACCGGGACCGACTGCTTAACGTGACCTCCGAATCACGGAGACGCTCATGGTAACATGCCACCAGCGGTCACCCATCCAGGTACTGACCGCGCCATCGTTGCTTACCCTCGATTGTTTCTAATCACCGAGTGCAACTGGGCTATGAGCGCCTTCAAAAATAATACCATAATATATTGTATCCGTAGATCCTATTGGTGGACGAGGCGACGGCCAACCTTGACAACGAAGCGGAACGGCTTATCCTGGACGCGATCCGTTGCTCGTTTGGTGGCGCTACGGTGGTGTCCGTGGCGCACCGGCTGACGGGCGCACTGGAGAGCGCGCGCGTGCTCGTGCTAGGCGCCGGCGCTACGCTCGAGCTACGCGCGCCCGACGAAGCTCTCGCCGACCACTCCTCGCACCTCTACAACCTGGTCTACGCTTCCTGAGCGCCCGACTCACCCGTTATTAACAACCAAGCTTGCGGTACGGTTAATTAGTATTATGTTTGGAGAGTTAAAGTTAGTCAATGATACGACTAAAGCTAACTTTTATGTTAACATTTTTGATCACGTTATAAATTATATAATAATAATTGTTTGCTATATCTTATTATGACTGCATTTATAAGAAGTAAAAATAAAAGCTTCTAAGAGAGTCATCGTGACATTTGAGAAATCCATCGGTGCAGAACTGTCAGATACGCATAGATTTATTGAATATATAGATGTTAGAGGTAAATTCGTGAGCACAAACTCACCTCTAACGTTTCGATTATAGTTTTTAATAGAAATATTACAAGCTAAACCAAATATTTTCCTTCAGGTGTACTCTAGGATGTCTTTCACGGTAATTGAGTACACGGAAATTGTTTGCACCAAAAACACCAATTGTCTGTATTAGATGATATTAATTTGATTTTTATTATAGTTTTTTTATTTTATTAATTTGAATTGTTATTTTGTGTAAATCGTTCATGTTTAAAAACGTGATACAGTATCAATAAAAAATCAATACACTATCTACATAAGTTAATGAATACTAATTTATTTCAGAGCTATAATTACATTTGTTTTTACGTCTAAGTCTAGTCGCATATCCAGTTTTAATTCAAGTATTAAGCAGGTTACAAGGTGAACCTACAGCAATATTACTTTTTATATTGTTATACAACTCATGTTATTTTACCTATTTGATGCTTTCAATTGTACGCATTATTTACCCCAATGAAATCGGAGTATACAATATTACAAGTAGAAGTATTCGTTGTAACATAAGTGGCCCAGTGATCATTAAATTAACAAGAAAAACTAGCCTAACTTGCTTGTGTATAGAGACCGGTACGTAACTTGGCCAGATTCGTTAGAAGCGCAGAAGTAGCTTTTTAGTTCCCATTGATTGATAGATGGACAAGGGGATTGTAGTAACACCATTCCGAGCAAGGGAGCGTCAATCGACTACACCTTGATTTTGTTTGTTTTGAGTCAGCCAAGCCAAGCCAAGTTACGTGCCGGCGCCTATTACAGTGACATGAACACAGGTGTAACATCATCATCTCCCTAGCCAGCTATTATTCCCAAGATTAATTGGGGTTGGCCACTAGTTCAACCGGTTTTACCTGTATATCAGTAATCACAACTGTAACAGAGTTCAAAAATGAAATTTGTAACTTTTGAATCCCGCTATAACAACAAAATTGGTTTTTGTAATGTGTAATATAAAATTATTTTTATATGTGAGCGCCTTGTAAGCAGCCCAGTGGTATATATTTAAAGAGATAAACTGCTAAGATCATCTTGATATGTCACGTCCCAACCCTGTGCCACAATGAGTAAGCGCCCTTATACTTTAGCAAATTTTACATAGAATTTTTTAAATCAAATTATATATGACGCTGCTCTGTGGGAACAATATGAGAAAGTAAGGGAATTAAAAAGTTCCTTATTACTGAAGGATTGATGTTGAAACTAAAAATCAAACAAAATATCATGCAAAACTAAAGTTAAAATGTTTAATACAGTGGTTTCTACTTAAATATTTGACTTCTTACTGTATGGGAATCAAATATTTTAGTATTCATTTCGCTCAATCATCGCAACTGTATCAAATTATTGCCCACTTGTTATTCTTAGAGCTGGCATCCTTATTGTAAAACACCGAAGTAAAAGCGCTTTTGTGAAAAAACTTCTAGTAGTTTTCTAGAAACTAGCAAAATTATTTTGGTTCCTGCTCTTTGAATATTTGTAAATTAAAAAATTGCATTTATTGCTAAGCAGCTTTTTTATGTTACGTAAAAAAGTAAACTTGGGAATAATGCGAGTTGTGAATTTGAAAGACTAGTGATGACGGGTGCAATGACCTGATGACAATGATTGTAATAAGTCTATTATAGGTGTATGTATATACATGCCTAATATATATAAATATTGAGAACCAAAATGGACAAAAAAATTAAATTAAGTTAGTAAAATTATAATGCATTCAATACTTTGAAAAATGTTGAGTAGTTTATACGTTATTTCGACTGACATAATTTAAATTGATTTTGGATTAATAAGCTAGGTATCTACAACTTGCTTCCGAATTAAGACCATTTTTTTTATCATCATCATCATCATCATCAGCCTATCGCAGTCCACTGCTGGACATAGGCCTCTCCAATTTCACGCCACTTAGTTCGATCTATGGCTTCTCGCATCCAGCTCCTGCCAGCCGTCTTGCGCAAATCATCGCTCCACCTGGCTTGTGGACGTCCTACACTACGTTTGCCGAGACGCGGTCTCCACTCAAGAACTCGTTTACCCCAACGGTTATCGGTTCTTCGGCAAATGTGGCCAGCCCACTGCCACTTCAGCTTGCTAATCCTGTGGGCTACGTCGATGACCCTGGTTCTTTGTCGGATCACCTCGTTTCTAATGCGATCCCTTAGAGAAACGCCGAGCATATACCTCTCCATTGCACGCTGAGCGACTTTAAACTTATGGACCAGTCGAACCGTAAGTGTCCACGTTTCGGCTCCGTAAGTCATTACGGGTAGGACGCACGCATTGAAGAGTTTCGTCTTTAGGCACTGTGGAATGTGGGATTTTTTTTATATAAAATAATAATCAAACAATTACTTGAAAATAATTTCGTTTGTTTAATTTGTATAAATTTGATTGATTTATATTGTGGTAAAGAATAATATCACGTTCAATAATATATAAGTATTTTATATTTACAGGTACTACGCTCTCGCGATAGGTATTAAGTTTGTAGTACCTGTGAAATGACTGACGCTTCGACCAAGTTGGACTGGCACTAGTCACAGGTCGACTGTCGTGAGTGCGTTAATTGCAATAAGAGGACGTCTCCGATGAGAGAATCGTAACGAATATGCATTTCTACCGTCGAGTAATCTCCACGAAATTATTATTTCAGCGTATCGTCGCGACAAGTGTGTGGAAAGAAATACTTGGCGCGACGATAATATCGCTGCGATCCTCTCGCTCATGGTGACGACCCCTAAACAAAATGATATAAAAAACTAGCCATACCCTGCCATGCTTCACTGTGACACGTTGTGGTTGAATGATAAGAAAATACAAAAAATACTCATGTGAAAAGATATTAGAACCATCTTCGAGGCGGGTTGTATAATTGCGTAAAAAGTTGAGATGCGCACACTTTGAATTTTTGAAGCGTAAACAACTCACTAAATTTTTTCATTGATCATAAAACCGTTGTGCACTTTCATGATTGAGTCTATTTTTTCTACGTACGATAAGAACATATTATTATCTAATGATGTTAAGTTTTATTTTCAAATAGTATTTACGGATATTTCAGTCGATAAATGATTGTGCATGCCAATGTTGATGGCTCATAGTTCATGCATGGAGCTGTAAGTAGTTCTTATATTATTAATGATGCCCAGTCCTAAAGTTAGATGTTTGTTTTTAAAAACATGTGATATAGTAAATATTATATAATAAGGAACTGATAATTTGCAATTAAATATTCTTATAATAATGAAATTCTTTAATTTTGTTGACATTTATCACCTAAATTTATTTTTAATAAGGCATATTTATATCGTGGCATTCCCTGTCAGATATAATTAGACATCCGAGGAAGTGTGTATTTAACAATACTGCACTGGTTTCATCATTCATCAGGGAGCCTAGAAGCTTGAGGTCACCCTTGTTTAGGATATTCTTAATTTTCTCAAGTTGGTTTGTCGAATTTATACTGCTACAGAAGTTACGCCAGGCCTCTGTTCTCCGGAATCTGATCCGCTTCTTTTAGTCTTTTTGTGCTGCCTTATAATTATCCCAGTCCGATATGGTCCTGGAACTTTTAGTTTGGTTGATGAGTGTCTTAAGTCCCTTACGTAGTTTTCAAGTTCTAGCCCCCACCCTGAACTTAGAACATAAGTCTCTCAGGGGACTTTACAAACACATGAAAGGAACTAAAAGTACACCTAGACTCGGATCAAACAAAGTGTTTTATTATAAGGGGTTATAAACCAAAACGCCTGTAAAGTAGAACTCGGCGAAGTGACCGCTTACAACACTACGCCATTTGTGCAGTCAAACCCTATTTTTCCTTACTATTATTTGTTATTAATAGAATTAGTAAAACATAACCTTTTATAAAATATATGTTGAACAGGGGAAGAAACTTGATAAAAACTTGAAATAAGAATCCATCGTTTCGAGAAACCAGTATACTTAATTTGATTGCACGGTTGGCCTAGTGGTTTAAGCAGTCCAAACGCCGCTGTCTACTTCGCCCAGTGTTGTAGGTTGAAATCCCACACGGGACAACACTTTGTATGATCCACAAAGTGCTGTTTTGAGTCTGGGAGGTCTCTGTGTCCGGTTAAAGTTGGTTTGTAAAGTCCATCGCGACACACTATCTTACTAAAAAAAACTGACGTTTCATAGACTTATACCATTACAGTATCAAATTATGTAGTATCAAAATGTATACTGAACCTATTTATAAATATTTTTTTAAATGAAAGATTAAGGAGGATTGCGATTCAATATTTTTAATACGGATTTTTAGGTCGAGCAGAGAAAAAAATTACTTTTCTATATTATATACTATATATGCACTTTTAATTTTCACAAGTTAATCACATTTATGACAGAGATACTGCTAGTAATAGCTATAATGATATTACCTAGTTCTAGAAGTAAGCGTTTATTTCTATAGGTTTATGTGATATGCTATCACAGCATCGAAGTACTATCTCAATAGAAAATATCTCGCATGAAATTGCGTTCTTGAGATATCCATTTCGTCATTGTAGATGAACGATACCCAAAAAACCTATAATAATTGCGTAACTCTGTCAATAATTGCGTTCATTCGGTTGTTTGTAAGGGAAATCAATATATGTGAATATATCTTCTTCACTGCTAATTGGCACTGGCTCTCCGGGAACACCTGGAAAATAAGAGCGTTGAAAATATAAGGACCAAGTAAATAGAGTACGATGGAAGTAAATAGGAGCAGTAATAATACAGGACAATTACCACAAAAAACAACTTAGATAGAACCCCTTTTAATTTCAATTATTATTATTTTTTTAATGTATATAAGTCGAATTATATTATTAAGTATATTAAGTAGACGTTTACAGACCATAAGGCGTTGACGTTATACATACTATTAAATACGTTTGTAATATTGTATTGATAACAATAATTGTATTATAAAATAAATTAGATAAAAAAAGTAAAAAGGACTATAAGTATTTACAAGTCATGGGGGGAAGTACACGAGAAAATAGTTCTTATTTTCTTAAACTACTGATAGGTTTATTTTCGTACATTTTTAACAAACAACGCCATCTAATCCCAAACTAAGCAGAGCTATGGGTACTAGACAACTGATATTATTACATATATAGGCTTTTTTTTAAATAAATACATATGGTACATAGAAAACACCCAGACTCCGAAAAAATATTTGCAGGTCATACAATTATTTGGTCCGACCCAGGATTCGAACACGAGACCTCATGGACAGCAGTCGCGTACGCTACCACTGCGCCACCGAGGCAGTCAAATGGTAATGGTATAACGAATATATTTATATATTCTCACAAAGTAAAACAATGTTTACCTGTAACACCGATGTGTCGCAGTGAATATTCATTCAACATAAATCCTTTTTCAAGAGCATGCGCCCTCATATGCTTGTTAAACACATCGCTGCCGGTGAAGTACAATACAGCGCAATAAAACTGCTCGAGAGGTATCAATCTAATATCGAGCCTCCGTGCTGGCAAACCTTCTCTCAATATACACACGCCCTTTGAACAAGAAAAATCAGGAGCTTAAACCTTTGCTGTTTTTAGGGTTCCGTACTTCACAAAGAAAAAACGGAACCCATATAAGATTACTTTGTTGTCCGTATGTCTGTTGGTCAAGATTCTTTATTTCAAGAACGCGTGAAGGTATCGAATTGAAATTTAAGCCGATACTCAGGTCTACGGTCCCCTGAAGATGTAAAAAAAATAAGCCTCTAAATTAATGAAAAAGAAAGATGCGCCCGTTTATTCAACAAAAAACGCATATTTCTACACTCCCAAGGGAATCAAAACTCATAGGGTACTTCCTGCACTTCCTCAAAACTATACATTGGTAATAATTGCTTAAAAAATTAATTTTGCCATATTTTTGAAGGGGCCGAAATTTTAAATTGAAGCTTTTGGTTCAAATGGGGTCATGTATGAAAGGGCTTGATGTGCACATCGCAAGATATGTTTCATTTATTTTTTACGATGCATTACCTGTTATTTATTCTGAAAAATATAAAAAATACCGTTCTTTGTCTCCTAAGTCTATGAAATGAAAAACCTAAAATAATAGTAACTACCTCATACCTGATCCTACGTACGGAACCCTCAGTGGGCGAATCCGACTTGCACTTGTACGGTTTTTTTCCATAAATAAATTAAACTTATTTAAATAAAATCAGAGCTATAATATAAAGCAGACTATAAATATATTTAATTAAATATATTTTTCGGACATTTTAATACACAACGCCATCTAGTCCCAAACTAAGCAGAGCTGAAAGAGCTCTGCTGAAGAAGCTGGGTACTAGACAACTGACATTAACACAAATGTACGAATACATATGACATATTTGCTATTATTACTTAGCACAATTATTATTAATAACATCGAAGTAAGTGGATTAAACGAAGCCTTATCTACTCACGGTACTCACCATAAATTTAGTCTCGCCAACAGAGAGTGTGTCAATAACAAGACCCTCTAACTTTTTCACAATGTTTTCCAACGTATATTTCTCATTTTTATTTCCTTTTTGTTTTAGTGATATTTCGGGATGTGTTATAAGTGCATCTATATCCCCAGATTCCGTTTTACCACGTCTAAAAGAAAAAAAAGCTTTACATAATTTTGGCATTTGTTACTAAAAGCTAACGCATTACAAAAAGAGTAAATATTGTACTAAAATGATAAATGTTTTAAAGAGCTTTAAGACTATTTACATCAAAATCGATGGCTATCGACATATAATTATTAATATATTTTAGTTCCCAAAACTAAAATATATTAAATTGCCTTAATATGGGTATATCTTTGGAATTTCGAGAGTACAACTGCTGATTTAAATCAGTCATCTGACTAGGACTGAATTCGAGAACTGTGTGTGATCTTGATACGTAGTTTTCTTAATTGCTTTGGAAAGGTTGGAAGAACCGAAGTCCGACCGAAGGTTATTTTTATTTAACCTTTAAAACTTTAATAGGGAAGTAATTCTATAATTATTTAGTAAAATTGTACCTGTAACTACCACAAATGGTGACTGAAAACTTTTTACTTATTTTATACACCAATGTCTTAATTAAGGTTTCAATTTCCTGTATTTCATTTCTAGGAATTTTTTTTTCGAAGTCTTCAAAGTACCTGGAACAATAATTACTTTACTCGTGCTATTTTTAGCACCAAAACTAAATTACTTTCATCTACCACGGGAGTTTTACATTGAATTCCATCCACCTTTAACGCATGATATCTTTTCTCTAAAAAAGACTACGGAAATATACTCCATGCAATATAAAAACAGGCAAGTAAATTGTATAATAGGCGCATATGATGTCAAACACCTTGAATTTCACATACCATTGGCACCCGACTGAAAGACTTATTCAATACATGCTTTCCTGACTTCTTGTTACATACTTCCGTCCCTTTTCACGGACTCATTCCCACATATTACAGGAAGTGAGAGGGAGAATGTTACACACCAAAATCTATTTCGCAGTTTTAGAGCTTATTTAACTATTTCTAATTCTTATAAGTGTTTATTACACGTTAGTGCCTACCTATTTTAAACGTAAAAAGCTGTTAAAGGTCCAGAAATTTAAACAAGAAAGAAGTACCTATCTACCTAAGCATTCCTTGACTACAAGTGAGGATACCAGACGCGTACTTACTTCAACCCAATGCGCTGATGATGGTTTAATTTATCTTCATTGTTCTTTAAATCTTCAATGGTTTTTATACCGCTTCTAGCTAATTCTGCAGCTTTCACTGGTCCTATTCCAGATACTCGGGTCAAAAGATTTATAGAAATCACATCTTCATTTTGGTTAATACTTTCAAGTTTCTTCAATTTTCCTGTTTGGTTGAACTCATCAAGTTTCTTAGCTATTTTATCGCCAATTCCTTTCAATTTTTTGGCTTCATCGCCCGATTCAATTTTGTAGTCAAGTGTGGATAATACAACTGCTGCTTTTTTGTAAGCATTGTATTTATGAACATTACGAGTCACATTCTTTTCGTATTCCGCTAAATCTAAGAGTACTTTACAAAACTCCGCATTGAAATTCTTTTCATTAGATGGTAATGATAATTTACTCATTGTAATACAATTGGGAAACTAAGCTATTTATGATAGGTAAGTCAGCGATCGTCTCATGAACTGTAACAATTATCAAAATTGACAAATTGTAAAACCAAGGTACGCGAATAGGTACTTGTGTAAAAAAAATACACTAGCTATTTAAATGGTATAGCTATTTACTATGGCAGTCGAAGTGATAAAACTTACACTAGGCCCTCCAAGGCGATGTGCGGGATTATTTTATAACTACATTTACAAATAGGTACCTACTATATATTATAGATAATTCTCGTGTCTCGTTGTTGCTCACGATGAACTCCGAACTTATCTAACCGACATTCACGTCTTTTTTCAAATTTGTGTTTTGCTGGCCTACCTAAGATAGGATAGTTAACAATAGAGTTGCAGACTAAGACCATCTAATATACAAACAATATAGTACAATACAATATAAAATAATACAAAACAATATATATAATACAATCTATATAAATAAATAAAATTGAAGTGTCTGTAATTACAAATTAGCGACTTTTCTCAAAATCCATATATTATGAAAGTATAAACGGTACTTATTTAAGTATAAAAAACATTTTACTTAATTTTTATCTCTGCGCCTGTTCGGCTAATTCTAAAACGGCTAGACCCATCTTAAGGGAACTTTTACGGGCAGATAGCTGTAAAAACAAGCAGACAAGCAATTTTATGAATTATAATCGTTTGCCTTGCATTACTAGACTACTGATTTCGTATGAATCGACGAATCCCGATCATACTTAAGTATACATGATCACAGTGAACAGCCTCAAATTGTTACTGTATTATTTATTTTTATTTATAAACACTAATCAATATGTTTATATTGTAATATGTTTAATAATACGAAACTAGTCTAGCAAAATTGATATTTTTTTTCCGTTGCTACCTGGGAGTGAAAAGTGTTTTTTTCCCATTCGGGTTTCACACTTGTATCATCAGCCTATTAGGTATAGTCCATTGGTCGCACATATTTAATTGTACTTTAGAGATAAGTCTGGCTTAGGTACCATTTATTGCTATGATAGCACGTATTGTGAGGGTGTCTACTACATTGCCCAACCGTCCGTCCATAGGTATACTTATGGACGGATTTAAGTATATCTATTGTGACAACTTCCAAATACAAATCAATTAAAAAGAAACATATACTATAGCACCATCTACCGGAAACATACAGAACAACGAACTATATGAACTGCAAGTAACACATCAAATCATGAATCACGATATAAAAGTTCTTGCGTCGATTAGCATATTACAACATATCGACATCTACCGTTGAGCCGCGGTCCGCTAGCCATGATCACCTCGCCTGGTCGGAGGATCCTTCCTTTGTGTTGGAGGGACATAACAGCCACAATAATATTAAATAGTTGACTATCTCTCAGATCAAATAAAAGGGTAGATAACGCGCGTAGATTAAATATATATAATTATATATTTATTGCCTCGTTGGTCTAGCGGTTTGCATATGCCACTGCTGATCAATGAGGTCTCGGTGTCGAATCCCGGGTCGGACAAAGAAGAGTTTTTTGATTATAGAAATGCTTAATTACAGCTCGGAGTTTGGGAAGTTGGTGGCGCGCACGCACACAAAGCCGTGGAACCTAACTACGCCCGATCTTACCCCGGTCGTGTCGGATAATCGTCGCATCGGATTATGAGAGTGAGGGATCAATGAATGCACCTGTGTTCGCGCAAAACACTTGTGCACATAATATCTCTTGCGTAGTTGTTTGGTCTCCGTTAAGAGTCGCGGCTTGGGGCCAAATAATTCATGTAATGTAATGTTCTTCTTCTTTTGATGATATGGCAATCAGCCGGATCAGCTATTTCTGCCAATGTCAAGTATTTCGAGTCTTCAATTCTAAGTCTTCGAGTCTTCAAGTCTTCGTCGTGATGGAGTTAATGATAAAAATTATAAAAAATGTGGATGACATGAAATGGGGACCGTCTTTCGAAAAAACAAAAAACGATCTCCTAATGTAATGTTAGGCTATGTCATTATTTTGACAGTTAAATCGTATTACAGTATATTTTTATTTACATAAAAAAAATATGTCCACGTGGCTCCGTATGACGTCATCGTTTGAAGAACGATTGTGTTTATGAGATCATAAATTCGAATTTATGGCAAAATAGCCACAAATTGAAACCATTGTTTAAATTTAACCAAAATAATTATTTCTCTGCGCACCAACTAAAGCCAAGCAAAACAGCTGATTGGATAACAAAAGTAAGCGATTTTGACACATTTTCCGATTGGAGTTTCAAATCACGTGACTATCGATTTAGATATTGGTTTAAAAAAATTAATCTGGAGAATATTTCTATTTTGACAACACTAAATGTAGAACATTATCGCGTTTGTTTGTTTAAAAACCGTTAACTGTATAGTTTTTTCTATTAATGACTACTCTTGACAACCACGTACCTGATAAATTGACTTTAAATATCACTTTCGGTTAAATAAAACCCACTTTTAGGTTTAATGTATGTCTTCAAAAATTAAATTCAGGTATACTTTCAGAAATTGGCTTCTTGTTAGGGATGGAGTTAGATGAGGATCACCTGACAGTTATAATAGTCGAATGGAAATACCATAGTACTAATGAGGATTGAATAAAAAAATAAATGTCATTGCTTTGAAATTTGTTGGTAAATACAACTGAATTTAAGTTTTATTTTTAAAGAATAAACTTTATTTTTATGATTGTTAGGGCTCAGAAAATTATATACATTTACTTTAAAAATAAATGTCAGAAGTCTAAATGCTCTATTTAATTCATCATCATCATTATCAGCCTATCACAGTCCACTGCTGGATATAAACTCTCCAATTGCACGCCATTTTGTTAGATCTATTTATATTATATGTATGTATTGGTACGCTTCTTCAGCTTATAATTTTTTTGTCAATATTAGGTTATATAATATAAAATATATTAAATAATATTGTTTTATATATTTTATAACATATAAACTAATATTGTACAAAAAGTGTTGGTGATATGGTCTTATTAGAAGGGTTGACGATGTAAAGAAAATCGACTTAACGAGTAACATTTCAAAACTTCCATCGTCACTAATTTATTAGTAACTGTCAGTAAATGTCAAATCCTCTTTAGGTACATAGATTGTTTGAGGTTGTTTTGTTATTATTATATTGAAATTTGTATTTTATTTTAATAAATATGCACTTAAATTCAACATGGTATAAAATGTTTACTATATATGTTCCATAAATTAACATCAGTAGCAAGTGTTGTGGTTTGATCATCATTATGGATAACGTAACAGAAAAATTGTTTCAATGGTTTGGACATCGTAAATTTAAAAGTGAACTGCAAGAGCGTGCAACGAGAGCCATAGCAAGAGGTAATGGTGCCATAAATCGTTAGTATATGTAAAGAAACACAGACACTATATCCTAAACAATATTTTCTCAACTTAGCTTTATAACTGTGCAATAAACAATCACATTTGTCTTTCTTAGTACACTATCTTTTATTTTACTATTTCGTTTTCTAGGTGTCCACGATGTGTACGTATCAATGCCTACAGGCTCTGGCAAGTCCCTGTGCTTTCAATTACCAGCCATGTTGCAAGATAACAAAGTAGCAATAGTCTTTTCACCACTGTTGGCTCTCATCAAAGATCAAATTGATCATCTTACCAAACTGAAAATTCCAGCTGAATCTATTAACTCCAAGATGACTACAAAGGATAGAGAAAGAGTATTAAATGATTTACGAAGTATGAAACCAGATACAAGATTTTTATATGTAACACCTGAACAGGCAGCTACTGGTACATTTAAATCCCTTCTGGAACATCTAGTCAAATACAAGAAGGTTTCTTACATTGTAGTTGATGAAGCTCACTGTGTCAGTGAATGGGGACATGATTTTCGGCCAGACTATCTGAAATTGGGCACTCTAAGAGAGACATATAAGAGCATACCTTGGGTAGCACTCACAGCAACGGCTAGTGCAGAAGTTGCTAAAGATATTTTAACAAACCTGAAGCTACTGTTACCTGTTGCACAATATAAAACACCAAGCTTCAGAAGAAATTTATTTTATGATGTGATTTATCAAAATTGTGTTGACGATGAGGTTGGCCATTTGTTGGAGTTTTTAAAGAAGAGTTTGGCTGAAGATGAAAATGTTAAACCTGTAAGATTAAGTTTTTATTTTATGTGTTTAGGGAAATAACTAGTAGTGTATAGTAAAATAATAGGCCATTTGGAGGTATTCGAGGGGATTCCACACAAAAAAAGGGTTTATAATAAATTTTTAGACCATTCATTTTTTAGCTTAAATACTAATTTGTATCCAATACAGAATTTTCACATTAATATGCAATAATAAAACTTAGCAAATATTTTATTATCAACTGGGCAAAAAAAATAAAAATATGATTATAAATTCTTAAACCATAAAACACTGACAAGATATTTAGATCATTTCTCAGATTATGGTGAAGTTTCTTTGATGGTTAACTAGATAAGAAGTTTAAAGTCTCTTATTGTTCTAGTTAAATTGTCTGTTATTGTCAAGAAAATAACATAGTGAATACAGTTTTAATTGAATCTTCAAATTGTACCCAAACATGCACGTGCTAGAGACATATCATAATATAAAACATTATAAATAATAAATTAATTACACTTGCAATCATTTGCTGCTACAACCCTACTTATCAGTTATACAGGTTTACTTTACCTACATTTTGTTCAGACTTATATTAAGTATGTTTTGGTATAGATTGACTGTATGCTGGTGAGATTTTATTAAAGTTCTAGTAACATCATCATCTCAGCCAAAAGACGACCACTGCTGTAAATATGTCTTTTTTTATGTGTGGTAAACCCCACTGGCAGTCACCCTACTGGTTTGAGAAGGGACTGACTAAAACTACGTGGTCTGACACTCTGCGCTTGAGACAGGAGGGATCCAGGAGCTGCTGTTATTACGACATCTGGACCCCTCCCAGCGTGTTACCGTCTGCTGATAAAATCTCTAATTAGGCACTGCACGTCGCCTCTTCGCGGGCTGCAAATAGGCCTCTCCCAAGGCTCCAAACAACAATCAGTCCTATGCTGCCCACATGCATCGGTTTCCCGCGACCTACTTACATATTTTTTTGTTAATATATTTCAGAAAGATAAGAATGCTGCAATAGTATACTGTCGCACTAGAGAAGCGACCGAAAATTTAGCTAACATGTTAACTAAGAGGGGACTCACGTCTTTAGCATACCATGGAGGTTAGTACTGCTTACATTAAACACAACATTCTGTTTTTAGTCCAAATGTTAAAACATACAGCACCTCACTACAGTTACTGTCCCTAACAGCAGATTTGACAAAACAAGCAGAATTAAAGAGATTAAAAAAAGAGCTTTGGATTAAAAAAAACCACTCAAATTTTATTATTAATTCATTTTATCATCCTTACTGTTAATTCAAACATACGATTCTATTTTACAGTAACTAGCTTATTGGTAGTTCATTTTTATTAATGGCAACAATTTCAATTTTAATTTTTAAATAAGCATATCCAATTCATACCTCTGATTGCAGAATGATGCCAGAAAAAATACCTTAATGTTGAATGACAGAGTTAATAATTACAATCACTACATATATTATTATAAATTAGTATTGCTACATAATAAAATAGTCTCCTGACACATTTGTGTGTTTATCTGAGAAAGCTAAGCTCTAATAATACAGAGCAGATTTCACATTGTTTTCAATAATAAATAGAGCAACATTCAGAAGCAAGATCAATCAATCATCAAATGCAGAAATATTGTATATTAACTTACTTAAACATGACAAAAAACAACGTATAATCAAAAATATGATACAACTAATTATCTTTTTTTCTGTACTTTATATAAACTAGAATAATTAATCCTTATTTTAAACAGATACTTACAGTAGGTAAGTTTTAATTATTAAATCTATTACAAATAATCCACACAACTGGCTGATATGACAATACAACAAAAAAAGAGGAATCTAAGTATATATGCTTATTCACAAGCAAGTTGAAACTTACAGGTTTGAAGTCAGGAGAACGAATATCAGTACAAGATAAGTGGTCTCGTGGCGAATGTCCGTGCGTGTGCGCTACTGTTTCTTTTGGTATGGGCGTGGATAAGGCCAGTGTGCGAGCTGTCGCGCACTGGGGCATTGCACAGAACGTTGCGGCTTATTACCAGGTAAGACCTTTTACTTATAAGTAATAATAACTACTGCAACTTCATGACATTATCTATAATTTGTTGAAATATATATGCATATTAATTATTTTAACACTAAAAGTATTAATATTATATTTTTAAATGTTTTCTAATCTTAGTAAACAGAATCATTTAAAGTCTCTTAGTTCGTCTATAATTACAAAAATTTAAGAAACATAAATTACTTTCTACACATCTACACTTATAAAATAACATGTCCTGACTTACTGACTGATTGTTTCATCATCGCCCGGCCGTAAACTATTAAAGTTAGGGCTATGAAAATTGGTGAGTAGGATCGTTATATTGAGTAGACATCCACTAAGGAAGGAAGGAAGTTTATGTCCAGCAGTGGACTGCGATAGGCTGATGATGATGAGATACGTATTTAAGTGTTTCTGGATATTCTACCCCTAAGGGGGTGAAATAGGAGTTGAAAGATTGAATGTAGATTAGTCTGGGAGTCCATCATTTTTTTAATTCAAACTTTGTCTCGAGTCTTTTGATTACCAATAAATGAATACTTTTACTAGCATTTATGGGAATCCCACTCCTAAATGGGTTAAAATAAGGGTTGAAAATTTGTATTAAAGTTCTTATTAATGGGCTATTGATTAATAATAAATTAATACGTTTCAAAACATGAATAAATTCTTCGTACATATTTACATTGTTTATAATTCAATATATATAATCAACTTTAACAACTAGTCATATAAATCATGAGAATATTGACTTACTTTTTCTCTCTTAATTTAAACTCCTTTCAAAAATATATTTTGTTGAGGTGCATTATTTAATGGGTTCAGGAATCTGGCAGAGCGGGGCGGGACGGCAAGCCGGCATTTTGCCGTATATACTATTGTTGCAGCGAACGTAATGCGGTTGATTTTATACTCAAAAAAGAAATTGCCGTCGCTAAAACCCCCGAACAAAAGAATCGAAACAAGGTTGCGTATAAGAGTTTCACCATAATGGTCAAATACTGCGAAGAGGTCAAGTAAGTATTAATCTTTTGCATAATTTCATTTAAGGCGGATCCATTTTAATGATAAAGATATACTATTAATAGTACCTTAAATATTTTTATTACTAAACAGATTATTACCAATTTTTTTTATAAAAAACCTTATTTCTATTATAAAATTACGGTATTATTATGAGTATGCTAGTAGTGTGATCAAAATACAGAAACTGGAATGGAATAATATTGTATGCAATGTGTATATAGCTTTTCCTTAAAATCATTGAGCACTAAGATTTTAAGCTTTACTTACTGGCAAAAGCGGGACCACATTGCAGAAATCTTACGGTATATATACACATGAGATGTCTCGTAATCTCAATTTGCAACTAAACCTGAAACCTTGATCCTACGAGGGTAATAAAAATAATTTTTTAAATCTCAAAATCTCTCCAACAATAAGTATTATACTGTGATCTTTAAGACCCAAATATATGTACCTATTTCACACAGTAGTGTTCAAACAGCTTTAACGATTTATCCTTGTGTTATGTAATAAAAAACGTATTTATAACTTTCTCAGTAAAAGTTGCAATAAGTTTATTTAAATATAAAGATGCCGTCACAAGACATTCGCGGAGTACTTCGGGGAGGAGACGCCCCGTTGCATTGACCGCTGTGACGTGTGCGCGGACGAGCGCAACGTGCGGCGAGCGCTCGACCAGCACCAGCGACGCGCCTCCTCCGCGCAGTTGCGCTCGGGAGGACTGGTCGTCAACCAGGACGTCTCCGACTTGTACGGGGAGGGCAGAGTTGGACAGAAAAGGTCATTATTCTTTCCGATAGTAGGCAAATATTTACATATAAGTTACTAATACTTGTGATCTGAACAAATAGTAATTCAAATCAACCTATCATCGTCCACAACTGAACGAAGATTTTCCCTGAAATAGGGCCGACTATGCTAGTCTTATACCACTTAGCTACTTGGTAAAAGATTTTTTAACAGATTTTTTTTACATTGACTTCCTTAAAGTATTTTATAATCTCTAATAATTATGTTCAAGTTTGCTGTTTGATATAGTTTCTTCTGTTTTTAACCTAAATGTATATGGAGATAACTTTTGGCTACCTCAAATAACGAATACCATATATATGCCAACCAAAATAATCAAACTTTCTATTAATAAAACCAAGCGGACTTAAATGCCGATTACAGCAATATATTGCCGATACGATTGCAGCAATATTTAACAATAAACGTTCACGTCAACAAACAACAAACGTTCACGTCAGTTCTTAGGTATCAAATTGTGTTGCCTAGACTATTCCCTATTTGAAAATTTGTTGACCCTAATAACTCATTAAACACCAGGAATATAGTGTTCAAAAAGTATTGTTTGATTATAATTTATGATAGAATGAAAGTTTTTCAAGGGGGTCTGATCGGATGTCTAATAAAAGTTTCTTTATGGTTATTAAAAAAATATTGAAAACACTATTTACAAAATTTCCTTTTAAATGACAGCTTTGAATTATTTGTCTATTTTGACAAATATTGACAGGTCGAATAGTGTTTAGCTTTGCAATTATCATTTTAATTTCAGTCACTGGCCCATTGTGTTATTTGACATTCTGCAAAATACTAAAATTTTGTCTGTTAGTAAGTCTGTTTTATTTATGTATTCTTCGTTCATTCTTCTGAATTCTAAAATATTTATCAAGGTCCTAGTTAAGAATTTTCATTTTACGTATACACAGAGAAGCCGAAAATTACTACGGTGTAGCCGGGGATAGCGATGATTCAGACGGTGAAAGTAGCCGTCGTCGCATTGCAAACGAAACAAGGTCTCTCATAATGAAGGAATTCGCTAATAGGAAAAAGCATTTGGACGACAAGAAGGCAAATAACGAAGCAGAATCTGCCAAATATTCAAAATGCAAAGCAGCTGAAAGTACAAGTACAAAGGTATGTATTGCCTCAATCGTTATTAAATGTTTTATCGAAATATATAATTAAATATTAAAAACATTTGGAGGAAAACTATTATTATCTATTTATATTCAATTACAGGTAAATGGATTAACAGTAGCTAGTCGTGAGGGTTATCTAACGTTGCTTACCGATGCCTTGAGCAATAATTATCATAGCACTAAAGACGCAGACAACTTCGAGAGAACCTTTTCCAAGCATGGGTTAGAACAATGTGCCGCAGAACTGGAATATGAAGCGTTTTCAAGTAGCACTGTCATAAGTTTGTATAGAAGAGCCATGGCAAAATTGGTAAATAGTTGTTATTGTTTCTTAAAAGTATTTTTATTTATTTGTCTTTATATTATATACATAGTAATAGAATGGTACAACAGGAACAGTCACAAAGTATGTATAACAATTGGCGGTCTTATCGCTCTCGGCAACCCGACAACCTTAACACGGATATGATATGATATGTTTCAAAATTTTTCAAATTTAGGGTAGCTCACATATAGGCAATACATAAAACATACAAAAAAAAACAAAAAGAAATAGTATTTTGTATTTATCTCCTTGGTCTTGCTGTTGGTAAATGCGACTGCCAATTAAGAAGTCTCAGGTACTACTTTTTGAACAATTTTCCAAAATTGATTAGATATAAAACAGGGCCTTGATAGGATTTTGGTTCCTTGATTTGTATCCAAAAGCTGTCTAACAACAACCCATAATGTCCCACTGCTGGGCTCGGGTCTCCTCTCAGGAGAGGGTTAAGGCCATACGTCCTTAGTAAAACGTAACGTAAAGCTGTCTATTTTTTACGATTTCAATATAATGACAAAGTCGGGGAGATGCTTAGTTCGCGGTTATATTGTATTTCAACTAGACGAGGATTACTACACATTTTTGTTGTTTCTACCTCTTTTAGTCTAGGTATAAAATTATTGTCATAATTTACGAAAAAAACTTATATAAGTTCCTACACATATTTCTAGATCTCAGCGGTAAAAGCATGTAAGGATCATATCTATCCCCAACTGAAAACGTTTGAGGTTAAAAAACCAAACACGCTTAATCAGTTTGTCAAAAACTTTGAACAACAGCAAAAAGAAAAGTGCCAAAATAGTTTCGTTACAGCAGCTCAATTATTGGGTAAGTGCAATGATATAATTTACGTATGTATTATACATATTTTATAAACATGCAAAAATGATAAACATTGAAAACGACATTTCAGAAAATGAAAAGGAATCTACTGTAGACAATACGTTATCCAAATCTGATAAAAATACTAAAAGGAAAGCAAATTCCTTTAAAAGAGATCCGTTAACTCAAACAAAACTCGGAACGTTTTTCAAGAAGGCTTCAGAAGCATCTCCTGCTTACTTATCGGAAGAAAGTGACAATGAAAAAAACCTGGTTATTGATGACAATGTAAACGATATCAAAAATGAATCTTGCAACAGCCACTCCAATGACACTACACTCAAAATAAAAGAAATAAACGATGGGGCAGAGGTCAATAGCACTGACTTAGATAGAGAAACACCTACCGATTTTAAAACATTAGTTATAAATATAACATTAAAAGGTGTACCCCCTAAAGATCTAGAAGCTGATAAAGTTAACAAAAGAGGAGACAATTTTAAAGATAAACGCGATGAAACTAGCAAGAACAAAAATATAAAAGAAACTGGTTCAAAGCCATGTAAAAAGGATAAAAAACCAACCTCCAAAAGGAAATTGAAAGCTCTCTTTGGGGAATCATCGGAAAGTGAAAGTGAATGTTCAAAGTCAAAAAAAGATAAAACATCTAAAATTCATAAAAATGAAGATAAAAGAAATAAAATTAGTAAATCTCATGATAAACAATCGACTAAACCTGTAAAACGGGATTCTGGTCCACATCCAACCTCTTTGTTTGGTAATATGAGTGACAGCGATTCTGAAAAGGAATTAGTCATCGATGATGGTGGAGATAATAATTTAAATAAAAGTGCTGACGAGACATTTATCCTTAGTGATATTAGAGGTAATGAAGTGACTCAGGATTGCGACATATCAAAAACAACTATTTCGGAACAACAGCCAGAAACATCTTTGGAAACATCTTCGGAAAGTCAATTGAGTTCTTTGGAACGGAGTCAATTTCCGGTAGAAATCGAAAACCTGAGCAAGGCTCGTAAACTAAGTTTAGAGGCAGATGAAATAATGCAAAAGCTTAAAAATTTTTCTTCTGCGCCACTTAAATCAGAATGTTTTGACATAATGGATGTAGAAATTACTCCACCAGATTTTATTCCCGAATCCCCTTCACCAACTAGACTTAGAAACAAAGTACATTTGCACATCGATGACATATCCAAACATAAAAAGTTGACATTAAGTAAGCAACCTAAGGAAGAGGGTAGTTCTAGTGAAATACTGAAAGAAGATATTAGCTCAATTGAGAAACCAAAAGAAGAAGATAAGTTAAATATAAAAGTTAAAGAACATAGGAAATCGAAACACATTACAAAACATAAAAGCAATCAAAGTAGTTCGAAGAAAGACATGAAACATAAACATGACAGAAGTAAAGGGAGTGTAAAAAAGACGGAAGAAGGTGTGAAGAAGAAATCAGAAAAAGTAGATCTTGCCGGCATGGTTGTTAAACTGCTCATGCCTTACTATAAGAAGAAAAAGATTAGTAGTAGGGATCTGTTTAAAACAACTGCTAGACATATAGTACACCAATTATTGGCGATACAAGTTACTGGTAAGTTACGGATGTTCACCAGAATTCATATAAGTAGTAGGTTCTTCTTAATTTATTAATTTTAATTTATTTTATTTTGCAGAAGAAGCAGCGATAGATCTTTTATTAAAAAAGACTTTTGGTAAAGAGTTTAAAATAGAAAATGAGGGTGATTTAGTGACTAAGATAAATTTAAGTAATGTTGTATAATTTATTAAGTTTGAATGCCTTAATAATAATCTTGTTATTCTTGTACACATGTATAATTAATAAAATAACATGCAAAGTTATAAATTATCCTTTTAATATGGATTGGATAATTACTTTTAAACAAGACATATTTTTTCAAAGGTATTTATTTGAAATTCAAATTTACGTCTAATTTATTTGTGGGGTATTACGGCCTTTTTTCAAAAATTAATTATTTGATCATAAGGTTTCCTGCGCGACCCAACGTGCCGGCCATTGTTGTAGTAGGCCTAAAGCAGCAGTAAACAAATAACAGTTACTAATAATTATTGAATCAATAAGTAACATTAGAATGCGTTTAGTTTCCTGTTGCTCATTTCGTTAATTGCCAAATGTAAATGAGTATCTATTCAAATCAATGTTTATGGATTTTGTAACTAGCCAAAAGGTTTTTCATGAAAGACTTTATTCAGGATAGATTTGTTGTCTGCCGGCGCAAAACCATTGTCCATTTATGTTATAGAAAATGGAGAAATATTGTACTATTCATAACAAAGTCATTTAATATCATGGCTGATCCATTTGTTCTCCATTAAAAGGGGTTTATTAGGAGAATAGATAATTTTGATTACACGGATAATGGTTTAAGCGGTCACTTCGCCGGCTTTCTACCGCGTTGTGGGTTCAAACCCCACGTGTGATGCTCAAATTCAAGCCAAAAAGATCTTGTGTGTTCTTCGTGTCACTTTCATGTATGTAAGTGAAGTTCTTCGGGACACGAATATTTATAGTGTCTCTTTTACCTATCTTGGCCAAAGATTTTTGCTAGTACTACCAGTAAGAGTACGTCTTACTGGCAGTACTAGCAAAAAACTTTGTCCGTAATTCAACCGCTGGACTATAAGAAGAACGTCATTATTTTGTATGTTCAATGGCCCTATTAATGGAATAGTATGATCAACGTCAATATTATGATATGTTACTGGTTCTGTAGTCTCAGTGCCCACTTTAAAAACAACAATAGACTAGGTGGTTGTCTGTTGGTATTAAAACATCGGCCCAGATATATCAAGATACGATTCTTGAAAAGATGTTTGTTCTCATTACCATACTCCATTACATAGAATGGTCTTTTTAGCAAAATATATAGATTGTGGTGGTATGAAACGACTCTAACTTCAACAGAGCTAAGATTGGAAATTGTGGTCCCTTCCTCAATATATTGAATCATGATTTACGGTCAATTTTAGAGGTAATGGCATGCTTTAAACGCCATGATTAAGTGGAGATCAACAAAAACTAGCTATTATATTGGCAGTGAAGAAGTTATTTAAGAGGGTTTCTATTAATAATTGGCCTCGACGTATAAAAACCAAAGAACTGTATTAAAACCTAAGATCAATTACAATGTTTCATATTTCAGTACTATCATGGAAAAAATAAATAAAAAAGAACATCACTGATAATCAAAAATAAAATTTGAAACAAACCTAGAAGTCTATGTCCATTATTGGACTGCTAAAGTTTGTTGATTTTGTAAAAAAAAAAGATAATTCCTTGTTACAATATTAATGGCAAGACTATGAATAATATTAATGGCAAGACTTATGAATAATTGCAACTAATGTCCTAAGTATTAGACATTACTTGTGTAGCATGGAGTTGCCCGCAGTTGTTGTTGTACTTTGCTCATCGCGCAATAACACTATTATACCTACTATCACCATCCTACCTACCCCACTTACCTCAGTATGTGAGTTTGAAAACCTGTTGAACTTTGTCATCTTTAAAATATTTAATTTTATCACATGTCCAATCCCCCGTTGTATCTGTGTAATGGCTGGTAATTCTTTATTTGGTTTTCTAAAGGCTAAAAGATAGTGACTGAATATCTTCTATAGGAACAAAAACAAAAACTTTGATGTTTTAGTTGTAGTTTTAGTGGTGGTCGTTGGAAATGAGCCTTTATTTATAACATATGTTCCTAACGGCCTCCAGTTGCGGCGGTTTTAGTGGGAACCGTTGGGAATAATATATTTTTTATATTTGTTACCAAGCGCCTATAATTCTGTTTCATAATAAGTTAGAATACAACGAATTCCGCTACTTGCTGCGTTTTGGACAAACACACACCAGAAAGGTAAGTAAGGTTGTCTTTACTGCGATGCTTTCAGATACTTGTTATATTGACAGTTGTACGGGTTGTGAATGCATAATAAACAAATGATGAATAAGATATCAAAAAAGTTGTGCTAGAAAGTAATTAGACCTGTTTCAATTTCGTTCAATAGATTTATTTTAAGTATCGATTTTTTTATATATAGGATTCGCTATGCGATCAGACCATAATTTCACATAACCCTTGTGGAATAATTCCAGAATTTTAAGTTTACTTAATACTAAAACCTTGTATATCCGTTTTTTATTCAAAACATACAATAATATCCTTAACCCCTTTAATATACCGCAATCAACCAAGAGGCCGACAGAGCTGCGACCTTCTATTGTGTTCTTAATATTTATGTAGTATCCATAGACCCCGAACTCGTGTTGGGTCTACTTTCATTACTGATGTATAGCGAGTCTAAATCTAATACGACGGCGTTACTATCAAGTCTACTCCCCTGTCTCTCTCTGCTAGGCCTTTTGTCTATTTTTTTCGCCTTATAAACTTTTTTGACATTAGAACTTGAAGTCATCGATTTATGCGATGAATGATTTTCCTGTCTTGAGTTTATCGGTTTACTATTTTGCCCTGCATTGGTTGTCGGACTGTATGTCGTACTACTGGTTGGCCGCTCAGCCTTACTGGTGCTAGATTTGCGAGTCCCTCGACTAGTCCCAGTCTGTGGTTCTCGTGAAGTGTCTCGCCTAGTGCTAGGATGCAGTTTTTGTGGAGTGTTTCTATGAGTGCTACGCTGTTCTTCCCGTGAATAACTTACAACTCCAGTAGGGTTTAGCTGCGGTTCTCGTAGTGTAATGCCATTAATGTTAGGATGCGCTTCAAATGAATCGCTTCTGTCGGGGCTAGGATGCGCTTCGTATAGCTCGTTTTTACTAGAGTTAAAACAAGATTCCCATAGCTTGTTTCTGTTAATTATAATATTCGCTTCCGACGAATCGCTACTGCTAGGGCTAGGAGGTGCCGCCCACGTAGTGCATCGAATAGAGTCGAGCCGTGCTTTGCTTTTGCCTTTACTAGCGTTAGTCTTCGATTTGCCTTTACTAGTGCTAGGTTGTGGTTCCCGTGCGGAGTCTTCGGTACTAGGAGGCGCTTCCCGTGGGATCTCTCTACTGGTGCTAGGCTGCGGTCCCCACAGAGCGTCCGTATCAGCGTCAGGCTGCGGTTCCGGGGGCGGTTCTCCACCAACGGTAGACGGCGCTTCCCACGGAATGCTTTCACCGGTGGCGTACTGAAGCGCCCACAGGTCTACACCGAGGCTGAGGTCCGGTGGGCGCACGGCGGCGGGGTTAGGGTTCGTAGCTGGAGTTCGGCGGGGCCCGGGGCCGCTCCGGGAGCTGAGCGCGCGGCGGGTCGCGGAGGGCTCGGCGCGCTCGGATCAGATGCGCAGCGCGCGCTTGCGGGGCGAGTGCGCGGCAGCACGCGGGCGTCGGCGAGGCGCGCGCGGCGTGTCGGGCTCGGGCGGCGCCGACGTCGTCACCAAGTTACGCGTGTTTCCGAACGACGGCGCCTGACCTATGTTCTGCTGGAAATGGTGAATGCGCTCCACTATTTCCTCGTCGCTGTCGATGAGCTCTTCGATCTGTAAGTTTCACATTACTAAAAAACTCTCCCGGTGTTCTGGAAGGGTTACGATGTCGAGAAAAATGCGCAGGTCAGAACACCGGGAGAAGAGATATATTGAAAAAAGTCTAAAGATTCGTTGAAAACATTTATATATACAATGTTATTCTTACTTAAAACAAAACCCAAGAATAGTTTGTTCAGAATCTGTACACTAATCGCTTACAGTAGTTCTCAAACCCTGTTGTATTCAAAATTTATTAAAGTAGGAAACACTATTTAATCGATAGAAACGGCCAAAGTTTCATTTGTGCATGATACCTACTACTACTGGGGGCACGTAGCGAGCGGTCATTGACACATTGGGTGATGTTTCCGCGAAGATTATGAATGGTTTATTCCCAATAGTTCCATTTTATACTATGGCAGAGATGCTCTTCGGCATGAATGGGCCGGCTCGACCGGGGTAATACACACGGCCTCGCAGAAAACCGGTATGAAACAGCACTGCACTGTTTTACCTAGTGAGTGAGAATATCAGAGGGCCATACCCCAAAACTTCATTATGTATTTTGAAATTTAAGTAAGTAATTTCAGCTTAAGTTAATGGTAAATAGTCGTATTAGTTAGGGTTGCAAGTTCTATATGGAACTGGTTTCATAGAACTAGTGTGAATACACCAACTAAATCAGTTGATAGGTTAGTGAGGTATTTTATATATGTTTCCTTTTTGTTATGTTTCTTGTTCTTATAATATTTTTTTAGTGTTTCAGCGTTTGTACTAAATAAGAATAACCTTGTATTCTATAAGCGTAGAATAGGGAATATGCATATTTTTTTTTATTTTATAAATTGATCACTTACGTCTCTATAACATAGAAAAAAAATATAACTGGGCTTGAAAATAACCAAAATATTTTGGAAAGTGAAATTTATAACTTAGACAAAATTTGAGCTGTTCAAACGCAGACATTAAGCTCGCGCTTGATGACGTCATTGGTCATGTCACTAGGGATGATCGATGTTAGAAAAACATCAATGTCGACATCGACGTTTAATTATTCCGAGGTCTTGGTCGGCGGCAAATAAATTTTGTTCAAAGTTATGAGTTAGAGTTTATAGTAATAAGAACTGACATCTAAAAAATTTAAAAAGGTGGTGGAAAAGGTCGGTATATTTTTGGGGCAACAAGCGCCCAAAAATACGCCGACCTTTTCTTTTCGATGCTTTTTCAACAGCGATGAATATCGATGATCCCGACGTATCACTCGTATTTCACGTTTGTTTACTAATCTGACTATTCAGAGTTTTAATTACTTTGTTTGTTTGTACATATTTAAAGTTTTAAAAATGGTATACGAATCATGGAAGAAGTTAAAAAACCTTCTTATAAGTATTATATGGTACCGGAGTGAAAAAACACTACTTTTAGTACACCCGGTAGTGTTTTTTCGTATTCACGGGATGCGGAACTACAAAAACAATAGTGTAAGATTATGAAAAGGGATGATGTATCTCCACTATCAGTTGTATTTTGTTGTGAAGATCATTTCAACGTGAGTATATATTAATGTAAAGCTTAGTGAGGATTAGCTATTAAGCAGTAGAAGATACGATCTTAAAATAAACTAACCTAACCTAGTTTACAAAAGTAAAATAAAACTTACTCTAAAGAATGCTTATTCCTTATGCGGTTATATGAAACTTTATAATTGTAAATTTATTTCAGCTAAAGGAAGATACATTCAATATAACATATTGAAACAGACAACAGAAAAATGTAGTCTACGGTTAAAGGAAAAAGTTATTTTTGATGTATTTTTGAGTCAAAAAGGGGGAATGCCACCACCAGCTGAAGCAAAGCTAGCTAAAAGGCAAAGACTAGAATTGGTAAATAAAGCTCTTTCAGAGTATGCTGCCAAAAGTAGTACTATTTTAGAGAATGGTGAACCTTCACAAAGTGATTTTGAAGCAAAACCTAGTTCTTCCCTTACAAATTTGTATGATGTCAATTAAGCCGGAGCCAGTACTTTCCATAAATATGTGTATAATGTTAGTCAAGCTGGACTTGCCATAGAATGTGTATGATACTAATCAAGCCAGGCCCCCCAGTACTTCCCATAGAAATGAACAAGATGTTAATCTAGCAGGACCCAGTACATCCCATACAAATATGTTTAATATTAATCAAGCAGGACCTAGTACTTCTCATTTTGCAGTATTTGATGATCAACATACATATAGAGCTCTGCACTTCTTATATTAAGAGTGACAAATCTGTACAAGTAAATATTAAACTCAAGTACAGAAGTAAGAAAATAAAACTGTAGCTCTGTGACTATTACTTCTTTCATCACACAGTATTGCAATTTCACCAATGAAACTCTTTTTTTAAAAAGAAAATTGTTCACTGATAGTATTTCTACATCATCATATTCATCTGTTACATCTGCTGAGTATGAGTGTGTTATGAGAGTTAAATTCAATGCAAGATGATTTAGAGGATAAGAAACATTTTAAAAATGTAATGTAGCATGCTAACTGCTATTGATAAAGAGCCAAAAATGTTGCTAGGATTACCTAAACAATCATATCACTTAATAAAGCTATTGATTAAAAATATCACACTTCCTACTTTACATATATTGATAACCCTCAAGAAAATTAAATTAAATGAGTCCTTTAGCATCTTGGCATTACAATTTGGGTATTCACAAAGCACTATTATCAGTCTTCTCGAAAAGAGTACCTCTTATCGCAGCCAAATAAAAGATTTGATTGTGTGTCCAACACCATCAGATATTCACAAAAATTTACCTATATCTTTTAGAAGGTATACAAATGTTATCTCCATTATTGATTGCCTAGAAATTGAAATCGAAAAGCCATCAGATGCAGTCCATCAATCACTTACTTGGTCACAATATAAAAAATGTAATACTTGTTATGTTTGTTAGAAGTCAAACAAAGTACCTTCATATGACCACCTTCAGTCTCTATGTCTACACCCAGCACTAAAGACGAATTAAACTATCAAAGCAGCATTAAGAATTCGCGTTGAACGAGTGATAAATAGGTTAAGATATTTTCGTATGTTCCTTTTTCATGCTTGTGTACTTTATTACACAAGCATGAGGAAGGAACATATGTAAATACGTGACCATAATTTAATACCTATCATAGATAATATAATGATAATAGCTTGAGGTCTGGTAAATATGCAAGATGTTTTAATAAAAAAATGAATTTATATTTACATTTATTTTATTGAGGGTCATACATCGTAGCTTACAATTTTCATAGTGTAAAGAAAACGGTTATACGAAATTAAAAATAAATAAATAAATCTATAAACCACAAAGAGGAATCACATAAATCTTTAAAAAAATGTTGCACTTTTCCAACAAGTGTTCACATAATAATCAATTTCTAAGATGGTAACATTTTTGAAGATTCAAAATCTGTGTGGGCAACACAAAACAGAGCCTTTAACTTACGGGAAAAATGCATCTGTAGTTGCACTTGTGCCATTTATTTTGCAGTCACTTCATTTCCTGCACTAACATCGTCCCATGGCTTTATCAGATGTTGGACATTTTACCTCAAAGCAGTACACACTGCTTACACCATCTGGAGAAGCACCCATAACAGGATATGTACTATTTAATAATAATCCACATTTATGTCTTCTAATTCCTTTAAAACCTGACTTTCCAAGAATCTACCCCTTTTCATTGCCTCCGTGTCCCTCAATTTACTTGCGCCCAGCATGGACTGAGTTAATGTTCAATCAAGAACATTGCAATGTGCAGCATCATAAGCTTTGGAAGGTGTGATCCTTCCATATCTTAGGTCATCAGCCACAATGGGCATTACTTCTGGTCAATGGTGGCTAATGTAGCTTCTTCATATGTATCTTCAGTCATTGCAAGTTTACAGTGTTCTATGAAATCAAAAGGGTTGGTTTCTTTGGCTTTAGTAAACTTTAGGGTAGTACCAATGGTAGATAATTTTGATTTTTTCCAATAACATTCAATGCTAGTTGTGAATGGATCCTCACTATAACGGTGCAGCCATGCTAGAAAAGCTATAGCATGCTTGCATCCACCTAAAACAAAACAAAAAATATATATATTGATTTATGTTTACATTATGTAAATAATACTTAAAAAGAAGTTCCTACAGAAATAAATTAAATTGACTTGGATGTATAAAGAAAATACCAAATCATAACTGGTAGGTATGTTTCTTATTATATAAATATAAATAGTTTAGAAGTGAAAATGAAGGTATTCTACCTAAGAAAGTTGCTAATTGTACCTAAAACTAACTTTAAAATGTAACATAAATCATTGGTGGTGTGATGGTGTGGTTTAATAACTAACTAACTTGGCGGGCCTACGCACTGAAGTTAAGCAAGGAAAATAGTTACCTAAACTTGCAGCACAATCTTCACATTCCACAGAAAGAATAGTTTCTTCCGTTTTATTGCAAGTGCAAGTAACAGAGCAACATTTCTGTCGGATATACTCCATTCCATTTCACTTGGACATAGCCAACGGCTGAATCACCGTAAGATACTGGTTCAGATCTGAAACATATTACATATTTTAGTATTATTTACAAACAATATATAAAAATACTTAGTAACCTTGAATAAGCTTCAATAACAATAACGTGAAAATTGTTACGATATAAACATATATTAGAAGTTTGGAAACAAATTTAATAACAAATGTTTAAGTATACGTTATGACTTCTTTTAAGTATTTTTTAAGAATTTATGAACAAAAATCTATGCTATGGACTAAAATATACCATTTAACATAATAATTACCTTGCTTCTTTCAGTCCTTTTATCTCTGCGCTCGTAAAATCGGGATTAGATGCAAAATATGCTGACATCATAAATGCATCTATTTTCGGTAGATTATCCGATTAAGCTTTAACGAAACCTGTTTCTGTCATCTTCTTTGATTGACCACATATATATATTCACAAGATGTTCACAAGTAATCATACAGAAATCTAATTAGAGAAAATTTTTCTCACAAACACTACTATGGTTTGAATTTCAACACCATAAATCCAATGGCTTGACCAGTGTTGCCAACTTGCAGACAACTTTTTCACTAGTTTTGGTTTAAAATTTCCTAAAATTCACTAAACTAGTGACAAAATCACTAAAGTGGCAACACTGGGCGTGACCAATGACATCACATTTCGTTTCGACTAATAGTGACGCGTTTTGTGAGTTTGAATTTCCCTCCTTTAATTTACACTTTTTACTAAATATTTTCGGGGATAAAATAATCACTAAATAAAAAAAACCTTTTGAGTATATTCTATAGACATTAAAGAATCTAGAAAAAAAATATTTGGGGCAAAAACAAACAAATTAAAATTTTATGCATATTCCCTATTAAATAATAGAATATGATAGAAACAGGTACCTCCTGTCTGTAATCTTCGAGTAAGTCTGTGGCGATGCGCACGAGGTAAGTGGCGATTTGTCCGCCGCGCGGGGCCAGGCGCGAGTAGAGCCGCAGAACGGCTGGCACTAGCACCTCCGCTACCGTGCGTTTCATTTTCTGCAATATTATTGTGTTCTTATATTTCCAACTCCTTCGTCCTCCTTCCTCCTCCGAGTTTTGAAGTGAAAACTTCTTTAGCCGCGTTGAGCACTTTTTGGTAGGGGAAAATCTTATGGGTTCGCGTCACTGACATGCTAATGTTTGATGTTGATAATTTAAATTAAAAAAATATGTAATTTCTAATTTTACACATTAATTTTACAAATAACATTCCAAGTTGTAAGTTTTCAATTCTAACGGCATTCCTTATGACTGCTAATTCGTTTTTTCTGATTAATTTCGTTACGGGTTCCTAGACAGTTACATTTTTCCTTTCCGGGATTCCCCGTGTGTCATAACTCGGTGTGCTCGTGGGTCACTGATGTTGAACCTGGTGTATATAGGTTACAGTGGAGGGCGTGTGGGCGGAATTAGTCCCAAGTGAAAAAAAAGATTAATCGCAAACCATGCCACCGCAAGGCCAGCTACAATCCATATTAATATTTTATTATAAATTCGAAAGTAACTGTCTGTCTGTAACATTTTCACATCTTAACCGCTCCATCAATTCCAGCAATTTTACATGGAGATACTTTGATTCTTGAGGAAGGACATTGGTTACTTTTCACACCCGGACAGAGCTGCGGGTAGAAGCTAATTCTAAATGAGTAAGTAGTTGGATACACAAAGTAAGTTTTGGTAAAGTTGAGTTAAGAAACTGACTTTACAATTTCGGAAATATATTACAAGTTACAACACTTTAAACGAAGAGAGCGGCTTCAACAACTTTTATGAAATTTAGTACGCAGGGGGTTTCGGGGGCGTTAAATCGATCTAGCTAAGATTTAGTTTTAGAAAATTTACCAATTAACATAGCGAGCGAAGCTGGGTCATTCAGGTACTTTCTTTTTTTTTTTTTTTTTTTTTAAAAAGACAACTCCCGCTCTAGGAATATACATTCCTGTGTCACGGGGATCTTTACAAACGTACATGAAACGGACACAAAGTACACCCAGACTTAGAACAACAATTTATGGATCACACAAAGTGTTGTCCCATGGAGGATTTGAACCCACAACACTTGGCGCAGTAGGAAGCGGTGTGGCGACCACTGAAACCACTAGGCCAACCGTGTTAGCCACACCACACACCCAACGTGGCCAACATTAACTTAATAATTGATACTTACATGAGACACAATATTAGTGGTGACTCTCTCTTGTATCTCTTCTATATCAGCCGGATCACCAGTATTCTGGGGTTTTTCTGTATAATCAATACAAGTAATATAGTGAAATTAAGCTATTTGATGCGCTACACAACAAATACATTTATTCAGGTGGATACAACGTGTAACCAGTTACGTGCTTGTAAACAAAACGTGCACTCGTGTCTACGTTTTGAAGTAAAAACTACGGACCAGTTCTACGGTAACAGTTCCTTAACAAATACTTTAAAGAATAGATATATTCAAATCGCCTACTTTTGAGGATTAGTTCTACTTTGTGTGAACCTTAATTCCAATATTAGTCTTCCCTACTACTGATAAAACACTTGTTCGAAAATTAGCGACTTAAAACACTTTTTCTTTATGACCAACTCAATAAGCTAGGCTTTTTCTATTCAATCATAATTTTGAGATCGATTACATTTAACAACTAAGGCAGATACATTTATCCATAAATACTAACTACTAAGGGCTACAAAAGCAAATACCTACACTAGTTCACGGGTCTTCGACATAAACTTGATAGTAAATAAAGTGCATATATTTATCGCTAACTACGTGCTTGCTAAAAGAATATTTCATCTATAAATACCCTTTTCATTAACTTCAGTGCAGACATGTGAAATGTACAAATAATGTCTTTTTAACTTAACTGTAGTAGTACTTATAAGTACAACTACAGTTAAGTTAAAAATACCTAAAAAGAACCTATTGTATATACAAATTCAATTATTAATATTTTTATTTATTGTTTACTTTGTTTAAGTTTGCTAAAAATGCAAAGGTTTTAACAACGAAAGAAACTGTTTAACTTTCTTTATATGAGTAATTCGCTTTCTTTTTTCCTTTCTTATTAACTTAATTAAATTATTTTGTAATTTTTGAAAGCACAAGCGTATTCGTCAATTAAATGTTGCATTTGCTATAAATTTTCTGTATAAAACAAACCGATGGTTTTTACTAGAGATGAAATCATTTCAAAACTTCATAACTCACGAAGTTTTTTTTCAAATATTAGAAAAATCACCGCTCTATCGCAAGCTAATCACAAGTGCGTTAACGGACTTTAAAGAAGGAGTACGCTTATGGAAAGACAAGAAATGTACCATTTTCTAAACAGTTTCTTTTGGTAATTACATACTAGTAAGTTTTGTTTTAAGGTTCATTACGGAGATACGATATATTTCCGCTTTTTGTAGCCGAAGTATCAGTGGAAAGTTACGTTATACATCTCCTTTAGATTTCTCCTCTATATCAAAATGAATCCAAGTATCTTTATGATGGCACTAACAAGAATTTAGTGTTAGCGTTAATTTAAAATAGTAGCCTATGTGTTATTCTGATGTATAAGCTATATTACTGTAAAGTTTCATCCAAATCCGTTTAACAGAAACGCGTGAAAGAGTAACAAACATCTTCACAAACTTTCACACCTATGAGTAGGACCCAGGCAATAGTACTGACAAAGTGTTTGCAAAGAGCTTGTGGTTTTCGCTCCATTAAAGTGTACTGCAATTATTAGGATATACTAACTCGGTAATTTCATCCTAGGTCCGCACAACAGCGTGATGGTATCCAACATAGCGGCGTTCAGTTCCGGCGATATTTCCTCGTCGCCTTCATCGGTCATGTCAGCAGCGTGCTTCAGTATGTCGCGAGCGAGACGACACTGCACGTTCAGCTTCTGTACGATCGACAATCGCTGGAGCATCACGTCGTAGATCAGTTGACGAGCGTCGAATGATAGGTTTTCTATAAATTAGGATTAAAGCTCTTAAAATAACTGAAAACACTGGTGTCCCAAAAACTGATTTTAGGTTTTGGCAATAGGCACGATGACTAATATTGAAATACTGTTTTCTGATGTTCGGAAGTATCTCCTATTGTCAAAAACAATTATATTTCTACAAAAAATAAAGTTTTAGTAGGAAAAAAATGTGATTTGAATTTTAAGTTTAAAATTCACAAGAAAACGCTCGGCCGTGTCATGGTGTATATCTGTGTAAGACGCGATTTGTCAACCAGTATCAATTATAGGTCTTAAAAACAGTAGAGTGATCGTCGATTATATCCGAGCAAAGTGACCTTTATACATAAGTGACGTAACTCGCTCTAATTGGTATACTTAACCAGGCAGATTGCTGTATTTTGTAGTTTTACTCTTTTTTTAATTAACTTTGAGTCTTGCTGTGTCTATGAAAGTAATTACGATTTTTATACTTTATGAATCCTCTTGGTTTCTGCCATCATACCTACTGTATACTGTACAAAGTAATTTATAGAATAACATGCTGGACTAAACATACGTTACGTAGTAGCATGACATCGCTGATTAGGCAAACTTATAACAAAGATATCGGGTATTACGTTAACTCCAGAATACTCTTATTATATCGGAACTACCTACAACCTCCACTGCTCTCCTAGCTATCCTATGTCACTCTACCAATAATAACAGACTAGAGTTCAATATATTTACCTGTATTTTCTTTGTTATAATGTAGGACAGTGTCCACGAAGTGGTGATAAATGGCATCGGTGGTGAGACAACACGTCACATAATACTCGACTGGCTCTCGAACGTCATGGTCGTCATCAGCCAATAACGCCCAATACCTACACACAACATTTATAACAAGGTTTTTTGAAGATGTCTGTCACATTTTACACAATACTTGATTTGGTTTACTATTGTGACCTAGATACTAGGCCTAGGACTCTTATCAATTTAATATACTGAAGGTACAGTAAAGTCTAGTAGAATAGAATGTTTACCATATATACCCTTATAGACATTGCATATAGATATAAGAATGGGTTGGGTCCTTTATTTTGTCTGATTCTGGTGGGTGGGGTATTATAAGGGTGGCAGTGCACTTACGACTCATGAGTTTAAAGTTTCTATGGGCGCCAGTAGTAACATTCAGGTGACAATTCTGCCTATTCACTCTTTTAGCAAAAAAAAATATATTGTACTAATTTATTCTATACAAATAAATAAAATTAAAGTTTCTGTGTATAATATCAAAATAACAATTTTTCAAATCCTATCTATTTACTCCGGCAAATCTCTGGAACGCGAGAATTTCACTAGCAGATAGCTGATGTTATGAAGAGTAACATGGCCTATTTTAGTTTCGGCTACTTTCGTATAGATTTACAAGAACCGCGGGTAGGAGCACGGTTCTTGTAAATCACAGCCAGTAATACATACTTGTAGTACAGAGGTGGCCGTAAGCGCAGGTACCCGCCCAGTAGCAGTTTGGTGAGAGCTCGTGAAGTGGCGCGGCGCAGCTCGGGCGGGGACTGCGCCGCCAGGCAGCCGCACACCGAGTCCATCAGGGGCTCCACTATCGCTGTATACCTACAAACCAACCATACTAACGTTCATTTCAGTGAATAAAAATATAAATGTAATTTTATTTTAATTTATAGCCCACAATTAACATTATATAAGTACAAAATGAACACTCGATCCTCTAATTATATTATAGATTGGAACACTAGAAATATCTTTAGCTGCCGTTTTCAGTAAACTATCTTGAGTTTTAACTAGAGATAGGTTATTGAAAACGGTCTGAATTTACCTCAATAAGGACTGCTCTATTTGACAACTTTAAATTGGGCGAAAAATTTGCCCGATTGTCAACGAAAGAATTTAAAAAATAATATAAAGACTATGTCTAGTTTTAACTAGACATAGGTTGTTGAAAATTGCCGTTAGTAGTATTAGTTAGCAAACGACACGAAAAATAGATACAATCAACGTTGAAGGAGGTTGTATATCGTGTCAAAGTTTGAGTTCAATTAGTACATAACTTTATGATTGTACGAAGGATACACAAACGAATGTTTTGACATTTTTGTATATACAGATAATTATTATTTTCTTCTAGTATTTTCATTTATTTTAAAAGTAGGTTACTTAAATTCCTTATGTATACAATTATAATGTTGATAAACATAACTACATAAAAAATGGAAATCCTAAGGACTGCCGATAAAAGTGAAAACTTATTAATTAGAATGTTATTTATTAAGTCAATATGTAAAATTATTCATAATGTTAAAATTGAAATTATCAACCTCAAACATTAGCATGTCGGTGACGCGAACCAATAACATTTTCTCGTAAAAAAAGTGCTCAACGCGGCCAATGAAGTTTGAGCATATCAGTAATGCGGTGACGGTGACGCGAACTCATAAGATTTTCTACAACCAAAAAGTGCTCAACGCGGCTAAAAGAGTTTTGTGACGTCAGCATGTCGGTGACGATGACGATGTAGCGGTGTAATAAAAATTGATTTTTGTTCACATATATATGGACACATATGTACGGATTTACAAAAAAAAAAAAAATGTATTTATATCAGTTGTCTGTTGGACTAGATGGCGTCGTGTGTAAGATGGCCTCGATATTTATTTATTGATACCTGATACAAATGTCGGTGAGCGCGAGCAGCGAGTTGACGCGCGCGGGCATGGGCGCCAGCTGGTCGGCCAGCAGCGCGGCCATCAGCGGCGCCAGCGCCACGGCGATGGGGCGGTCGCGCACGCACAGCCGCCCCGCTCCCGCCACGCTCGCGCCACGCAGAGCCGCGCTCCACGCTGCGCCACACGGAACGAACACTCACTTGACGAGGCCAAACGGAGGAGGTATGTGGTGACTACACTTAAAAACCACCCCGACGGCCGGTCTCAGGCCCCTGCTCTGAGGAGGTCCCGGACCATTTTAATGCAGGTCCCCTCCAGGTACGACACCGAGTCTATCCAGATTCTTACACACTCAGTGACTACAGTTTAGATACACCATGGACGAGCGATGGTATTGCCTTGTCATGGCTCGGTGTCGCTCAACTAGTTGGCCGAATGAAAACAAACGAGAACATGTGTGGACAAAGCCAAAATCTCATTAGCATGTATAGGCGACATTACACTCTGCTGTTCATAACCTACTGCAAGCTAGCTAGACAGGTTAGTACAGGTTCTGTTTCAAATTTCCCTTTTCTATGCTGTGATGTCGACCTGGATAGTTTTTTTATTTTATATGGAATAGAGGGCAAACGAGCATGTGTATCGCCTGATGGTAAGTGATTATTTATTTATTTATTTGGGACAAAAAACAGTTACACATATTAGTCCATACAAAAATATAACAAATTGTGTTTATAATGTATAACCCACACTATACAGCCGCCTATGGACACCCGCAACACCAAAGGCGTCACAAGTGCGTTGCCGGCCTTTAGAGGGTAGGGGTTGAGGAATGGGCCTCCTGTATCCTCACTCACTTTATGAAACACAGCGCAAGCGCTGTTCCACACCGGTCTTCTGTGAAGGCGTAGTATCAGTTCGGTCGAGCAGGCCCATTCGTGCCGAAGCGTGCCTCTCCCGTAATATAATAATAGTTAAATAAATAATAGTTCAGTACTTTTTAGAAACTCTTTAGTTTGCTCCCTTAATCGCCTGGCCCAACCTGAACCCAGCTGGTATAATAATAAGCTCCGTATTATTAATCCGTCACCAACGAGGTATTATAGTGATATTTTTAAAGACTTTCTTTTATCATTTTATAAATATACATGAAACATGACCACCCAGACTTAGAACAATAATTTGTGAATCATACTTAGTTGTTTCACAAGGAAATGGAACTCAAATCACTTCAGGCGACGAGGCGACTATTTAAATCATTATTTGCGTTATTACTCTACTTTGTTTTTTTGAAAATGTTACAAAGAATCTACTTATTAGTTCAGCTATTCACAACAAAAAAATACAGCTAATTACCAAGTTCAAAGACTCCGTTACAAACATATCTATAGATGAAGCTAATAAAAGCGTATTAAAAAGGACTTACTCGGCGGTGGCTCGCTAATTGCGTTAAGGAAGAGATACAACAAATCCGGAGAAGGCGGTTCTGGCGCCACCAACGATAAATCTGCAGCGCGAATGCCTTCTTCTATGTCTCCACTCTCTATGGCACGACGTTCCGCTGAAATCGAATCAAAAAGGTTGTAATTTGACAACCTATGCTGTCGTAGTAATCGAGAAGGCGGTAAGTTTAAGGCGGCCATTTTTTTATTGTTTGTTTGAAATGTACGTGAAACGAGCTTCTTAACCGAGTTAAAAAAAGGAGGTTATCAATTCGACTGTATTTTTTTATTGTTTCTTAGATCAGAACTTTCGATTGGGTGAACCGTTTTTGCATGTTTTTTTATTTGAAAGCTGGTGCTTCCTTTGTGGTCCCGTTTCAATTTGGTCCAGTTCTTGAAGTCGGTTTTTTTTGATAAATTATTTGTATCAACTTTACTTAAATTAGGAGATCCTTCCTTTATTTTTGAGCATTTTAGTAAGGTAAGTAAAAAAACTTGTGCGTTCTTTTTTCGAAATCGCCTTTTCTGACTTTAATTTTTGGTGGATGAATAACAATGATAATACTTACAGAGCTGCATAAGTTCAGTAGACCACGTTAGGTTGGAGGGATCCAGGCGCGCGGCCAGCGCTGCGCAAGCTATACGACATCCTGTAACAAAGTATTTCCATCATCTGTCTGTACTCTGTGATCTATAACCTTACCTCACTATTGCTACTACTGTAAACTAGACTAACAAAAATTGTCATACCATCGTTCTTCAATGTCATGAGACGTCGTACGAGATGGTCGCGCAGAGTGGTCCTTTCGCAAGTCTGTGCGAACATAACCCATGAGCTTATGAGCTCTAGAATCAACGGCATTAGGCGCGTGTCCCGTCCCTGTTAAATATAGTTATATTACTGTTTCATGAATCATAGTTTTATTGTAAAAAGTAGGACTACCAGATTACTATTTAACCCAATAAAATAATAATATAACTTCAGCCTAATTTGGGTGCGATAATTCACTGACAAATCGTTATTACCTATTTAAAAGTAACATATTTTTAATTTGTTTTAAATCGTAAATTAAATAAAATCGCAAAGACTGCAAGATTATAATAAAGAAGAACTATGAAGCAGATGACTTACTAAATACCAGTTCAAGATTCTAATTACGACAACCCTAAACATTTTGTTTTGTTTAATAAAATTCGATATCCAATTTGGCCTTAGTATAGTTAGATTTTTTTAATTATGGTTCTTAATATTTTTCGAATTTTATAGCATGAAATAAAGCTAATATAAATGAAGATATTGTTTCACCCCATCAATTATCTACCGTGTTTGCGTTAGAAAAGTCATCACGTCGAGAGCTATGTACTCGTACGACACATAAAATGATCTCTAAAACTCTGGTATTAAATAAATAGCAAATACCTGTTCGTTATCAGATAGTTTGTAGTAGTAGTTCATTACAAAGCCAAGATTAGAGTACTCGACATCCCTCGCCACACACGTCAGCAGCACCAAGCACTGCAAGTCTCGATCATCATCCAACATTCCCAAGTGGGTACTCAGGATATCTACTATACGGTGGCTGTAGGAAAATAATATAATATAAACTTTACAATATAATACAGAAATATTTGTATGTGTGGAACCGTGTGGTGATGTAGTAAGAATAAAGTGTCACCAATCCTTTTTGTCCCCCGGGTGTGGTACGAGCTAATAAACTAAGGGAGCAAACAACACAACAAACACTATACAGCTCGTCTAGCCAGCAGGTTATAGTAGGTTAACCTCCTTAATCTAGAGACGGCGCCCGCTTCAGTGCGGGCAGGCGCTGGGAGGGGTCCGGATGGCGTAAGAAAGCGGTTCCCGGATCTCTCCCGTCTCAGGCGCAGAGTGGCACACCGTGTGGTTTTAGTCGGTTCGATTCCGACACACAGCCCCGTCGCAAACCCCGGTGGGGTGAAGGCCCGAGGGGGTTTCCACACGTACAAAAAAAAAGGTAAAAACCTCCTTTATAAAAAAGGATTTTTTTCCTTTAAAAATACAACTCCCGCATTAGGAATATACATCCTTTGTCACTGGGGACTTTAAAAACATATATGAAACGGACACAAAGTACACCCAGACTTAGAAAAACAATTTATAGATCACACAAAGTGTTGTTCCATGTAGGATTTGCCCACAAGATTTGGCGCTGTAGGAAGCGGTGTGGCTCCCATTTAAACTACTAAGTCAAACGTGCAGTTCGTAGAGCCCTCTAAGGACATAATCCTCTTTTATAAAGGTTTTTTATTCGATAATATCTTGTAAGTAAGCCTCGAGTAAGGCCGCAAATATTGACAAGAACAAAATCTATGCAACTCTCCGAATCTACAGTAATTAATAAATATAACAAAACATCCGTACCTTAAAAGACTTACATAGCGTATTTGTAACATTACTGTATGATTAAAAAAGTGTCCTGAATGGATTTAAAAAGCAAAAAAGATGAGATCCCAACTGCAGCTTTGAAATATCTGTTACAAGATAACTGTGGTATATTTGCGGCAGCAGACTAATCATTTACGTTACTAAACCGTTAGAAACATAAATTTACTTTTAAAAAATCGTCATTTAATATTTACTACAACCGTTACCGTGGGAGAGCCACGCTTCGGCATGAATGGGCCGGCTCGACCGGAGTGATACCACGGCCTCACAGAAAACCGGTGTGAAACAGCGCTTACGCTGTGTTTCATCGAGTGAGTGAGGATACCGGAGGCCCATACCCCAATCCAACGCCCCCTATCCCCCTCACCATCCCCCTTCCCCCCAGGCCGCCATAGTGTGGGTCACCATGCTGCATTGTTCTTTTTCGCATTGAGGATGGTGACCACCACTCTTGGATTCTGCTCATACTTTCCATCAGGCAGGGCAGAGTCATTTCGGCAGCTTAAATATAAAAAAAAAAAAAAAGATTCTAGAAAAGCTTAATAGTTTACATTTTTAATATCACACAGTACGTAAGTATTAAACTACTTAAACTATAGTTAAGGAATAAATTACTTTATGCAACTGCCCGCTTTAGCCATCCGAGTGCAAGCTTTCTGTAAATGTCGCCTCATGTTGCGACGAATGATTCCAGCGAGGAACATCCACGGCAAAGAGTCGTCGCATACTGGACCAGTAAATACCCTCAGTCGGTCTATTAAGAGATGCTGGACGAGTGATACAACCTGGTCTTGAACCTGAGGAAATATTGTAGTTGTACAATCGCCATTCGTCATTACACTCACATTTATGAATTTGATGAAATTACAATACCCGTATAAATAGCATACCTTAGATTCAGGATCGGACAGCTGATGCATGGGTCCGGTAAAGAAAGCATCGAACACGATATCGCTAGGTCGGTTTGTGGCTAAACCTCCCAAGGCTGAGATGGCGGACGAGCGCACTATAATACTCGCATCGCGGCATAGATTTACTAATATCTAAAAATAAAAATACGAATATTTAGTTAAGTCATCTATTCATTATTTTAAACATAAAAAAAAAATGTTTGGTTAAATGATACTCTATGTCCCATGATATGAACTGCCTCGTTAGTTTAGCGGCTAGCGTAATCGTATCCCGATCAAGAGGTCTCGGGTTCGATTCCCAGATCGGACTGCTGTAGGCTTTTTTTAAAAGAAATTCTTAGCAGCAACCCGGAGTATGGAATATGGCATTGTTTCTCGCCCGTGCCTCGGAGAGCACATTAAGCCGTCGGCCCTGGTTATCATGAACACTTATGACAATCGTTATTGATCAGAGTCTGATAGATCCCTTCTCTCCCCTTCAATGGAAAAAGGACATCCAAGAGGATCTTTTTTTAAAACATTAGCTGTCAAAACGACTCTACTCTACCCGATGGAAACCGTAAGTAAAATAAAAGAGAATAGGTCACCATCCTCACTGCGAAAGTTGACAATGCAATATGTAACGCCCCGCTTAAAGGACCCGGGGTCAAAGTGGAACACGATAAAAGCACAACGTGAGTCGGTATTAGTTCGAGGTTTCGACTGGTCGGCACAGGAAGTGTAGCCGAACTGTTTAATTGTTATGTTGTACCCCTTTAGGAATAAAGTGAAGTATGAGAGTGTCACCGCCAGGTCGGTGGGCTGCGGCGTGTAGTGCGGCGCGGCGAACAGGCGCTCGAGTAGCGTGGCGCCGGCCTTGCGCACGACCGCGCGCTCGTCGCATACGCTGCGGGCTCCCACCGCCATCAGCCGCGACACTTCGCTATTACCGTTCAACTCCTGCAATTATACCTCGCTTTTATTCAGGTACCTCACCGTGGGAGAGCCACGCTTCGGCATGAATGGGCCGGCTCGACCGGAGTGATACCACGGCCTCACAGAAAACCGGTGTGAAACAGCGCTTACGCTGTGTTTCATCGAGTGAGTGAGGATACCGGAGGCCCATACCCCGATCCGACGCTCCCTATCTCCCTCACCATCCCCCTTCCCCCCAGGCCGCCATAGTGTGGGTCACCATGCTGCATTGTTCTTTTTCGCATTGAGGATGGTGACCACCACTCTTGGATTCTGCTCATGCTTTCCATCAGGCAGGGCAGAGTCATATTGGCAGCTTAAATATATATAAAAAAAAAAAAAAAAAAAATACCAGAGAAACAAAACTTTTTTAATACTCAAATAATAATATATCGCTTTATTATACAACAGAATAAATACATAGTTAACTTATAACTTGTAATAATGGACGCCTTGTTTCTCGGAGTCAATTTCTTATAGGCAAACATAGTACTTAAGTAATTTGTGTAATCGTACTATATTTAATTATACATGCTTATATATTAATTGTGATTTAGGCAGGTACACGTTCAATAACACCGTAGTGTTAATATGTCAAAGTTCTCGGAGGTTTTCTTTCGGAAATACAGTACAACAAGCAACCTGATGTTAAGTTACTTCCAGTACCTATTGACATCTGCAGTTGAAGACTTACACGTCCTCTCTCCCATAAAAAGTTTGGGGGTTGAGCTTGTATTTATATTTATTATAACAAGCAACAAAAAAGTATGTAAAATTATTTTCTTGTGACTTCTTCTTCTTCTTCTTCGGTAAATCCACAGCATATACAAAACAGTTACCTTTATAGACTGAACGATGGCCGGCCTCGTGTTATTGAGACAGTCCGTGAGTATAACGAGCGCCCGCGTACGCAATGAGCCGGAGACATCGTTGACCCGCGCGTACAAGGCCCGCAAAATGTCAGCATGAGCCACAGTATGTAGCCGTTGACGGAGCAGTCCAGCCCTTATGTCTTCCATTACCGACTAAAAACACATTTAATTTATTACATTATAAATAACAACGAAGCTAAGTGTTTAAATTTCTATTAGGTACTATAACAAAAATATAGACGTGCAAGTAATAAGCTTCAATTTAAAAAATAATAATAATAATTAACTACTTCTATGTAGATTTCAATAACCTCATAAAAAGCTATGGTCTTAAAAATAACATAGTAAATTCAAGTCCACAGAAATCTTTATCTAGCTACCGATTTCAGTTAGCAAACAGTGGGTAGTCTTTATGTTTTGTATACAAAAAAAAGTATGGATCTGAAGATGAACCCAAACAAGCTTTTAGTATGTGGCCAGTATTAATCCTTGGAGCACTCGCCATGATACAAGAGATAGAGAATGCAGAGAGAAGTTATACAACATACAAAAAGAGGTTGTACTATAATACTTTGACGTTTTAATCTATGGCAATTTATTTTTACTTTCTCTTCTCTACAAGAATTTGAACAATATCGGTATACATTTAAAATTCCACATCTGCGAGAAGCAAATTACAACTGATACATTGCTACAAAAAAATAAATGACGATTAAAAATAAACGAAACTAAAAAAAAAACAAAATTAAAACACACATCATGTTCATCAGGAGGCACCTGACTATCCTGACTGCTTTCATCTTCAGTGGCAACATTCCCTTGTTCTTCAGTTTCGTTCCGATTTCCTTCATTAGGCCCCTGTTCGCGGTTTGCATTCTCTGTATCTGCTCCACTCGTATTGTTTGTAGTATCGGATTGCGGCGATTCAATATCCATTCCTAAAATTTGACGTGGGACATTTTCTAACATCGAAACTAACATCTAAACAAACTCTAGAATTTGTTTATTTCAATACTTGAATTCATTCTGCGACTATGAATGAACAGTCTAAAAAAACACAAAGTATAACTCAATATTCAACCTAAACTGAACATTACAGTGAAAATATACTGATATTGTTAAGTAAAAAAAAACAAAAGTCGAAAGTCAGGCGAGTCATAAATCAGTTACATCACTAATATACTCATTCGACTACCTCGTTGGTCTAGTGATTGGGCTTGCGCTGCTATCCACGAGGTTTCGGGTTCGAATCCCGGGTCGGACCAAAAAAGGATTTTGAGTTTTTCGAATTATATAAATGCTTAATAACAGCTTGGAGTTTGGAAGTTGGGCTTTTAGTTCCCGTGCCTTAGGTTCACCGTTTCCGTGACCAGATAATAGTCCCATCGGATAATAAGAGTGAGGGAACACAGAGTGCACCTACGTTTGCACACACACTTGTGCACTATAATATCTCATACGTAGTGGACTAATGTCCAATAAGACTGGCCGCAGTAGCTCAAAAAGTCGGCGAGGAAAACATCATCAATATACTCATTTTAAAGTCATTATTATTATTTTTTAATGTGCATGTGTTTAAATTCTAAACACAAACCTATAGTTCTGTGAATGACATGTATTTATACCAGCCGCCTGAAAATGTTGGGTATTTTACTATTCTTACATTTCTTTTTTATTTCTTACCCACATCTATATCCTCGAAGGGGTGGGCAGAGGTGTGAGTTTAAGTTTATATTGGTCGAGAATGAAATAAATATTCATAAACATTAATAAACTAATTCATAGACATTATTTAACATTGAGCAATAGTTCTAATGTTTTTTCGAACACCGGCATAGTAGGGATATTTTTGCATCTAATATTTAAAAAAAACATTATAACAAAGAATAATTTATACACGTAAGTTAAAATGCAATTTAAAGTGTAAAATAATTCACCTGAATCACTGTTGTTTGGCAATTCATTACGTGGAGGTATTGGTTCCTCTGGATCATTACTAAGGAGGTTCGCTAACATCTCCTGTAACAAACAATACTGTAATTGAAACAATCTAAGTCTGTAAGAGTAGGTACAACACAGACTCTAAAAATATTATGCATTATGGAATTTGTGGGATGCACAAATGCATTGATTTTTAGACCTTCTATTGTTTTAAATAAACATCATGTCTGTCATATGTGATAAAAAATACAGACCTTGTTTTAAAATGATCACCATTTTACTTCTTATGCGGATAAATGTTAAGTTATGGCTTACCACGGCAATTTGTCGATGTGCAACTCTGGATGTTGTTGACAATTTTAACAGCCATCTTACAGTTTTGCGGTAAGACTGGCGAGGCAACAGAGTCATCAGTCCTGTTACTAAAGACACACGGGCATTTCGTACTTCTTGTCTTTCCTGTATGTCAGATAAATGTATATTGTATATAATACGATAATATGTTGTACATACAGCTGGAACTAAATAATAAAAAATACGAAACATACAAGTTTGTATCTTATTTATCTTGACCGCCGCGATAATATATACAAATAAATAAAATTGTAGTTTGTAATTTTAAATTAAAAGCTTTTCAATAAATGCTAATGAAAGCATATAAGGTACTTCCATACATAAAAAAGCAATTTTAATTTTTTTGTGTCTGTGTGGTCCAGTTAATCTCAGAAACGGTTGGATAAATTTTAGCGGTACTTTCAATGGCAAATAGCTGATGATAAACGGCTTTCATGATTACTTAGACTAAATTAATTTAGAGTAGCTTGGTCCCCCCTGCGGCCTTACTCGCGGTACAACAACAATCGCAGATAATAGCCGCGGGTATTGTTGCTTTTGAACCGGATATTGGGGCAGAGACAGAAATCATTGATACTTCCATATACATTTAGTGAAGCGCTGTTAATTTAAAATTTCAAACAGACATTTTATTAATCTGTATATATAAATTGTATGTGTTCTCATTGGTCAATAAGGTATCTAAAGTGTTCAACAATCTATCTTAGATAGTTAGGTATGTACTAACCAAACCTTCTAGCGAGTAACAAATATGCTGCAAAAGCAACATGTAACCATGTAGAGCAGCTTTGCCATATTTACTTAGTACTAATCCTGAATAGGTCACATATGACGCTCTGACAATGTTCTGAAACAAATTTATTCCGATATAAAATAAGAGAATCCTTTTTTTTTTAGCTGTAAGGTGCTTACACACCTTTAACACATTTGCTGAGGGATAACACATACTTTGTGTTTTTATACTGAGTTCTATACAGCAGTCATGTGGTCATGTATTTACAATACTAACACACACATCATGTTCATGCTGATGGTGCTATTACCCATACCCTTTGTCTCTTGAGTGCTAAAAACCACTCTTATGTAGCATGAGGGCAATGCGTAAGACATAATATGACTAATAAAATGTATAATACTCAAACATATTATGTTTGAGTGTATGGTAGTGTGTATTCTCATGAAATGTTTTCACAGTAATGATGTATAGTCTGTTGAAATTTCAAGGCATGTTGTGGTAGGTATTTCTTGTTTTTTGTAGTCATCTCGAATAATAAATTTACTCACATTGGCATTTCTTGTGTCCAGTGATGAAGCCAAGATCTTAGGTAGGAGGCATTTAAAAAGTAACTTAATAGCAGATGGATTAGGCTCTCTGTCTGCATTGCATATTAAACTATTTATTATTTCATATATTATTCCAGTCAATCTGGTTAGTTCAATTCTATCTGAAATGGTTACGAAAAATTTCACTTGTATATCATGAAACTCGCAAAATTTATTCTGAACATTGTTTCTAAAAATTTCACATTTTATGTTTTAAACACATATCAATAGAGTACACGTTTGTCAGGGCAGTTATTGCGGCGGTAAGACCTGTTATGGAGGATTGGCTTGAGAGGCATCATGGGACAGTCTTATACTGGCTGACGCAAGTGATCGCTGGAAAAATATGCTTTGGAGATCACCTGTGGCTGATCTGAAGTAAGTAGCAAGGTGATCATTTCATCACTACTATACCATCTATGCAGTGTTCTGTCAGACAGAATGGTATGTTTCTTTTGTATGTATGGCCTGTTAAAGTGATTCTACTCTGGTGGTTACCATACTCATTGCAAATGTAGATAATGCAAGAATGCATCATGGTGACCCACACTATGGCAGCCTGTTAAGATGCTTTTGCATCATTGGACCTCATATCGCGCACTCGATAATGATACACGACAGTACTAAAGCTGTTATTTTAGGTTGGACTTCTGTGAAATGGTAGTCCGTCCATCATCCAGCTGACCCCTTTCTGTTGAAATCAGGATGGCTATACTACCTAGATAGTGTTATTCCTAGCTTTAGCTAAATTATTTATATTTAATGTTGATTTGAAGATGTCAAGCAGGCGTAAAGGTTACCTTAAGCCTCATCCATAGGTGCCTGCAATTGGGCAATGAGTCATTCAAACACTAGGTGAAAAGCAAAACAAAGTTTTAAACTTATTTAGCAATAGTGCAAATAATATTACAGGAAATGATGGACAATTATTAACCACCTTCAAAAAAGGACGAGAGGTTCTGAATTCAAATGTATTTCTCTTTTTAAGTTTTTGTTCGCTCAGAATTTTGGACTTGGGAACCAATTTTCATGATTCTCTTTTATTAGAAAGCTGGTGCTTCCGGTGTGGTCCCATTTCAATTTGGTCCAGATCTACAAGGTGATATTTTTTGTTAAAAATTTGTATTTTTTAAAATAGAAATACTCACCAACATGTAATCTATTAACAATAGAGCCACTGGTTATATCAATCAAGTTACTTAAGATATCTTCAAAGTTCATGTCATTTGGGTTGAGTTTTAAATGCTGTATGATAGCTCTTAGGTCTACGACAAAATGACTCAATTCTGTTATGACAGAGTTCACTTCACAAATCAATTGATTGGTGTTCAAATTGTTACTTTCATTTTCACACATAGCTTTTGGAAAGCTCAGGCATACCAGAGTGTGGACAAACAATTGTGAGTGGTAAATATGATATGCTGTATATCCAGGAATTGACAAAAGTTTGTAGTATACTCGTGATGCTAATAAAGCGTTATTTCTATATTCTTTAGTCAGGACATTTTTGCATCCATAATCAACATAATAGGCCAATAATGCCAACACCTTCTCATGATCAACACGTTGAGATAAATACGCCCACGACTTTTCCTCAGCAGATTGTACACCTGGACTAAGCCATTCATCGCAAGCTCTCATTACATTCCTAAAGGTTGACTGTAAATCAAAAGACTCCAATTCGATTTCATAATCAGACGGAAGATCACCAAATTCAAGAAATTCGGAATCATGGATAGCCCGAACCCATCCATGGTCGAGGCTTCCCAAACCTAAGTTGTTGAGCTCAGTCACAATCCGGGACATTGTAAGACTTTATAATCATAGATTTCAATACAAAATATAAGGGACTAGAATCGTGTGATATATTACTTTCTTTAAATTGACAAATACAAGTATTATTTACGTCAATTGATAATAGGCAAAGCAATAGGACATACATAGATAACAATAAGTGTTACCCTAGCAAAATTAGGCATTAGTATTTTTACAGTCGATCATTTTGTTTTATTTTTGTGTTGCGTGCCTAAGTGTGTGTGTTTGTGTGTGTGTGCATCATAAATGTAGATTCTCTATCTATGGTGTAATAATTTTTGAGAGAAAAATAACGAGTTGGCAATACTGCAAGTACAACAGCAGAATGCACAACAGTAGATATCAAAAACATGGAGTCATTTCTCTATTATTAAAAAACTAGACCAAAATGTACAGATGTAAGTTGTAAACATAACCTAATTCTAAAGATTAGATTCAAAAGAAAATGACTACTCGGATACCAGTTTCTTGGTTTTTAACCGAAAGGGGACGCCGATTTTCTTTTGCTGTAATCACCGGTACTGGTGTGGGATGGACAGTAGCAAGATATACCCCAAATACATTTTTTTTGGAACATTATAAAAATTTTGTACACTATTACAGGTAAGTTAGTAACCTTTATATAAATCATATTTTTAATAACATAGAACTAATAGACTGTAGAAAGTGATATAACCTCGCCTGTTAAATTGCCTAATTTGGGCAATGCTGATACAGTTCCAGTTAAACATAATATGTCAGATAATAGGTACCTCTTGAATTAATGATTGAAATGATTTTATATAATTTTTTATTTTTTCTTTTTTAGCAATGGGAAGCCTGTTCCTCTTGATAATGAACTCCACAACAGAGTGTCACGATGTATTGAAATTCTTAACATAGCTGGAGTACAAAAAAAATTGGTTGCACCTTTCAGTGTATTTGGATATGACATGTTTCATGCTGGTCAGTAAAGTAATGAAATTTAGGAATATTTATATTTTATTTTATTTATTTTTAAATATTTTCAATATATATATATATATTCAAAATTATTTTATATTATATAAACACTTATTTCTAAAATTTATTTTAAACATCTATTAGAATTTATCAAAAGTGTGGGGTAAAATGTTAGTGAAGTAAATTTTTCAAACTGGTAACTATTTTGTATGCTATTAAAACTTTTATGTACCCACCCTCTTCATTCGCATCTAGCTTTCATCTATGTCAATTCAACAATATAGTGCATTTATGATCACATACAGGATTTACAGGAAAATATTGTGCATTAAAACACCAAGCGACTTCAGGCACCTCAAGTTTTTTTAGAGCCAAAAAGAAGTATTCTTAGCCTAAACTAGAGTTAACATATTGATAGAATTTCAGGTAGTCTCAATTCTAAGTTTGGAGCAGCCATAGGTATCCCAGTGAATTTTACATACAAGAGCTTAGAAGATCTAGAAAAAGATGATATTCAGGTGTGTATTTTGAACCTAAGCCACAAAAAAATTATCTGTCTTCGAAAATTTTATGTAACAAATAATGTAGTAGTTAGACCAAATTAAATCATAAAAATCGATACAGGTGATAAAATTTATTCTTATCCAAATAATCTATACTTCCATACTAATATGACTGCCTCGATGGCACAGCGGTAGTGTATGCAACTGCTGTTCTTGCGGTCTCGGGTTCGATTCCAGGATCGGATCAAATGTTTGTATGATCTACGAATGTTGGTTTCGAAGTTTGGGTGTTTTCTATATATAATATGTATGTATTTACAATAAAAAAGTATATATGTATTTATATCAGTTGTTTAGTACCCATTAATACAAGCTCTGCTTAGTTTGAGACTAGATGGCGTTGTGTGTTAGATGTCTGAAATATTTATTTATTTAATATTATAAATTTGAAAGTAAGTCTGCCTATCTTTCTGTTTGTCTATCACACTTTCACAGCTCAACTGCTACACTGACTTCAATGTTTGACCTGGAGATATTTTGGTTCTTGAGGAGGGACATATGATACTCTTAACTGCGATAACCGACATATACAAGGGCGGAACCACATTCAAAACCTATTAGAATGATAAAATTATTACTAACCTAAAAATTGTAACAATTCATTTTATGTAAAAAATATGCAATTTAATTACTTTCATTAAATTATGCTTTTAAACATATATAATAATTGAAACTTACTAAAATAATTCAAATAGCCTATTTAAATATAAGCTAAATTCTTCAAAATTGCAGTAATTCAAATTAATAAATAAGAATATTAGTTTTTAGCAAGTCTTTCTTGTTTATAAGTATGTGGTTCTTTGTTACTGAAATTTTCAAGTATATAAATTTTTTGGACAACTTAACATTAAAAAAAAATTTTATCTGCATATAAAACTTTTAATTGTTATCTGATTTTGATATTAAGATTTATTGCCTCTTATGACTTACAATTAACTCTGAAAATTAAATTTAACGCTAACTTTTTTAAGTTATGTGTTTGGAATTGATTCCAGGTAAATCAAAAAAAAATTAATTGGTCTTCTGATCCCGGCAAGAAACTAGCTGATGCATTAATACTACCTGAAAAAGTTCAAGAGTTTGCAATATGTAGGGAAATATTAATGACACAGAATAATAAAATTATATATGATTCTATATATCCATTTGCTAGTATATTTTTGGTTTACAATATGGCTCAAGCATTTAACAAAAAACTAAATCTTTATGCAAGACCTGTCATGTTGAGGGGCATACTGTATTCAATACTTGGTTTATTTGGAACTGGATTATATTTTCTTATGAAAGATATGACAGAAGTACATTTTGAAGCACAAACTGACAAGAAATTATGTGAGCTTGGACCTGAATATATTGAGAGTGGAAAAATATTTTATGAGAAAATATTAAATAGAAATCAAGCTCTTCGAGAGTTGATGGGAAGAGAAGGAGAAGCCAAATACAGCAAAATGGGAAACGAAAATTTCGGTTTAAGACATCCTCGATTGGCTTTAGTGCACAGGAAACAATTTTTTGAAGAAAAATTAAAAGAGTTGAGTGAGGGACAAGCTAATGATGAAGTTTCAAAATAAATTGTTGTTAACAACATCATATTATGTTTGCAACACACAGATATTATGAGTGATAGAGTTTAGTAGAAAAAGTGTTATTAAAAATTATTTGTTATATAAAATATGTTGTTTGCTCTGTCCTTAAAGTAAGGTAAAGGTTGATGTTCTAACACCAGTAGGTTTTCTAAATATTTGTAATAAAAATGTTACATTTTTTCCGAGCAGCACAGGACCGTTTCTTGGGGCGAACCTTCGGTGAGGCCTATTTTCAGTAATAGATGTCTTTCAGCTGAGATGTTGCTTACTTTAAGGAAACTTAGTTAAAGATTTACAATATTATTCTATAAAATAATAGGATTATTGAGTATCAGAATTTACAAATCTATCTAACAATTAAGCTTTTTTTAGATAGTTGGAATTCTACCAAGTGGGCATATTTATGCACACTGATTGCACACATATTTAAGTAGGATTATTGAGATGTCTTTTATTTCAAACCATGGAACGTTGTTACTATATATTCATTTATGGCTTTGCGTTAAGGTGTTTTAATCCATAACTCTCGCATATGTGTACGTGATAGCATACAGTTAACGAACTGTATCAGCGCGAGCGTTCCCGATGACCTATGTTGCAAGGTACAAGTAGAAATCTGTTGAATAGACCTTTAACATCTTCGATCTTAATAGGTCTCGTTTATATAAATCATATAAAATTGATATTCGGCTCAGCGGCAGATTTAGAGTTTAGATCTCTATAGATTGTTTATTTTACTCTCTCCCTGCGCTCTTTCTGAGCACACGATGTCATTAGTCACAGTCTAAATTCTACTAGTCAGCAGATGGGTAGAACTCTAATAGGTATGAGATACCTATTACGCCGATATCACACTAATGTTAGCACACTGTATTTTAGCTGATGCCATGTCTGAAATGGTGTTGATCCGCTTTCTCAAACTATATTTACTAAAGCACTTGCACCTGCTTAAATACATATTAGGATGACTTTTTGTAAAGCAGATAGTCAAAAGAAAAAGTATATGTATTTCGAAAAAAGTTTATCAGTTGGTTAGCGTACCCTTTAAGCGCCGCAAACTGCTAATGCGTCTGGCCGTCATTTTAGTGCCGTAATTTTATCATGTGGTTATTAAAACCATTTAGTACCGTTAACAATACCGGCTGACCAGATTTTATACAAACAAAATTACATTTTCATTGTAATCGAAGGTTTATGACGAACAAATATAGTAGTTTGACGTAATATTTCAAAATATTTTTTGTACATTGTTGATTGCTTATCATTAAAACGTTTGATTATTAAAAAGTAAAAGGTATTCTGTTACTTTCTGATAGCTAATTTACCGAATAACTACTCATAATACAATACGCATGTTATTACGACCTGAATGCAGACCTCCTCAATAAACTAGACCGCCTTCAGAATAACTGCATTCGATACATCTTTAATCTCCGGAAGTGCGACTACGTATCTGCCCTACGTTGACAATTAGAATGGCTGCCTATTTACCTGCGTCGCAATCAGCGAGCACTTACTACATTATTTTCACTTCTCAAGCCACCATTTTCACCTTCATACCTTGCTCCATACTTCCGTTATAGGTCCTCTTTCAAATCTTCGTTCAGAAAATAATCTGCTTCTTTTATGTCTCTCTCACAACTCTAACATTGTGAACTCTTCGTTCTTTGTCCAAGCGGTACTGCTCTGAAATGCGCTCCCACTCGAAATCGGGATGTCCACAAACCGTTTTACATTTAAAAAGAAGGTACATGAGCTCTTACTTAACGAAATGGCAGAAATTACTGACCGATAATTGGTATGAATTCAAGTTTTAATAGTGCACTAATATAGTTGTGTGTTATATAATAAATATTTTTGTGTGTATTTGAAACATATGTATCTTTCATTCTTTTGTGTTCTGTTTGCAGTAAGTTTCATACGGAAACCTTACAAGATTTCGGCACCACCCTAAGGGTGACTGGAAGAGAATGCCTTGGGCACTAAGTCCGCCATTGTACAAAAGTGCATAAAGTTTTAAATAAATAAATATACAGTGACTCTGTTGCAGTAAAACCTATTTAGGTATTTTTCAATGCTTAGGCTGATACTAATTGTAGTTGTCAGAGATTGAATGTTTCAAAAGAAATGAGAAGACGTGTTGATGTAATGACAATACTTGAGTATATTTTACAATGAAGGAAACGGAGTGCATTCGTAATAATACTGTTTTAACGTACAGTTGCCCACAGACGCCACATGAAGCTATACAAATCTGTCAATTTTCCTAAATAAATAGACAGATTTTTTAGCAAGCCATAAAGTGACAAGGTTACAGCGCATTAGCAATTTGCGGGGCCCATGGGCTAGCGCATGAATATATATTGTCAGTTGTTCAAGTTCGTTACGCCTACATTTCCTACCAAAAGTTCAAAAAGGATACAATCCGAGAAAATTTAATCATCGAACTAAATAAGTTATCCAATACACAACAAAATATTTTATAATTAACCCAATCGTAAACTTTTAAAGTGATTAGTCGATTTCATGAGCAACTAGTATGCGAACGTTATTAGTATTCCATTACGATCCGATTTGAATTAGTTGACTCGAATATCATATTTTAATCTTTATTTAATAGTCCGTCTGTCAAAAATAGTAGTTTGGTGAAGGTTTAGTTTGTTCGTTTCGAATGTAATGTTAATGTGTTTTATTTTACTGTGACATTATTAGTAGCGGAGTGTATAAAATAACGAAGTTATCAAGTTATGCGTAATATTTTGAACATCATAGACTTCATGTTGGTTTAACAAACTAGGATACGATTATAAGTTGTAATTTGCTTGATTTTTTATATATTCCTGTACCTTAGTGTTTAATAAAGTTGTGATTTAGTATTGGAATAAAGGATATTTGGTCAAAATGTGTGGAGGATTCACTTGTTCTAAAAATGCACTGATTGCCTTGAACATTCTTTATGTGGTAAGAGATGTATTCATATAATTGTGCATGACAATGATACAAAGATTAATGAAACTAGATTATTATGACCGTATGGTCATAATAAGCTGAATTTTATTCATGATTTTTTTTATGTGAAGAAATTTGTTCAAGAGATTGAAAGTTAAAACATGAATATATTTTTTTTATTTTTCAGTCCCCAACCTGCACCCAGCATGGGGACATATGGCCTTAACACTCTCCTGTGAGGAGACCCGGGCCCAACAGTGGGACATTATGGGTTGTTGATGATGATGATGATATATTTTTTTACATATTAATGTTGGCAATTGTGTGGAAGCTCTCTTGGAGCTTCTTGAACTAGCAATGTTACTTAATCAGTTTAATATGTTTTACCAAACCCTTTTAGGTGGTTGCAAGTATCCTTATATCAGTGGCTGTGTATGGACAGGCATCATCACTGGTTACAAACCTGCCTATAGTGGGAGGTATACTAGCATGTGGGGTATTCCTTATTTTAATATCTCTTTTGGGACTTCTTGGAGCAGTGAAACACCATCAGGTGATGCTATTCTTTGTATCCTTTTCAAATGTTATATATAAGTTACAGTAATAATAGTGAAACAATGACCTCAAGTGTTTAAGCTATGTCATAAATACTTGTCATTGTTATTTTTGACATACTTTCAGAAAGTAACAAGCCATTTAATGTCCTTTCACTATAACACTAAAATGTTTAGTAACAAGAAAACATTTGATAAACATCTTTTTCGAAAGTAGATTTAATGAATTCCATTAAAATTGTCTACAGCCTTTGTTCTACATATCCGTGGTAATGAGTACAAATATTTAGATTGTTTATTTATTTTGCAACTTTTATGTAAATTGGTGAACAATGTTCATTTTCACATAGATTGTTTGCAATAATTTTTTGTGTATGCATATTATGACCTTATTGTGGCCTAGAACTGCAATAATTATAATAAGTAGTTTGATAAATAAATCTGTAACTGAGCTTATTTTTATAACAATAGTATATACAAATAATTTTTATCATTAATGATAATGTCAATCGGAGAGAGAAATTAGATCAGAGATTAAAAAAATGTAGGTTTTATCTTTGCCCAGATCACTCAAAGCCATTTTCAATAACTTGTCTTTAGCTAAAACAGGAGATAAATATATAGATATAAACATTTTTCAATATGATTAATTCAATAGTTGTTTCATTGTATTTGTGTGTTGATATGTAGTATATTTTCTTTTCATATATTCACAAGTTATTGTTGCTTAAAAAAACAACAAATATTATTATTATTAATATTTGGATTTTTTTCATAACTGCCGCTAATTTAAATCAGCTGTTGGTGAATCCAGGCTAAATACAATATTTTGAGGCTCATACAAACACATTTACTATTTCATTGAAACAATGACATCTTTCACAAGTAATAAGCTTTAGTGTACCTGAGACTACATTTTTTATGTATTATTGCAGTAACAGAAGAGCTGCATAAGAACCTTATTGTGTTCGTATCTTTTATGTATAAACCTTAACTCAGTGTCTAGTACATGGTGATTCTTTTCCTGCTATTCCTGGTGCAGTTCTCAGTTGCATGCGCCTGTCTGACTGTCAACTCAGACCAACAGGAAACATTAGCCCGTCAGGTAAACTTACAAATTTTTACTATTTTATGTATCCTGAGAAAATGTTGATGATATTTGTTTTTATGTTCTAATAAGTGACTCTTATCTGAGTAGTTCTATGACCTTATTTCAGTTCAGTTTAAAACAGTGTTAAGGAAATGAGTGTAATTATGTTTAACTATTGTTTATAGTTTATTGTTACTACTTACTGTACATTGTTTTTTAAGATTGTAACATTATTCAATCTTTTCAAACTTCACAACATGTATGTATTACTTTATTAATTATTTGGTGTTTAAGTATCTAGCAAAACCTATAAATTTACTCCGTACGTACCTTGTAGACATCCTCCACTTAATGAAACACAAGTAAATAGCATTAAGGATCTTTAATTTTCAAGTGCCTATGCCTACCTAACTATGGCAAATCAAAAGAAATAGTAATGGTTTTAGTAGTTTATGTATGTTCCGTCACAGTACCTGAACTATTAAACTAATTTTAACCAAAGTGGTGTCTTGAGATTTGTAATACAGAAAGGGCTTTATAACACACACATGGGCTTTATAAGTTTTTTCAATCTCTTCTTACTAATCCTTTGAGCTATGTCAATGACCTTGGTTTTCTATCGGATCACCTCATTCCTGATGCGATCCCTCAGAGAAACGCCGAGCCCTCTTCATAGCAAGCTGAGCGACTTTGAACTTGTGGAACCAGTCGTGCCGTAAGTGTCCACGTTTTGGCTCTTTATGTCACGACGGGTAGAAAGCACTGATTGAAGACTTTCGTCTTTAGGCACTGTGGGATCGATGATGAAAAGACCCGACGAAGTTTCCCAAACGCTGCCCAACCCAGTTGAATTCTCCTGTTCACCTCGTTCTCGGAGTTGTTTCCATCTAACTGCAAAGTCTGCCCGAGGTGCACATATTTTTGAACAACTTCGAGAATGGCACCGTGAACCGCAACTTTTTCCGATAGTACATGTTCATTGAAATGACCTTGGTTTTGTTCAAGTTTATCCGTAGGTCGATGCGCACAGAAGAGTCAGCCAGTTCGTGCAGTATCTGTGATAGGTCCTGCAGCGTCTCTGCCATGATGACGATGTCGTCCGCAAATCGCAAGTGAGAGATGTATTCGCCATTGATATTTATGCCATGTCCTTTCCAATGTAGCGTCTTGAAGAAATCCTACATTGCATTTGTGAACAATTTCGGGGAAATAACATCCCTTGTCTCACTCCTCGATGCAATGATATGGGTCTTGTTTGCCGATTCTGTACTTGGGCGGACATGATGTCGGCTTTGTAGAGCCATCTTAGCACTTGAATGTATCGCTAGCCCACTTGGCAACGCTGCAGGAACTCCAGAACAGACCAGATCTCGATTGAGTCAAAGGCCTTCTCATATCTCATGCTAGACACAGGGGCTGATTATACTCGTTTGTATTCTGTATAATCTGCCGCACCGTGTGGATGTGGTCTATGGTTGCATATCCGCTCCAAAAGCCAGCTTGCACCGGTGGTTGGTATTTATTCATCGAGTCTCCGAGCAAGACGGTTCGTGTTGACTCTCGAGAACAGCTTGTAGACGCGACTTAAAAGGGAAATGGGTCGATAGTTCTTCAACCTGGTCTTGTCACACTTTTTAAAGAACAAGATGACCTAAATTCTATTCCACGCCTCTGGAGTTCTCCCTTCGAATAGGACAGCTTTAAAAAGCTTTTGGAGCTCCCTCAGTACGGATTTACCAACAGTTCTGTTGTAACGCCGTCCTCTCCGGGGGCTTTTCTATTTTTTAAGTTGTCCAAGAGTCATCTCGATTGGAGTGGCGTGTTAATGTGGCTCTAGAGTCGAGATGCATGCGAAGCGTACAAACCGCCATAAAATCGTTCCACTTCGGAGAGGACGACGTTGGAAGCAACGACTTCTCCACTTGCTGTGGTCAACTTCGTCAGGTGGCTTCCTCCGAGAGTCTGTGCAAACTTTTTCGACTCCCTATTTCACTCGATCGCTTTTTCGATCAAAAGAGTATTGACGCAACGGAGGTCGTGTCTTACGAGTTTGCTAATCTTTGCTGGTTTAGAGTCCGCTTTTCCGACGAAGTAAGAAGTGGGTTTTCATGTCGTTCCTTCATTAGGTCTAGTGTCCTTTCCGAAAGCTTCGATTTCTTGCCCTCACGCTGCATTTTTAAAATCTCGTACCTCTCGTACGGTTATATTAATTCGTACAAGTAGTAAATACAAATGACATGAAAATTAAAAACACTTCATTTTCCTAGCGTTTATTAAAACATTATCAGTTTACAAGCTTATATCGTGGGAGAGCCACGCTTCGGGACGAATGGGACGGCTCGACCGGAATGGTACCACGGCATCACAGTAAACCGGTGTAAAACAGCGCTTGCGCTGTGTTTCATCGAGTGAGTGAGGATACCAGAGGCCCATACACATAGACCTCCCCCATTACCTCCTCATACCCCTCTCTCATCCCCTCCATATACCACAAAGGCAGGCAACGCACTTGTGACGTCTCTGGTGTTGCAGGTGTCAATGGGCGGCGGTAATCGCTCACCATCAGGTGATACGTCTGCTCGTTTGCCCCCTATTCCATAAAAAAGAAGAGTCCACAACATAACCATTCACTACACTGCTTCGGCTTAAATTGACAAATCATATTATATTTCTGGGTGTACGCCGCAGTTGGCTCCTTTGATTTTGCTTTGACATAAAATCCGCACGTTGGACGGTGGCGCGATCAAAGCGACCGTATCTAAGCGAATGGACTATACACAAAATTCTATTTCTTAATATAAACTTCCTTGTTAAAATATGAATAACTCAGACCATAATATTGTCATATACATATATATAAGTTTCAGCTTGCTAACAGTTTTATCTTATCAGTCTGAGTATTCCATAAATGTTTTATCAGTCATTTTGTGTCAATGTTTGTAATATTTATTGTACATGCCTGACTTTATGTAGTTTATATATTACATGCTTAAATAATATTATCGTATGTTTTATATCTCGTCAATCTTTTCGGTAATTTATTCTTTCTCAAGATATTTTGTACTTATATTTTTTGAGACAAAACTTTATTTTTTTGTTTTAAAGGCTAGTAGATTGTTTTTTTTTTATAAACAGCTTTTACATGCGGCTGGATCGGCGTGATGTCGATTAAACTGATATAGCTATTTTATTTGTCAACCAATTGAAATAAAACAAACATTAAGTCTTAATTAAAGTTTACCTCAATTCATAAAAGAGAACCATATTCAAATCAGTTTAGTTACTTCTGCGATAACGGTTATCTCAAAATAACTTACTGATTTGGATATGGTTCACAAACACAAAAAAAAACAGACAAAAATTTTAAAATCTGTTGTTTTAATTTCTCTTACTTTGATCAAGACCCTCTTCATAAGTTTTTATTCTATATTTTGAATGCATAGTATACACATTAAGTTCCTACAATTTAATGTATATAAAATATATAAAAAGGTTTTGATCCAGAGGTTGACTGACTGACTATATTGGTAGTCCTTATAATCGCATATGTGTATAATAGAAACACATTCTACTTAGTCTTGCCATAAATTTTGTTATTTTATTTTACGTAACTAGTGTTACCATTACAGTGTGTTAGTTTAATTAAAATTAATATAAACCTTTGAAAATGTATAGGACTTATTTGAAGTGGCATCCCTTTTTTGCAATACAGTCCTTTAAAACGTTGAAGCCAGTTATCAATAGCACGCACACTTTCTATGGGAAAATTCTTCACTGCCAATTGTATGAATTGTTTTAAGGCGACAAAATTATCATGGCATTTGGAGCAAGCCTTACTCTCTAAAACTGACCATAAATCATAATCCAATGGATTAAGACCAGAACTAGATGACGGCCAGTTCAGCTCTGATGAAGTCCGGAACGTTCGTTTCTAACCAAGATTGGGTGGATCGAGCTTTATAACCTGGCATCGAGTCTTGTTGAACAGACCATTCTTGGTTATTGAAAATAGTGTTGTTAAGGTTTAAGTACCTTCTCGAGAGTGGTATCTTGATACACTTTTGCCGATTTGTTGACACCTTTTTCACAAAAATATGGCTCAGTCACTTCTTCCTAGCGAACACCAAACTACAACTGTTGACTAATTGAGAAGCTTCTTTAGAGCTTTCAGCATAAATATGGTCATTTTGTTTGTTAAAATATTACTGAAGTGTAGAAATATTCTTACCCGTAAACACTTTTAAATAAAGTGACACGGTTCTAGGTGCTATTTTCCCAGATAAAATCTTTACTTTCGGACAGTTCGAATTATTTCCCTTACTGCTTTGATCGCTGTTTTAGAGGAGGTTGCATTGTACCTAACAATAGCCCGGTATACAAACATTTGACTAATAGCAAAGTACGGAGTATTTAATAAATTGTATTTAGCTCCATACCTACTTTATGTATTGCAATCACAGCGATTCGGTTCTCTTTATCACCCCACTCCATTTTAATATCACCAAATATTTTACAATATATTAGCGCGAAAATAGGAAAACACAATGTACGCTTGTATATAAATAACAGATTCGAAATTCAAAAGTAATATTTGTTTATTTTTGATTGTTACAGTATCTATGGCCAGACTAAGTATATATCGAATAAAAAATCAACTCAACCAGTATATAGGGAATTAATAGTATATTTTTGATGCATTTTAATTTAATATTTGATTATCTAGGGATGGAATGAAGTGCCTACAGAGGTAAAGGTACAGGTACAAGAACGGTTCGAGTGTTGCGGCTTTCAGACCAGGCTACCGCAAAATGGAACAGCCACCCATCCTTCTTGTGTAGATGTTGATGTAAGTCTTTATGTATAACACTAATTTAGCAAACCTCGTTGCTCTACTGAAGGCCAGTTTCACTAATTACATATATTGTTATCTGACATATTTAGTCTACCCGAAACTTCTGGAACTAAAATCTGTATTTATCTGGCAGATAGGTTCAAAATAATCTCTCAAGAAGATTATCAGCAAGTGGTGAAACTGGCCCTGAGAGTTTTTTAGTTGATCGAAACTGTAAGTCTGACAACAAAATGTTCACCAAAATTATCAAAAAATAAACAAAGATTTTGTAAATGTTAGTTTGAATTCTTATGTAAATTTACAAAGAACTTGAATAAGTTGAATTACGAAATATGAAATTTAGAAATTTTTGTTAATTGCCCTCACTTAAACTGTCTTTCAAACTGGTTTATGAAAAAATGGCATTGAAAAGAAGTGGTCCTCCTAAAAAAATTTTTTTTTACTTTTAATATTTATATATATATATATATATATATATATATATATATATATATATATATATATATATATATATATATATAT
>PKRV01000055.1:152410-353170 GCA_003709505.1 Hyphantria cunea
AAGGGGATGGTGAGGGGGATAGGGGGCGTTGGATTGGGGTATGGGCCTCCGGTATCCTCACTCACTCGATGAAACACAGCGTAAGCGCTGTTTCACACCGGTTTTCTGTGAGGCCGTGGTATCACTCCGGTCGAGTCGGCCCATTCATGCCGAAGCGTGGCTCTCCCACGGTATATATACGGAAGTGAAATATTAACTAGTAAATATATTAGATTTTCCAATAGGTACACGACAGTTTTAGTAGGTATACAATGATAAACGTATAAAATGATAATTTAATCTTTTGAAAGAACATTACTTTGTTTGTTGTTGCTTTGTTGTTTCATAACAACAATATCAATTGTTGTTATTAAAGAAATAGTGAAATAAAAATATATTATAATATTCGCGTTCTATTGATGATCAATAGAATTTAACAAAATTTTTTGGGAATTCCAGAAAAAATGTTGCCAGAATGCATTGAACCCACTTCATTGTCAATGTGACCCTTGTATGAAGCGACTCAAAGAAACAATTGACTATGCATTCAAACTATGTGGTGGCATCGGATTATTCTTCAGTTTCACAGAGGTTAGTAACAATTGTAAACAGACATTAGATTGCTACTCACTATCATTGTTCAATTTCGATACAAATAAAAATACCTACGCGGGTGGTGTAGTGGGAGCGTATGCGACTGCTGCTTAAGGTCTCGGGTTCGATTCCCGGGTCGGTTTAAATGTTTGTATGTTCTGCAAATATTTGTTTCGGATTTTGGAGTATTTTCTATATAAAATATGTACGTGTTTACAAAGAAGTATATAAGTAATTATATCAGTTGTCTAGTACCCATAACACAAGCTCTGCTTAAATTGGGACTAGATGGCATTGTGTGTAAGATGTCCGAATTATTTATTTATTTATTTTTATTTAAAAGCAAACAAAATTTAAAAAAAACATTTGATCTGTTATAATGATGTATATAAAATATTGAGTGGTTGAAGTCCCAAGCAATTTTCATTTGTTTTGACAGTTCAAACTCCGATCTTCCTAAAATGTTCTATTTCCTACAATTTTATTTTTCTTTTATGTTCCTTTCAATGATTGATATACTTGAGCCGAATTTGATATATAATTAGAATGCACCATGAGCCCCATATATTACGATTTACTCAATGCATGTGCTTGGAGTCGACCAAGCCTTGATATAACTTAAATAATTACAAATATTAATAAAAAAAAACCAACTTCAAGAACTGGACCAAATTTAAAGGGGACCACACGGAAAGCACCTGCTTAAAAAAAAAAGAATCATCAAAATCGCTTCATCCAGTGGAAAGTTTTGAGATAACAAACAAACATTCGAATTGATAACATCCTCTTCTTTTGAAGTCGGTTAAAAATATATAAGTTAAATAAATAATCTTATGTTTATCTACAAATTTAATTTCTAAAAAAATCTGGACAGCAATATGATCTTCATGTCCCAGTATTATTAACATTTCATTATCCCATAGGTAAAATGAAATACCTAATACACCGAATTTGGCTGAAGTATAAAAAATATCATGTTTTATTAATACCTATATACAAATCAAAATGTACGAACGGATGACCTTACTTTCAATTTATTCAAGTTTCCTAAAATCAAAGACTTCGTTGAAAACAAAATTATATTCACCAGCAATAACTAAATAAAACATACATGAGTTTGTTTATTGTTTAAAATTATCTCTTTTGTTTTGATATTCTGTGTAAATATAAATATCCTTAATATCATGATGTTAAAATTTAGTATGTACCCCTTTTTTCGAATATCATCCGCAAGGAAGAGTATTTATTTTCACAGTCAAGTTTATTTATTATGGAGGAAGAGTGCAGAAAGTTAAAAAAAAATTAAAAAAGAACAAGGTTGACTTTCACCCACTGGTCGATTACTAGTAATCAATTAACAGACAGCGATATTACACATTTTCCAGTATTATTATTACATATTAGTCCAGTCTAATATTTAATGCACGTTCCTCACAATATTAATACTACCTGTTCATAAACGATCATAACACGATATTATAGTTAAATATGATAATGTTCTGGTATTATTTATATTAGTATTCAGCTAGACATATATACTTAAGTTATCTCTGTTATGCAACTATTACTGCATGTATTTACGAAGTAATTGAGTTGTGAAACTAGCATGAATGATTGGTCTCGATTTCAATTCTCTTCTCTATCATTACTTTTTGTTGGAAACTTTGTAATCTACATTACTTGTATGGTATTCTATATAGTTTAATTATCATTATGACCCGACCATGGAATTTAATATCATTAATAGTTAATTCCCCCACGTATTTCGGAAGGAAAATTAACATGCCTACTCGAACTTATTCATTGCTGTACGTGTATTTTTTGTATTTGTGATTATCGTTGGCTAAAAATGGCTCAAGTTTAATAATGTTTTAGTTTGCATCTGTGACTAACGATAGGACGATTAATTTGCAGTTTCTGGGTGTATGGTTGACAGTAAGATACCGTAACCAAAAGGATCCGCGAGCTAACCCCAGTGCATTTCTGTGAATAATACGACGATGTGGAACTTTATCACTAACATGAGGTGGATTGGTGTTTTGCTTTGTGTTGCATGTGTTTTGTTTGATGTGCGCATGTAGCTTCGCTGTTTATTTGCTGTTTAAATTTGAAATTTTGAATATTATATAGGCTGGTAAATATTATGCCTTACGTATATACGTATGTATCGTATCCTGATCGTTCCAGGTCTATATGCATATGATCTTTAAAAGTACGTTATCGTGTATTATAAAATACCACTACTTTATACCCAACTACGGCGAAGCCAAAAGAAAGAGTAACAGTATTTGCAGCCTTTGTATGTTCCACCGTAGCGCGTAAACTACTGAACCGATTTTAGTGAATAAGGTGTCAATAGATTCGTAATAATGGCCCGGGTGACATAGGCTATATACATTTTATCAAAAAAAAATCCGTTAGTATGCTCATAATTTATTCAACTTAATCTTGCTAATTTTATTTGGAAGTCCAGAACATTAAGCAATTAAAAGCTTTATACTATATAGCCTATTCGTTTAGATAGTGTCGGTGCACTCGCACACAATTGTTGTAATTGTTGTGAAATACGAATATATTAATGTATATTCGTATTATTGTACAACGTGGTAAACTGAAAAACCATACTTGCTTGTGGATGTACACCGCAGGAGGGCTCTTTAATTTAGTGGCGCTTTGATGCACGTGCGACGGCAGCGCGATAAAGGTGACCGTATCTAAGCAAATGGACCATAAACTGAATCTGAAACCTAACAATATGTGCTATGCAGTGCTTACCGAACTTGTACATTGCAGTCATGATATTGAGACTTTAATGATACACAAAAATATGTATGAATTGTATCTGTATTTTCTCTGAATTATATACTGAAAATTATTCTTAACGAAAAGAAATGCTTCTATACTTGTAGTGTACTTATATGTTTAGGTACTCATATAAACAAATTCGTCATTTCGTGTTACCTGATAATTTCAATTCGATTGCGAGTCTAGTCTAAATTCTAGACACTAACTAAAATACATTTAAAAATATGTAATACTTATTTAAATCTAGATTACAATGTGATCAATAATTAAACAGGGATTTAATTAAATAGGGATAGTTTAATATCGAAAGAGTTACCAATGTAGAAACTATACAGTTTACTCAACTCTTTAGAAGAAATTGATGGTGGCTTGTAAACCGACTCTACTCACAAAATATCGTGCATTCTTAACTATATCTCTGATAGCCATACGCTGGCGTTCCCCTCTGTCAAAGTATAAGCTCAAATGGGTCTACGCTACTACTACTACCAGTGTAACACTGTTATTATGACATATGCACAAAGTATATTTGTGTGCGTGAAATTATAAATGTTTCGTTTTAATAATTGTTTGGTATGAGTTCGTACTGACAGGCGATTGTTTTTGTATGTGAGTTTAAATTGTGTATGTGTGAAGATTACCCCCCTGCAAAAAATGACATACTACTTTCTATCGGAAAAAACGCGGAATTTGGCTACTGGTCTGGTGGCACGTTTGCACTATACTCATAGGAGATAAATATCTCATTAAAAAGGAGTTCTGTTATCCTATAGTATCAAATCGATTACAAAAATATTATTTTCTTCGATTTTGTCAGAGCAACAATTTCATATTCATCTGTTTATATCGTTTTATTTTGAAAGCGCATATTTTCTTTATATCCATTTCAAAATTTTTGTCCGACTTTATATCTGTACTAACTGTATGTGCATGCATGGTATTTTTATGTAACACACATGCACTGCTATTTTGATTCAATTTTTAGTTCTATATATGATAGTATGTTTATGTATAAATATCTTATAGCTTTTCTTTAAAAAAAATAATTGTTTCTAGCCTTTTTAAGTAAATCTATCTTTAAGTTTTTAATGATATGAAGTGTAGCAAGTTAAATCATCAAGTTACAAATCCATTTAACGTATAAAGATTTTGACTTGCCCCTTGCCCAAGATGCAAGTGTTTCTCTTAAAATACCTAATGCCTCTATTCTCTAGTATTATTGGCTATTATGTATTTTGTTTTGACCACGTGACTTGGCGTTGAGAGACGTCATTCTCATACATTTGTTAGTTTTCTACTAACGTTTACGTTTATGTAATATCAACTTGGCTGAGGATGCTGTTTTGAAAGCAATATCTAATGCAAAGACAGTTCAACTTATATTTATAATGTATCTCTTGACTTACAAATACGCATAGGTATATTAAATAAAACCGGAATTGAATATAACATGGTTGATATTCGACCAACAGGCGTCCTAAAGCATTTATAATTTTTATTTTATGGCACTAGACGCAAGCTTAAAACTTGAATTATATTGATGACATTTATGCTACTAATTATTTTAACACCACTGCATGCTTTGCATACACTACTTAGCTTGTTTTTTATCTTGTATGATATGAGATTTAAGGTTAGTTTCACTATTTGCTGATAAAGTCGCTGATATACAAATGTGAATTTATCTGCTAGAAAACTACAGGTTTCGGTTTTACAAGTCTTGAAAAGAGACATATATATTTATTAATCTGTTAAACATTGTTATACAGGATTGATTTAAATTAGCGCATCACCTCTTGCAGGCAGCTTCACTACATCAATCCCAACAACATTTGTTCTACGTCTTTTTACAAATCTTGATAAATAACCAAAAAAAAATAAAACAAGAAAATGTTTGCTCCCTCAGTTATTTATTGCTCTGTATGTTGTAAGAAATACGTAAAATGTCATCGCCCGGGCGCCTCTACCTCGCCCCCCGCATTCATTCGACGTTTCGGTGCTAATTACCTACTACGGTTTCCCTTTACGGTTACGATTTTTTTTAGCCGGTCGATTGAAGTCAAATTTACACTAAGAAAGTAATACTTATCTTAAATTTATGTACGAATTCAACTTTCGCGGATGCTAGTGGGTATCACGCACATATCGTTCAAAATAGTCCCTTTCACATCCAACACAAAGACCACACCTAAAAATCAATTGTTCACCAACTCGTGACAGTACCTGCGGATTTGTTTTAATTTGCTCAAAACGCCCCAACAATCTTGTCCATTAAAATGACGCGGCTAGCCACTTCACCACCGGAATAAACTATGCTTTTCACATGTACCCGCAAATAAAAGTCCAGAGGAGTAACATCCGGTGACCTAACGAGCTCCTCCACGTCCTATCCACCGGGCTGGGATTCTTCCTGTTCGTATACGGATCGCAGTACTGTTTATCGTAGGCACTCACTTATCGAAATGACGCGGGAACGGTAGCACGCGTTTCTAATCGATCGTGACGTACAACTGATGACTGAGGTAAATTTCTTAATTTTTTTGTGCATCGCCGCTGTCCCGTCACCCCGTAACTCCGCGCTCTGCAACACGTGCCAATATTTTGCCTACGCAAGATGCGTAGCGTACAGTTATGCGAGTTCAGAGGCAATAAATAAATTTTGTATGGAAAAACATAAATTTTTAAAACTGTAAATTAAAAAAAGTCCTAGAACAAATGTTGTTGGGATTGATGTAGTGAAGCTGCCTGCAAGAGGTGATGCGCTAATTTAAATTAACTCTGTATATTAGTTAACTATCTGAAACTTTATAAGAAACTGGCGAAACTGAACCTTTACTTAGTTAATACTAACATTGCATGAAGAAATGAACAATGGCGTATGTTCTTTTTTATTAATATATTTATGATGTTTTTGAAATATTTATTATGAATAAAAATGTTTAGCAATTTTGCATTGGGAATATTACATCATGGGAATTAAAGCGACCGTTTTAGATTGCTGTTTTGTTATTTGATTTCGAATTAAAAATTCAGTAATTTTTTTTTAACTACTTTTGATTTTAGTATATTATGTATTCATTAACAAAGTGGTTTTTATGTAAACTAAGTCTTCACAAGTACCGATACATTCATTGAATCATTGTAAATCATTATGTTTAATATATTAGTCAGTAATTCCTGTGATGTACTAATAACCATATCAGTACTTTTAAAACAATGATTAATAATAACACTAGCATCAAATATTTAATGATTTTTATTTTACTAACAAATAAAATGATATGTTTCAGTTGTTCGCTGTATGGCTCGCCCGTCGCTACCGTAATCAACCCGACCCTAGCTACAAAGAACCACACGCTATATTTCCTAGGAAAAATTATCTTTACTAGATTGGTTTGCCTTTTGGTTTACAGGACTTATGTTTCTATGGAACTTGCAATTTATAATGTGATATTTTCCCTGCTCATTCACATACGAGATGTTATAAACTTATGCAGTAGGCAGACTTTTTTTTTTTATATGGTTGTTATGGAATAATCGTTTACCTTTCACCTCACCTGATGGAAAGTGTAGATGAAGACGAAGGTGAAAAGAAACCTGGTCACTCTACTCTTAAAGGCTACAGAGATCAACTTATCAGGAAAAATAGACCCAGGCAGGAAATTAAATAAATATTAATACCCTTAAATTGTAATAAATTAACATATTGCCGAACCATAATCTAACAAATGAGTATACTTTTAGTTTCTGGCTTTGTTTTAACTTCTCGTATGTATTTAAGACTAAGGACTTTTCTATTTGATCGAATATGTGAACTCCTTTGTACAAATAAACTGCGACTAACATTAAACTTATAACGTATACAAGATATCTCTCGCGGTGAAAATAATTATTATTTACTCAAATTTCAATTAAATTAAAATACCTTTTTCAACCAAGTAACAATGGAATATAAATATCTTTTGATATAAGTTTTTATGTTCATTATTATTTTTGACATGATATAACTATTTCACTTCTGCTCTGATCATATCATAAAATATGGCTAAATATTTCACGCATATTGTGAATGTATATTATTATGTTAACTTAAGTAAACTTACATTCTACCTAAGTAATACATTACTTCATAGAGATCGCTTATGATTTTTTGATTGCATTTAAGCAGTGCTAGGAATTTATAAATAAGTTGTAGTTACAATTTGTCGACTAGTCAGTAGTCTTAATAATTTTAGCATAATTCTTACGCTCGCTTTCAACTTCGAAATACCAGTAAACGAAGCCAGAATGAGGCTTTATGATCTGAGTTTGATTTAGACGGCTATGTTAAGTTCTATTGTGGATTTGAAGACTTAGATTTTTCCCGCTCTTATGACTTGCCAATTTATTGTTACCTGCATATATATATCTAACTCAACTAAGCTTTAATTAGATATTTTAAACGTTTATTTTAATCACATTCCCAGTTTAATAGCGTGGCATACCTATACGTTTTTATTAGTTTTGTTAGGAAATTATTTTTGCTAGATTTCTTTGTTTAAAATGTTTAAAATATAAGTATATTTTTAGTAATCTTTTTACATATTTTCAATAGCATGAATATGAAATTATCTATCAACAATAAAATTATTATACATATAATAGCTACATATATATTGTGATTGTTTTACTTCCCATAAATGAACTCATACATATTTATTATAGTGTACTGATGTGTCTGATGTTGTATCTAATTATTCGTAATAAAGTGTGCAAGCATTACGAGTTGTATTTTAATCTCCTTTATATTCAGAATCGAAATTAAGACCGTTTAGTTCTCGCACTATTCGTGATCAAGATGCAGGCCTAACAGGATAGAGGCCAGGCCAGGCCCAGTCGTATTTATTTGGACTTGCTTATTTAAGAGAAGACAAACCCACAGTTGCTGATCGACGGCAAGAAATACCGTCGATAAACGACTTTGAATTGATATAAGTAAAATACAAGCAGTACATTAACATTTGTTCAGGAGATCGTTTTTTGTTTTTGCGAAAGACGGTCCCCATTTCATGTCATCCACATTTTTTATAATTTTTATCATTAACTCCATCACGACGAAGACTTGAAGACTCGAAGACTTAGAATTGAAGACTCGAAATACTTTACATTGGCAGAAATAGCTGATCCGGCTGATTGCCATTCATCAAAAGAAGTAACATTTGTTCAGTCATTTAGGAATTATGGTGGAACTAACGCCATTTAGATTTTACTACGCTGGGTGTTGTGGGTTCGAACACATGGACATGTTCAGATGGCATTCACATGGACATGTTCAGATTCATGGCAAGACTTTGTGTGATCCATGAAATGTTCCATTGTCTGGACAGAGTGGGTACTACTTCATTTGTATTAACCCCTTAACCAAATTCGGATCTCCTGCTCAGTCTTAGGGAAAATTACACAGCGGTATCTATTAGATATTTTGTTTTAAGTTTATGTGGAAGCTGATGAGAGTATTTTTTCCTCCGAACCTTTTACAAAAGTAGGATAGATATCTACTCCAAGTCTACTACGATACGGCTAAACTTGGATTTTTACGTGGAGCGATTGTCCTGGCCCTATAAGTACTAGGCGATGACGAAGTTCTGTAGAAAGACTGGTGTCGGAGTTTCCAGGGCTTCAATTATCCGTAGCGATTGTCAAAGATAGTCCTATGGCAACCTGGACCCACCATTTTTCACCACTGTTCTCTTCGAGTCTCAATATGTTAGGAAGTGATCTATAATCATTTAACTTTATAATGTGTTTCACTACTCGGTTGCCACTTAGCTACGAGCCCGAGCCGAGTATGGTATCTTAACATTAATTGTTACCTTTGCCCTCTATAAAACAGTCTTATTTTAATTGGCGGTAATTCTTCAGCCCACCTCTTATCTCATGTACACACACCGTACCATATTTCCCACTATATCTTTGTATCGCGGGTAACACCGCGGTACAAAGATATTATGGGAATTGTATCTTTATAAATTGTAGCTTATGTATTCTGTTCTGTTATGAATTCTGATGTATAAGCTATATTATTGTAAAGTTCAATCTGGTTTTTATAATAGACTGGCTGAGCACCGCTGTTATTGTTGTAGCGACGCCGCGGCGCGAAGTTAGTCTAAAAAGTAGGGCTAATGATGTACTTTAGAATATGTTACTCCTTACATCATTAGCTATCTGCCGGTGAAAGTACCGTCAAAATCGGTCCAGTCGTTTCAGAGATTACCCGAACAAACAGACAACCATAAATTCCAATAATGCGGTTATTTTAATATTATAACAATAATAACAGACATTCCAACTATTTATTTGTACAGATATTTTATTTTATATAAAATCTTTAGATACAGAAAGCTATTTTAAAAGTAAATTTAGACAGGCTTCAGAAAAACGGTTTCAAATATCTTCCGTGAAATAATTGCCCATAGTCTTAACAAATTTTCTGTGTGTACACTGAGTGTACAGAGGGAGATCGTTTTTTTTTCTATGTGTGTACACTGAGAGTACAGAGGGAGTTCGTTTTTTGTTTTTGCGAAAGACGGTCCCCATTTCATGTCATCCACATTTTTTATATTTTTTTCATTAATTCCATCACGACGAAGACTTGAAGACTCGAAGACTTAGAATTGAAGACTTGAAATACTTGACATTGGCAGAAATAGCTGATCCGGCTGATTGTCATATCATCAAAGAAGAAGAAGAGAGTACAGAGCCCATTTATTCTTTCTCTGATCATATATTATCTTGAGGCGCTCATAGTCCAGTTGTACTCGGTGATTAGAAACAATCATCGAGGGTAAGCAACGATGGCGCGGTCAGTACCTGGATGGGTGACCGCTGGTGGCATGTTACCATGAGCGTCTCCGTGATTCGGAGGTCACGTTAAGCAGTCGGTCCCGGTTCTTATCATACGATAACAGTCGTGAAGCTTAGTTGGAGGCCTTCGGGCGGCTTAAAAACATCCAACGGCAAGATTTACGTAGCCACAACGTATTCTTGCCAGTCCCCAACCCGCACTTGGCCAGCGTGGGGACGTATGGCCTTAACCCTCTCCTGAGAGGAGACCCGAGCCCAGCAGTGGGACATTATGGGTTGTTGTTTGTTTATATTATCTTAGCCACGTTTTTTACGTCTGGGTGTGCTGAATTGTGATCTTTCAATTGTAACAATGGAATAAGGCCAGTACAATTTGTAAAGATGTCTTCATCTTCGAGTAAAATAATCCTGCTTGTATTTACTCCGTTATTCCAAAATTTTTTATGGGATAAGCGGCATACGAGCAGACGGATCGCCTGATGGTAAGCGATGATGCGAGCGCCGGCCATGGACACTAGTAACATCACAAGCGTCACAAGTGCGTTGCCGGCCTTTTAAAAAGGAGTACGCTCTTTTCCTGGCAAATTGAAGGTAGTATTGGTCTGGGAATACCGCAGGCGACACTTCATTCCACAATTTTGTTGTGCGAAGCAGAAAGTTTCTAGAAAAGTGCTCAGTTGTGGACTGCCAACCATTTAAATGATGGGGATGAAACTTCTATCGCTTAAGACGATGGCGGAAAGAGGCAGCAGGGATCAGTTTAAACAATTGCTCGGAGCACTTCCCATAGTAAAAGCAATGGAATGCATAACGAAGCCACATTTCTACGCAGCGCTAGAGAGTCCAGCCGAATTGAAACAACTACGCAATCAACGATTCGAGTTGCGCTCCGTTGGACGCGGTCCAGAGGGAGAAACTGGTACTGGGCAGTAATAAGAACAGTATTCCATATGAGGCCGAACCTGCGCCTTATAAAACAAAATGCGGTGGGCCGGAGTGCAATGCCATCTCAATCTGTTGAAAACGCCAAGCTTTTTCGAGGCCAGTTTTGCTTAATCCCCAAATAGCCATGAAACTGGATTTCTCTCGATATGTCGACACCAGGTATAACTACTATAAATACCTACTTGTGCGAGGTGGATCTAAGTCGCTAAACCAATTCCTAAATATGATAAGCTACTTTTGGTTCTCTATAAAGTTAATAGATACTTAAGCATTTTTATTTTCTCAACAATTAAAAACTCCATATTACTTTAAAAACCCTAAAAATACCCCTCAGAAGTATTACCCCCGAATTTCACCCCTAAGTTGGAGTACGCCGATGATCTGATCTTCACGGTACTCAAAGTGGTGGTCGACTAGTTTCAGTAATGTAGTTGTGGAAGCGTGGAGTGCGCTCCCTCCCTCCCTCGGTACGCCCATGTTTTTTTTTTTTTTTGTTTTTTTATATTTAAGCTGCCAAAATGACTCTGCCCTGCCTGATGAAAAGCATGAGCAGAATCCAAGAGTGGTGGTCACCATCCTCAATGCGAAAAAGAACTATTCAGTATGGTGACCCACACTACGGCGGCCTGGGGGGAAGGGGGATGGTGAGGGGGATAGGGGGCGTTGGATTGGGGTATGGGCCTCCGGTATCCTCACTCATTCGATGAAACACAGCGTAAGCGCTGTTTCACACCGGTTTTCTGTGAGGCCGTGGTATCACTCCGGTCGAGCCGGCCCATTCATGCCGAAGCGTGGCTCTCCCACGGTGAAAATGTGAATGAGTGTTTTTAGATAATGAAACAGAGATAAAAATTTATACATTAATTTGAAGCCACGATGGGTTTTGAATAATGTTACCGTGAGAGAGCCACGCTTCGGTACGAAAGGGCCGACTCGACCGGGGTGATACCATGGCCTCACACAAAAGCGGTGTGAAACATCGAGTGAGTGTGGATACCGGAGGCCCATATCCCAAACCCTTCCCCCATTCCCCTCCCATCCCCCAAAGGCCGCCAACGCACTTGTGACGCCTCTGGTGTTGCGGATGTCCATGGGCGGTGGTAATCGTTTACCATTGGGCGATGCGTCTGCTCGTTTGCCCCATATTTAGTAAAAAAATATATACACATACCTATATATATATCATACAGATATACAAATATTATAATTGTTTACTTGTAAAAAAATACTAACTAATAATATACATAAACAAATAAAACTAACTAAAAAACGATGTGCATAGCATCGGTGTCAGAAGTAGGTCATATTTCTGTTAAAGTCACGAACGAATTATGGCAAGAGATGTATTATGTATGAAGGTGCTAAAATCAATAAACAATAAACTTCCAGCAGATGTAAAAGAAGCGAGTTCTTCGAAAATATTTAAAAAATAATTATAAACTTACATTCATAATAATGAAACTCTAAAATATTTTTTTAATACAATATTTTCACTTGGACCACAGCCTCAGCACATGAATGCGGAGAGCTTCTTTCCGTATTAGTATTATTTTATTATTAGTATTATTTTAATTATTTTTACTGCACCTGCATCGAGTTGATGTAAAATATATTATTTTGTTCAATATTGTTCACACGTAAGTGACGATTGTCTTAATGAGAAATAAAGATCTTTGAACCGAAAATCTATAATCAGCTGCCTAATGCGAAAAAAGACACAAAAAAACATGCAAATTTCTTAAAAAATATTAAAAAGTCACATTATAAATAATACAAACACAAATACACTTTTCTAACATTTATTTCTATAATGATCTACATAAATTGCATTAATTTTAATATTATGTATTCAGTAATTTGCAAGTTACTCAATACTTACATTAAATACACTATGTCACTATATTACCAATAGTTTTCAAAGACCTGAATTTAATGATAACTTGTTATTTGTGCACACTGATCTGTCGCTTCTAGGTACCCTAAATATGTATTTGTATTCACTGCATCGTTCTACAAGTGTTCAGAACATGCATGTATGTTTTTAATGTACCCTCACTATATTTTTGAAAAGGATTTTTTTATTTTCTATTAATAGCGTGAGTTCTTTTTTCTAAGTTAATTTGTATTTATATTCTTTATGAGAAATAAACGATCTTAAACCGGATGTATTCAGAGATATAAATTTAATTATACAACTGCGGTATTCTAAACTTTGCTCTGGAAAGCAGATGAAAATCATTAGTAAAGTTCAGGAGTAGTAGTTACCATTCTCACTTTGAATACACAAAACGCAGTATGGTAACCCACACTACGACGTCTTAGTGGTTGTTTCGTGTCGTTTTCAGTTTCATAAATGAGTGTTTCTAAGCTAAATTTTAATGTAACAGAAATTCAAAATAAAAATTTTAATGTGGTGTTGTGGGACACCAGGTAGGCACGAAGTTTCTTCGGCTAATGTAGAATCATCAAAATATTCAATTCAAATTTAAAAAGAAATATTCACACACACGCGCGCACATATATATATATATATATATATTTATAATCTCTATGAAATTTCGAAGTATTTTTTCTCAATTTTTCCGTATGACCCTCAAAACAGCAAGAAAGATAACCTAGAAAACCTTACAAGATTTTAGTATGTTCACACAATATTAACCAATGTAAAATATTTTATATTTATAAATAATAAACTTACGTATTTAATTCTTGTGCACTGAATAATTTCCCACTATTATCACTGTTAATTGCATTCAAGCCATTTGTTAGTTCACTTGTTTTTAAGACTGTCGCGCCTGCGCACGTCTCACATAACGGTTTTATTCCACGCACTTTTTTCCACTGATTTTATTTACGGTTTTACTATCACATTTTTTTCAGTTCGGTCGCGTAGCAAAATCCCTGTCCCCTCCAAGCCTGCCGTAACGAACTTCGTTCCATGCTCCAAAAACTAACGTACCACAGAAAAAAAAACAATCACGTGACACCATTGAAGGCTTAAACTTAAACATAGAAACATTCAAGGTGCACATCTACGTACAAAGTACCAGTATGCATCTAGTAGCAAAATTTTAATCTACACATATCTATGTAACAAAACAAACATACAAACATATGTGTATGCATGTATGTGTGGAGGTACGGATATCCTGTCCCTCCAACACAAAGGGAGGATCCTCCGACCAGACGAGGTGATCATGCCTGGCGGGCCACTGCCCAACGGTTGATGTTGGGAAGTTGTATATATGTTAATCGGCGCGAGAACTTCTATTGCGCGATTTAGGATTGGTAGTTTCTTAGTTTTCTTCGTTGCTCCGTAGTTCGATGTTTCTTCGGTAGATGGCGCTGTCCTATATTTTTATGTTGTTGCGCTGTATGTGGAAGTCGCCACATCACTCCCCTCCAAGACCGGAGGTTGATATCTGGATGAGTCAGCTGTCTGCGCTCTGTTGCCGAGCTTGCCAGTGCCAGGATTGAGCAGTTCCAGTGAGTCGGAACTGAATGCCGCAAGTTCCAGTGAGTCGGAACTGAATGCCGCTAGTCCCAGTGAGTCGGGGCTGAAGTCCGCTGATCCCAGTGAGTCGGGATCGCATGCGGTGCGCGGTGCTGCGGTGAAGTCCCCAGTGAGTCGGGGCGATTGCTGCGTAGTGGCTGGCTGCTGCATAGACGGGAGAGAAATGCTCTGCTTACATGGACCGTAGTTGCAGTGTGCTGTGCCTAGACGCTGTTGAGGCCGTAGGGGTAAACCAGGCTGGAGCGGTCGCTTCCTGCATGTGGTGTATCCCTGTTGAGGCCGAGGTTGCTGGCCGGCTGAGACTTGCTGTGGGAGTGAACATGATGGTGGCGTTGACTGTTGATCTTCTCCTTCGAAGGCTGCTTCCAATCACGTCGGGGTCACCACTGTGGAGGAACGGGCCACATGTCCCTCCAACACAAAGGGAGGATCCTCCGACCAGACGAGGTGATCATGCCTGGCGGGCCACTGCCCAACGGTTGATGTTGGGAAGTTGTATATATGTTAATCGGCGCGAGAGCTTCTATTGCGCGATTTAGGATTGCTAGTTTCTTAGTTTTCTTCGTTGCTCCGTAGTTCGATGTTTCTTCGGTAGATGGCGCTGTCCTATATTTTTATGTTGTTGCGCTGTATGTGGAAGTAGCCACATCACTCCCCTCCAAGACCGGAGGTTGATATCTGGATAAGTCAGCTGTCTGCGCTCTGTTGCCGAGCTTGCCAGTGCCAGGATTGAGCAGTTCCAGTGAGTCGGAACTGAATGCCGCAAGTTCCAGTGAGTCGGAACTGAATGCCGCTAGTCCCAGCACACCTTTTGAATGCGGATAAAATCGTGCGGTGCAGATTGTACCAAATGAGTATATATAAAAAGTTTATAAAATTTGTCCAAAAACGATATTAGACCTTCCATTTCTTATTTAAATTCCTTAGATTCTTTTTCTCTATATTTTAAAGTAATTTCTAAACAAAAATATTTTTTCGTTGATGAACGTGCAGAACATGTTAATAAAGATAATATTAATGACCCAGAACTTTTAAAGCCATGTCGATAAAAACGATGACGTAGGTACAAAATTCATATTTACATGTATTGATGTGCGTTTTTTATATATTTATCGCAGATCACGTAATATGTATTTATCAAACAAATATTGAAAAACAGTACCTACTAAATTTATGTCGAAATAATTCTTCGTAGTAGGAACTTATAAAAATGAAAATATTTAGAAGTTACTTATTACAAATCACACACAATGCACAGTCAACCGCTATTGCCCTGAAACATTTTGATCCATTCTAAGGTTTTGACTGGAAGAAATAGCTTTTGGCAATAAGGCCGGCCTTGGTTTACTACATATCGGATATTTTATGTAAGTACTCTTCTCTAACTCTGTAATAATGGTGTGCAAATAAAGAGTTTTCCATCTATCTATAACATTCAGAAGAACACATAGTTCGCTTTGTAATTCATCCTCTCAGGAATAGAAAATCTCTTTATTCAAATTAAAGTTACTAGACTGCTAAATTTATTTAATCACTTTATCAAATGGTTTAGAAAAGGCAATAGTCGGAGGTCTAAGATTTAAGCAGATATGGTATTTCTCTTCAATAAACGATAAAAATGTAATTTCTTTTAGCTAAACTGATTAAATATCAACTGGTACAATTTCCGAAACAATCTACATGCCTATAATAGGAATAAACATATCTACGTTACTCTGATCATAGGCCATTGTATAAAATTATACTTGTAATTTTACTACTGTTTTCAATATTTTATCTACACACTGAAAATAAAGTTTCGAACGAAAATTTTTTGTAACGACACCATACGTATCTCAGGTCTGTAAATTTGATGGCATATTCTGAAAATTTTACCTATATGATGTACTGTAAAAACATATTATTGTTACATATATATGGGAAGGAAAACAGTAAATTATATAGCATGCGCCACTGTGAACAATAGGAGATAAAGAACAGAATACTTATTAATTTGCACATTCATATAGAAGCACGCACACTCCTTGAATCAATGCGTTTTGGAAATCTAGTATAAAATATACTTATAAGTATATACTACACAACCGCACGATCTGTCTTAATCATTGTTGAGGTATTTGTTTGTTTATTTACATTTAACTTATACGAAAAAAGTAGACAATGCATTGTATTTGAATAAATACTTGTGTTTTTGGTAAATTGTTATATAAATCTGTTGTTAATACGTCGACATTTCGTAGCAAGAGATATTCATGCGGGGTCTACGCGCAAAGTCACCGCGCAGGCCCTTTTCCAGCCCGCCCGCACCCTTACTACACACTGGGCGGAAAACCTTCGATGTCTAATATCCACAGTCGCGCATCGCACGTTCTCATCGCTACACTCATCGATCCGTTCTACTCTTCACACTATATAGTCTGAGCGTTATTAATTTAAAATTGTGTGGTGTTTGTCACAATACATTGTAAACAAGTATGTCGTTCGACAACGATGAACTCCGTGATGAGTAAGTATCAATTCCTATTTTGCTGTTGTACAGGTTTCTATGATTGTCATACACAAGTTAAAGTAGGTGAATCGATGAATATTTCTGAACATTTCTGAAACTCTTGTTCTCTGCTTCGATGGGAAATGTTTTTATAAATTCTAACATTATTGTAGGTTATACAACATAATATAGTTACAGAAATGTAGACTGAATTATCACAAATATTATTTTTACGATTTAGATTTCTTACCATTATAATCTAGTAGTATATTCAATTAATAAATAACTGAATAATAGCGAGATAACAATACAGCGATGTTGGTTCTGTAAACAATGATGTGAGCTATATACAGCCCTGTTGGTCCACTCAAGCGCTACATATAATGACTTGAAATCTTCGGACCTATAAACAAATTGCTTCACATATTTATCTGTATAAGTATTCTACAGTCTTAACTGTATTTCATAAAATAAATGTAAGTTTGACACATGTATTTTTCTCTATTTATAAGTTGAAAAAAATAATACATCTATTGAGTTGAAAAAATATGCGTAATACAAAATGGAAAAAACTATATGTATCTTATTTCTTAGGTTCCTGTTTTGGGCCATAATTACTATCATGTTGTTGTATGTGTATGATGTGTAATTCTCACTAAGCATAATTAGATTTCCTAATTAAGCCCATTGTCACAACTGCTTACTTGTTAGCAAAGAATTTATGATGAAAAATATATTTACAATGTTATGTGTACCTTCTGTATAAGAATGTACACACAAAGTCTTTCATAGTTCTTCATATACCATACCTCTTCATCTTCACACATCTTTCATGGGCATTAATGGAACGCGTTCAAGTATGTCTGCAGGAGGCATTTATCTATTCATTCCTGTAGATTAATTTGATGAATTAGATTAGTTTAATAAATAGCTGTAGCCAAAATAGCCATAGATAGTATTTTTACACATTTTATAATACATAGATATTAACGTTACATATATTTTAGGTTATACTTATTCCTTTTTTAGATCATTAGAATTACTTAAGTGAGATCTAAGTTCTTTAGATGTATATACGTAGCAGTAATCACATAAATACGTTTACAATCCAATGCTTAAGATACTGATATATATTTACATGAAATAAACAAAAAAAAATTATTAACATTGGATAAGAACGATGCTTATATTTTTTATTTATTTATTCTTAGCAAGTTCTTAGCAAGTAACATCACAAACGAAACAGCGTTAGATGTTAAATCTTATTTAACAGATTTATAAAAATATTAATATTTAGTCTCAAAATAAAAAATACTGTTGGTGTTTGGTTCGATTTGGCAGGTGTCAGTTAGGCCCAGATGTCTTAAAAAAGAATCCTTGTTTTAGGATTAGTAAGGCACACCTAGTGGTTTTATTCCGTTTGATTCCAATACACTGCCCGCCCTACTAACAGACTCAGTAGGGTAATTGGGCCGAGGGTTTTTGAAACGCTCAAACCGAGGGTTATCACAGGCATTCTGAAAGAAGTAGTTTAGTAGTACTACTATTAAGATTATAGCCTAAATGTTTTAGTATAGCCTGAAATGCGGTACAAGAAATATATACCCTCATTACTTATTGTACGTATAGGACACATACATGGATAAATCGTAAATGCGTTGTCTATCGATATTTACTTATATATTTACCACCCTAGGTTTGTTATTTATGAAAATCGAGTTGTAGTCGAGAGAGTATTAGACGAGACATAAGAAAGTTATGATTATTTACTTTTACCCTTCATTTTTTGTGTTAACATCTAGAAGTTAGATCACGGCTAAAGCGGCCAAAAAGTTAACATTGGTCGGCGAACCAGGTGTACCGAAAGGAAATCTACCTGGAATCCCGACATATCTCGGACACTACGGCTTGCAGATGACCCGCTCTTGTATGGAAACCCCGATGTTCACTTTCTGCCCTCAAAATGATGCACGCGCTCCGTAGCGCATCCACCATCGACTTGTTTCTGCTAGGGCGACAGATAGCCTCACCTGTCACCCCCAGGCTTGCTCTTATGGAGGACTGAGATCCAAAACGATCGCACAGGTGTCAGGCCGAGAGAGTTGAAAATCTCTCTCGGTCCTGCACCGCAATTTTTTTTGTAAGCATAACTAGCTCACAGAAGGAGACCGTGGAGATCCATGTGCTCTCGCTCCTTACCAATGGTCACAATCATGTATTTTATTTCTACTCTCTTCATCATCTTCAGCCTATTACAGTTCACTGCTGGACCTATCCCATTGCACACCACACCACTGATCGATTTTATCCTCTTATTTTTCCTGAAATTAAATTATTATCCCTGTTTTTTATTTAATATTAATTCTTTCTTTCGATATTAGGTTGCTTTGTCAAAAGTTAGTCTAACGATTAGGTAACTAGATTTGAAATTACAATTTTAAAAAGTGAGTAGAAGTGTTGCGCCCTGCTGTTGTTGTTCTGCCGTGCTTTTCATTTCTCATACTTTATGAGTGTGAACGTTTTTACATTACCACTCATAAAGTCACCACAGAGGTTATGACACTTAACAATATAAAATTAGCCGCCAAAAAGAGAAAGAAGTAATATTTTATTTCATCGAGGACTTTTAAGCCCATGACGACGCGATATGACCCGTGCATAGCACTCAATTAGAAAGGTGGTGGCAAGGTCCATTGTATTTAAACTGGCATATTGTTCCGAGACAAGGACATTAATGAGTGGGTGACAGAACGCCGTATGATTTTTGTTGTGTTTGTCAACCACAATGCTTAAATATTTTCCACAGTAAGCTGACGACGGAATTTCCTATAAGCAAAGAAATATATAGTACTTGTACATAAACATTGATGGGCTCGGCAGTTTTAAAATAATATTCGTTTCCTATTTCGTAGGATGCAAATCAATAAAGTTCAACTTCCAATTTGCTTTTATGGGAAGTAGTGATCGAGTAGCCAATTAAGGAGGCAAATTACGTTGATAAAAAAATCTACACTTGAATATTTAATCTCACTTAATTTCTTAACAACTTCTTCGTTTTTTTAATGTTTGGTTCACTATACACACATATACATTGACTCATTTAACTTAAACTAATGGCATACTACGTACGGATTTTACAGCCCGGTAAGGAGGTTGGCTAAAATGAAGGACGTATTTAACAGTTCAAATGCCTTTTCGTGCGGTATTTGCCATATATACTATTTATACATTTTTAAAAATACCTCTGTAATTGTTACGTCTCGCCGTTACTCTTGTTCATTAATTCACCGTGAGTTATACAATACTCACGTGTTCGGACTGTAAAAAAACATTTAGCACAATCAGCACCATTTTCTGATAGATGATTTGTTTTTATAACTTAAACAACAATTAGTTTAAACTACGTCCTGAAATTAACTTTTTTAGGAAAAACTGCGATATCTAAATGGAACTTGTAAATGTGTGAATCAACAGTAACGTTTTTTTTACATATTCCATGTAGTACCAGTCACACTTAATATAGCCACAATTCTCTTACGCAAACCAAAACACAGCTACAAAAAACAAAAATAGAGGTGTTTAGTTTTTTAAGATTTTTATCTTTAGGTATTTTCAATTAAAAAACATGTTATAATGTTCCTTACGTTTTGTTCATATTCGCTCAAACAAGTAAAGGAGAGATAAGATTATCTTGATCTCTCCTCACATCGTTGAAAAACCTATTACAAGAGCAGCTTTTAAAAACCGGTTTTATTTCCTACGGATTGATGCTAATTTTACATCTTTCTTCCTTCCTCGAGGGGACGGACAACCGGACAACCATATAGAGAACAGTCCTGTTTCTCTCTGTCATTAATATAATTATCTCACAAGCGAGAACAGATCGCTGACGACGGGACTATTGTCGGTAAATTATTTACATTACCTGGCATGTTACAGATGCTACTATTAATACTACTACTAATAATTTTTTATTCGGCTGATGAAATGATTAGTTGTCCTTTCCATAACATATTTAGTTTCCAATAAATTCATGATAACTTCTTTGGTAACTAATTAAAAATCAAAGCTACAAAAATATGAGGTCTCAAATTGCACGGAATGTGCAACCTACAGCTCTCAAAAAAGCCATAAACAAGCAAGGTTTATTTTTTGTACCAACTACCGCGAATCATTCATCGTATGAAGTCAACGCCAACGCAGGTTCTGCGAATACTGCAAAATTGTGTGACTAAATGTAATGGTGTGATGGCGAACAGCGTTTCATTTCATTATGCATCGAACCTTCACTTAGAGAGCACGTTCTAGTATTGTTAATAATTCGCGACTGTACATGGTGTACATAAAATTATTTTTAAATAAGTAAGTTGGTAAAGCAATTAAACATAGTTTTATGTATAAACATAGTTTGTATTGGTGAATTATTGTGATTGTGTTTACTATTAGTGTGTCACAACAGCGTCAAATAGAAGTTCAAGGTTCTCAATTAATATTTAAAGGTAAGTCCTCAAGTTTAACGATTTATAGCTTGGATATAAATGACAATTATTTTTTTCTATTCATTTTTTGAAATATTTAATAAACGTAGCTAGTCAATCTTCATTCTTATACAAGAATTTAAAAAGAATGTATTAAGTTATTTAGATTTTCTTTTAAAAATTGTGAGCTTAGAAAAGAATTTCCAATATTTATTCAAAATTTAGGACTGAAATACAAAAATAAGGATATACAAAAATAAATATTATATATATCAGTTCATTACCTTTATTAATTATTAGATTTTATGTGTGTTTTACGTTTACGTTTCCAGTAAAGTCGTTACGAGCGTTTTCTTATAGTTCTTGATCGATTTATTTTTGGCCTTGGTAATATTGTTTGCAAACAGATAATATCAACGATATTCCTATCACAAAAAGAGTACGTATTATAATCATATTACGCGATAACTTTATTATCCATTAACTATGATGTAATTTGGTACGAGATTACTTTCAATTTGGCCCAGTCGCTTTTTGCCTTGATATTCACAAAATAATTACTAGTAGTACATGTCTGCTTACTGTAGTTCTAATAGCACAATATGTTATTTAAGAATTAATATTTATTTTTTATTTAATAGATATCAAGAGACAAGAAGATAATGCCTTGCAACTGTGAAATGGAAGTGCTAGACTCTTGTGAACATCAAAACGGGTGTAATGGATCCCGTTCATCAGAAAGCCACCACCCACATCGAAAGTTTCATGATAACAATGAATTTGAAGAACCCAAACAGAAGGACGTTGAACATACGCATGCAGTAGACGTAGAAAGCGTTAGGTCGATATATTTTATATCAACACATGTTATGTATTTGGAAAATCATAAATAACCCTTTTTTATAACATGTTTAGTGTACCTTTTTGGTTAAATCATATTAATATTATAATTTCGAAAGTAACGCTGTCTGTTTTCTATTTTAACGAAGTTTGCCATGGAAATGCCTTGATTCTTGAAGAAAGACATAGCCTACTCTTTACTGTGATAACCGACATACACGCGTTAGTCATTAGAATTCCCGATTCAATCGTAGAGATACATAATTTACCTGTTGTCTAGACTAGAGGTAGTCAAATATGTACCTTCAAGTATAAGGGTACCAGAAAAAACACCTTATTCATGAGATATTTCATGTTTTTTATGGTATAGAGGGCAAACAAACAGACGTATTGCCTAATGGTAAGCAATTACCGTCTCCCATGAACATTCACAACACCAGAGGCGTCACAAGTGCGTTGCCGGACTTTGGGGTATGGGGGGAAGGGTTGTTTTGGGCCTCTGGTATCCTCAATCACGCAAGGAAACACCTTTTCATACCAGTTTTCTTTGAGGCCGCGGTATCACTCTATCTTTCTTCTCTCTTTGGTTTATTACGTCATTGCACTCGCTACATCTTTACCCCTACGATGTTCAATTATTCTCAATTTAGTGTCTCTTAACACTAGCCTTTTGTACAATGCAGGTATAATATTTTCTTTGTGCTTTTTAATCTTATCCAATACACTACCGACTTCATACTGCTAATATAATATATAATAAGCTTGGTGAGAGTAGTTTACGAGAATAGTTAGGCCACGTCGTCTATAAAATCGTAAAAAAGTGTATAACGAATTATTCATGTGACAGGTATCCCGATGGCACCGTGCGGCTACGAAACCCGAACATCGAGCTCATGGACCAAGATATTTTATATCATTTGGCGCTCGGTAGCGGCTCTCATGATCTCGTTGAAATGTTTGGCGACGTTAAGGTACTAGAAATATAAATTGTCATCCTTTTTAATATAAAATATATGTCGGGATTTCTCGTTTGATGTTTAAAAGACGCAACGATATCTGGTATCACAATTACGTGTTTTATATTAAACTTATTTTTCCTTTTCGTAGTTTTATGTATGGTATGATTTCTTATATTCGTACATGCGTATAAGTATAAAAAGAAAATGCACAAATTTACATCTTTTTCGTAACAGTAAAAGTACAAAACCACAAGACAGTTACAAAAACTTCTGTCGAAAGAAGGATTGAACAGCTTTGATATAATTAAATTTAACCTCAGAAATATATTTAATCTATATTATTGTTCCGAATATAACTGAAAATATAAAACTCAAATAATATAATAATGAAGATACAATATAATAAAGTTGTGGATACAACAAGGAAATATTTTAAATTATCAATTGTACAAGAAATTTCAGTATTCAACTTAGTCGAGGGTTTACCTAGAATATTATTAATGGGTAATTTCCCGGTAAGTAGTGACGTGTTAATGTGGTTGTATACGGTTTTTCAATGTTTTTTTTCCAGTTTGTATGCATGGGTGGTACCCCCAAACGGATGGAACAGTTCGCATACACGATCATGGCCGAGATAGGGCACAAGTTGCCATGCGGAACGACGCTGCAGGACATCAGCCAGTTCTCATACAGATACTCTATGTACAAAGTCGGACCTGTACTTTGTATCAGTGTAAGTTTTACATAGCTATACGTTACATACTAACATTTTTTTAGTTTGTATTTGTATTTTATTCTTTGTTGAACACATGAAAAGCATACATATATAAGGCAGACTTAAAATGAATAGTGTATAAATAATTGTAAATTATATCTTAGTGTACAATAAAAATTTATCGAGCATGTAAATTAATCCTATTAATATTATAAACGCGAAAGTTTGTACGGATGGATGTTTGTTACTCTTTCACGTAAAAACTACTCAACGGATTTGGATGAAACTTTACAATAACATAGCTGATATATCAGAAGAACACATAGGCTACTATTTGCCGCGATAACCGACATATACGCGGGCGGAGCCGCAGGCATAAACTACTAGGTAAAAACCCCCAGACGTTCTAACAATTCATCGTTACGATTCGAGTTATGTATGTAACAAAAATACGCATGTAACAAAACAGCACAATATCTAAATATACACTTATGGGTTGAAAATCTAATATGAAAATAGTATTTTCAAGTTAAAGTTATAGAAATATATTTTTAGTTTGATTAACATGTGTATATTTGTTAGTGAACATTTGAAAGGCATTATTTATAACGGCCTCGTTGGCGCAGTGGTAGTGGCGTTGTGTGTTAGAGTTCGAAATATTTATTTTATTTAGTTAGTCAGTCAGTCAGACATTTTAATATATACAGCCGTTTATTCATTACCATAAGATAACAATCTCATGATCAAGGTGGACATATTTGTGACTATTATACTAACTTGTTATTGCAACAAAAAATAACCTTCAGTTGACTTTCATTGAATTGCACACAGTCTATAAATTTGTATGGCTGAAATTCATATCGCTACGATAGTTGTTGTTAATTTACAATGTAGATTAGTTTTGATTTGATTTTATTATTTATTATACTTTTATAATCATTATATCGCGTGACACTGTTGCCAGCTGGCCAGTTTCCTTGGTCAAGTTGCAAGTGTTTCGTTTCGATTCTCTTTCTACAATTGTAAAAACCTCTTATAAGTTGTAATAATGGCTAACATTTTGTTTTGTCCACGTGACTTAGCGTTGTGAGACGTCATTATCATACATTTATAAGTTTTCCATTAAAGTTTACCTTTGTAGAATGCAACTTAGCTACGGGGCAGGTAGAGTAACGATTTGTCTAAGAAGGCTGCACAGGAACTGAATGGGAGGACCCAAAATGTTTGAGGCCTATTTTCTGCAGTTAGCTGTGGTACTGATAATTATGGTTTCGACATTATTAACATAAAACAACATCATCATCCTCAAAATATCCTTTAACAGTCTAATGGTGGACTTAGATCTCTCGTTAAAAAGGTTTTGGCCTACTATAATATATTATGAAGACGTTTAGGTTTTGTCCCTGGTTTTCCTTCTTTGTCCTGCGTAATTCGCTCCCTTATTTGGCTCTTTAAACATGCACGGGATGAATAGGAGTAGAGCACATCGTATTCTCAATCTACCACACGGACTTTTTAATATAAAATGAATGAAGTTTGAAAATGATCTAACTGTAATTTATTTGAGTACTAGAGCGCGGTAAAGAGTAACTTATGTCCTTCCTCAAGAATCGAAAGGTTTTCCATACCAAATTTGATTAAAATAGGTGCAGCAGCTTAGCCGTGAAAGCGTAACAGGCATATAGACTGAGTTACTTTCAAATTTATAATATTAGTATTAAGTGGTTTAAAAATCTACATTTAATCTACTAATATTACGATCGATTAATAAAATCAAAAGAGAAAAATGTTTGTTTTAAAGATGTTATCATCTGGTAAAAATCGTCATGAGGATGGCCGGCATAACTACTACTATAAACATACACGTGCTGAAACAGTTACTTTTTAATATTCGTGACCTTGATCATCCTTGAATAATTAACTCGCGGATATGAACGGAATTTTCTTGACTGCAGCAACTCAGATGAGTGAGAGATGACGAATTGAATTTGATTGAACTCGTAACTGTGAAAACGTAACAAGTAAAGAGATGTATAAAGTAGGTTTGGTATTTTTTTAGTTTGATTTTATATTCTAGTTGTTTTATTCACCTATATACACAAAAATACTCACATAAAAATAAAATCTGTCAAAACTAGGTTTTATGATTTGACTTGGGGGTCGAGTCTCCGTACAATTTGTTTTTTTTTTAACAATGATATTCTTTTTATGAAGATTTATTATTTTGCAAGTGAAATTAAAAATCAAAGGACGTGTAGGCTTCAAATATTATATTTATAGCTTTCTACAATTTGTTCAGTACTATATTTAAATAATAATATAATCCATAGGCTAGATATAGCATATATATATAGAAAAGAACGTAAATAACGCTTAGATGTCTTCGGAGTTCATCGTAATCATCTGATAACCTAATTAAACATCTTTTTTGAAATTGTATAAATTAATGAACACATCTATGATGACTTGCCTATCGTAAAACTTTAACCTTTACTATTTTACTTAACTACTTAAGTTACTGAATTTTACTACAAACTAAACATACACTAAAATCTAAAAAAACATTTTATAAGGACTAAATTAGGTCTAGATCTATGAAACAACAAGTGCCCGTAAAATCTTATAAATATCATAATATAGCTAACGTTATCAATGCTCACGCGCTATTTAATCGAACTTAAGAAACGTGATTGATCATGTGAAACTATAAATATTTTATAATATTCTTATCTATCAGAAAATAAATGCAAATATATCCATAACTTGTATCAGAACTTCTAGTTGCAAGATAAAGTTTACGTTCGTCTCTATACAAATATATATATAAATGTTGATATTAAACTCCTATGCTGTCATACAGTTATTTAATTATAATACGCTCCAACTATTTTCGCGAAGCCGATGGAGCGTGATAATGCTAATAAAACAAAGATTTCATTTTCAACGGACTGTCTTTTTTGAAAGCGTTTCCTTTGCACCTTCACAAAACAATAAATATAAAAACATTACCAGCCTTGACTAAGCTGGCTAGTACAGGCTAGCCAGCTTAGTCAAGCCAAACCCGCAGTCGGCGGCGTCACTGCGGAGACGGCAAGGAGGACCAGCTTCATGAGGAGTACCACGAGACGCGGAAAACTCTGAATCTGGCCATTTGCCACGCCAAAGACGAAAAAAAAGGAGATGCTGCAGGGTCTAGATCGTGACGCCTGGAGTCGCCCATATAGTGCGGTGCGTCAGAAGCTCCGCACGGCGCCCCCCCCCCCCTTTACCGAGACTCTCCATCCTCCATCGGAGGTAGGGGCGGCTGTTCAGCGAATCCGTTCAAAGAACACCGCCCCCGGGCCAGCCGGGGTACCAGCCCGAGTGATGGCCCGAGCCCTCGATCATATGTCGATAATCTGTCGCTACTGTCGCAGTCCTACGCTCCATGGCCTGTGGCGAGAGCAGTTTTACCGCGGTCGTGACCTTCTGCGAAGAAGTCATCTCGCAGAAGGAGGCGGAGGAGAAGGCCCGGGAGGACGATCTCCACTCGGAACTGATCTGCCGCCGACGAATCGGGCGGCGGAGGCGCGCCTATCAGCGCCTCCCAGAGTGTGGACGCGGATGGTCGGGACGGGTTTTCCCCTCCATCAGCTTCATATGCCAGCCGCGAGGGGGTGAATTTACGCGTGTACTGTACTACGTACTCTTAAATTGAGAGGTTTTCACCATCAGACGGTGCCCGCTTCAGTGCGGGCAGGCGCAGGAAGGGGTTCAGATGGCGTTAGAAAGCGGTTCCCGCATCTCTCCCGTCTCAGGCGAAGAGTGGCACACCGTTGGTTTTAGTCGGTTCGATTCCGACACACCGCCCCGCCGCAAACCCCAGTGGGGTGAAGCCCCGAGGGGATTTCAACACGTAATAAAAAAAAAGGCTAGCCAGCTTAGCCAAGGCTCAAGTCAGGGCCTCAAGTTAAAAATAACACAGAATCGTTGCTTGAAGTTAAATAACTTAGTAAGGACTAAGGAATAAGGAATAAATAAAAATAATGAATAAGTCTGTATATTATTATGTTCAGTTGAAGAGGTCGTTCCTGGGATATCTTTAAGTATACATAAAAATAACTCTATCTCACTATATCTCGGTTTTTGAGCGATATTTTTTTTTCTTCATGCTGCGTGATACAAAAAATGTAAAAGACGTTTAGGTAGATGAGAATAGAACAACTAAAAGGTTTTGTAAAAGTATTGTGACTCATTAGAAATTTTGCTAACATTCTATCATTACACATTACAGCATGGAATGGGAATACCGTCGGTGGGTATCTTGCTGCATGAGGTCATCAAGCTGATGTACCACGCGAGGGTGCGTGACCCAGTGTTCTTCAGGATCGGTACATGTGGCGGCATTGGCTACGAGGGCGGTACTGTCGTGATCTCCGAAGAGGCGGTCGACGGTGCCCTGAGAAATGTACTTGAGTTGGTGAGTAGTAAAGCTTCAGTTACTATATTATTTGCTATTATACTTACGTCCGCATTTGTATTACTTTAAAGTAGAAGATACTGTTACAATTATTTCACTCTACGTAGTCTTAATTAGCCGATTTTAACGGCAGAAGTTGTAAATAATCATTCAAGGATGTTCGTAACAGTTGAAGTTGGCGATAAAATATGTGTAGTTTTGATTTTATGTTGATAACGTATACCTTGTAGTGTAGAGATTGTAATTCACCATTTTTAGATAAGAAATACACAAAAATGTGTTTAAGATTGATAAACCATAGTCTATTACGTCACATTTAGTGACACATTTCCTTTATTTCCTGGACTTAGTAATCAGAATGCAGAATCGAAAACAGTATATTTTTATAATGACACTTATCACATATTCCCAGTAGACCATGGATTCATATTTGTTTTTTTTTACCTTTTTTCTTTTTTCCCATTCCAAGGTTGCCTGGAAGAAATTGCTTTTTAGCGATAAGGCCGCCATTTGTACACGGTGATTCAATTGATGTATTATGTAAACTATATATTTATGTAAACTGTTATGTCTGTTGTAGAATAAAGTGTATTCTATTCTATTCTATTCTATTCTATTCTATCCTTAAAACGATAATTATAATGCGAATAATACATCAAAAACGAGTTAAACTGAAAGTCTAGTAACGTGATGAAACCTAATTGTAAAGTGATCTATAAATAATGCATTAAATAGAATGGCTTGGTCATCACAAGGGCATTTTAATCGCGTAAGGATTTATTAGGATTTATTAAATATTTTAAATTATACCTAGATATACAATATATCATAATAAAAATCCAAGACCAAAACATAAAAAAAATGCAGTACTGAAATATTGTGTTCTAAATAAATTCTAATGCAGTTTGCGCACCCAGAAACGGGACAAAAATGCTGTATTTGAGTTTATATTAATAGTAACAAACAATCTCTGTATCAAATTTCTAGAATGAGAGCGATGGTTGAAAAGATATCTTGCATGGATTGGAGAAAAGGACGTAGAACGAACATAATTTATTAATAAATAACGATAATTTTTACCGTGGGAGAGCCACGTTTCGGCATGAATGGGCCGGCTCGACCGGAGTGATACCACGGCCTCACAGAAAACCGGTGTGAAACAGCGCTTACACTGTGTTTCATCGAGTGAGTGAGGATACCGGAGGCTCATACCCCAATCCAACGCCCCCTATCCCCCTCACCATCCCCCTTCCCCCCAGGCCGCCATAGTGTGGGTCACCATGCTGCATTGTTCTTTTTCGCATTGAGGATGGTGACCACCACTCTTGGNCTCACCATCCCCCTTCCCCCCAGGCCGCCATAGTGTGGGTCACCATGCTGCATTGTTCTTTTTCGCATTGAGGATGGTGACCACCACTCTTGGATTCTGCTCATGCTTTCCATCAGTCAGGGCAGAGTCATTTTGGCAGCTAAAATTAAAAAAAAAAAATGTATTTAGATACATAAAAATGGAGAACCATTAAAATGCTGCTTGTGCTGATTTGTGTCAGAATGATGACTAGTTAAATAGCAAATAAAGCAAGGTGACGACCGTATCGATAATACCTAATGTCGCCTGGAATGAATCAGTTTCTACTAAGTAGTATTATAAGAGGAAGGAAACTTTTCTATAATATTATTGAATTAGAGAATCTTCCTAATATCCCTAAAAGGTAATATTTTACCATAAGTTTACTGCTAGACAATGTCTTGCGGCAACAAACAGTTGGCGGCAATTATTTTAGAAAGTACAGAAAACGCTCACTTTATTACCAAGGTTATTTTACAATTTGCTCAACCAACTACGATTACTAGCAATAGAAGAACTGCTTATAAAATATGTTATGAAATGATTGCATGTAAAAACGAACAATTATCTTTCTGGTGGGATTTGATGTTTCAATTTCAGTTAGATCTCCCGAGGTTAGTAGTAGTAGGAATGGTTGGGCACCGTACACTAAGGCTATTAGTGCCATGTGTCACAGACTATGAATAACATAATAACAGAATAACTATTCCTATGTATGATATGGTTTTATCAAGAAATATATTTAACCATGGAAGAGCACCGATATTAAGGGACACATTCAACCCGAGTGGTAAAATGTAAGCTTAGGTATATAATTAAATATAAGTATTTATCTATCTAAAAAAAGTAATAACTAAAACCCTATTACGACAGAAATCAAAGCTGGAAAAGTAAGAAACAAGTTTGAAAAGTCGAAGTCACACGTTACATAGAATTGTACCATAACACTTTATCAACGTATCATAGCTCGGTGTGTTCGTGGGTCAGTGCTGTTGATCATGATGTACAAGAATTAAAGTGGTGGGCGGGATAAATCACATAACCGGAGCTGGAATCGTAATCACAACGTACTTAGATTGCTTGAAAGTATTCATGCGACATAAATAAAAACAATATTTGCAGAATATAAAAAGTAGTATATAATTTACTAACCATCAGGTGGCCAATTTGCTTGTTTGTCCCTAATGAATATAAAAAATATTAATTCAAACATGTAAATATACAAAAAAAACTGACGTCCTTGTTGCCAAATTGTTTCTCAAAAAAAATTTTTTTTGCCATATCTTACGCAATAGGTTAGAAGGCTGGTGTATCCACACTGTTAGTTCCCAAATCTAATTTAACTGCTCGAAATGTTACTCGTTTTCCCGAATACATTCTTATAGTATATCTTTTTTACACCCGTCTTCCAAAATACTTTAAGTTTTGCAAACTGTCAATTTCCAAAGTGCTTGGTTGTGGGCAATGAGTAAATGAATGAATGAATGAGAGAGTGGGGCCAAATTAAATCTGGCAAATCTGGAAGTTTACTATGTTTTTTCTCAATTTTTGGGGATGAGAGGAGAGTATGTATGTATATATTTACTTTTGCTTACAGACAGTGTTGGGCAAAGTAGTTCAGAGACCTGCGAAGCTGGATAAACGGCTGGCACGTGAGCTCAAGGGCCTAGCCGACCCTGAAGACCCATATGACACCATCACCGGTAAAACTATGTGCACATACGATTTCTACGAAGGTAAGTGACCTGCGCAATATAGTTATCTATCTACAATGATAATTAAATAAATAAATTCAAAAGATTTTAAATTTTCATCGTTAGTGGTTTCTACTCCTCTGCAACTTAAAAGGACAAGATATTCTATGTGCAAAAATAACATCTTTTTATTTTATAGTCAGAATCTAATTACATCAAGTAACAAATTCAATTGAATATTTTTTTTACAAAATAACATTACTTTTCCTGACATAAATATAGCATCTTTTGAAACGCAAAGTCATCATTGGTATGTCTAATAATTTACCTACTGCAATTATCGCAGTATGATTTCATGCTCATTATAGAATGATATGAAAGTGAAGAAACTCAAGCAATAATTGGTGTAACACTAGCTATGATTCAACAGTGGATATTTCGTTATAAATATTTGCTTTTATAGTTACGTTACCAGTCTCTTTAGTTCAGACTGAAGACTAATTACTTATATGTCGAATGTAGGTCAGGGTCGGCTGGACGGTGCGTTCTGCGACTTTACAGAGAATGACAAGATGGAGTATTTGGAGAGCATCCACAAGTCAGGGGTTGTGAACATTGAAATGGAATCGTTAGCTTTCGCTGCTCTGACACATCATGCCGGTATCAAAGCAGCCGTTATTTGTGTCACCCTACTTGATAGGCTTAAAGGAGATCAGGTACATTGTGTTTTGTAACTTTTAATAATAACCAACAATTTGAAACATCTTACATACGACCATCCGATACCAAACTAAATTTAACCTTTAGTATGGTATTCAGACCAACGATAAATATATTTATGTGTGTAAATACTAGCATAATCATATATAAATTACGGCTAGCACAGAAAAAAAAGTGTGGGCTCATCTCGGCTGACGTGAAAATGGAGTTAATAAAACGAATTCTATCGTACTTAATGATGTTATGGAATGTAAAAAGTAAAAAGTATACCAATGTATTGAACTCTTAAATTACATGGGTCATGATTGAATAAATGATGAATTGAAAAATAAGTTATTCATTAATGATAAATAATAATATAATAAATATTTCAGACGTCTAACACACAACGCTATCTAGTCCCAAAATAAGCAGAGCTTGTATTATGGGTTCTAAACAAACGATATAAATACATATATTGTTTTTTTGTAAATACGTTCATGACATACATAGAAAACACCCAAACTCCGAAACAAATATTTGTAGATATACAAACATTTGACCCGATCCGGGAATCGAACCTGAGACCTCAAGAACAGCAGTCGCATACGCTACCGCTGCGCCACCGAGGTCAGCCAGTCATTATCATTTAATATAATAGAATTCAATATTATTATAGGTTTTAGCTCCAAAAGAAGTGCTGGATGAATGGCAACAGCGTCCGACAAAGCTTGTTTGTCGACATATTAAAAGGTAAAGTAGAAGTTGGGAAAACATTTAATTATTAAATTATCATCGAATTTTTAATTACCACACAAAAGAGAATATTGTTTTAGAAGATTGCAATTTTTTAGGTATCTTCAGATGAAAGGTCGGCTGTCCCTAGATGGCCATGGTTCGGTGGCTGTCAAGAGTCCTCGTCGCTTCAAGCTGGTGCAGCAGGAGTCTGAGACTTACGACTAATCGTGTCCAGAGCTATTTGTTTGAAAGTGGATTCTTTTAGGAAGCGACGGCTTGCACATACTGCTGTGCTAAAGATTCAGAGCGTTTCAGTCATTAGTACTAATACGTATTATTATTTCGTGTATTTATTTCATGAAACCTAGTAACAATGATTCCTTTTTTAAAAAAAATGTATCATTAGTCAAGATTCTTTAATTTCTTGACTAAATTATACCTACAAAGTACGAAAGTAGATGTTTTTACGTAACCTACTGTTTTAATTATTAATTTCACTTAAACTAATTGCTGCACCAAAATAATAATTTAGCTAATATTAATAATTTATATCATAGTTATGAGAAGTTTAGAATTTACAACACTTTTAATGTTCCTTTCGTAATATTGTAACTTGTAATAAAATATAGGCATGTTATGTATGACATTCACGTTTCCAAATGGCGGTTTTCTTTCTGTATTCCTTATGTTAAATAATTTAGTTCCTACTATTTCTTTATTTATTGATTATTTATTATACGCTTCTATATCATACGGAGTGTTTGTTTTAAAGTGACTATAGTTTTCAAAGACCTTCTTTACCGCTCAATCATAATCACTATTTGCATTGAATTTCTGTGTGACGTTTTTTTTATTTTATTTCGGATGTAATTTAGTATTATTCAAGATTATTTAAAGTGGCGCCTAATTTATTTTGAATCAACATTTATTTTGTAAAATAATTGTTTAAATAAAGCGTTGCTTTCTCTTTGAAAAACTATTATGGGAAGACTCATCACATATTCTGTTAGCATGATATATTGTGTCTGTTAACAGTTTATGTAACACTTAAAGGGTTTTTAAGATCTTGAAAAAATATCGATTTTGATCGTTTGATCCCCATTTATCACACATCTTTGAAATGATGTAGTTTTTAGTGAAGTAGTTGTTGGTTTTAGTTATGTTGTTGCACAAATTATATTAGCAAAATTGTGATAATATTTGGCGGTAGTCATAAATTTAAGGACCATGACAAACCTTCTATTTCTTTGTCGACGACATTTATTATTAACATAAGTTAAAAATTACTGTAAACACATATTAAAAACTGCCGAGTACAAATCATGTGGAGAAGTTTGTCCTACGTGTATCAACCTACGTCGAATATTCTTATTTAATAATGGGTTGAGATCTTTTAATTACATCGTCGATAGAGAATTGGTTCGTTTGTATTATTGATTTGATGTGCTTCCACGTACGGTAATTGTTGATAATTTATGCACGAAGCATTATCAAGAGGTTGCTTTATGTGTTGAGATAGGATAAACTAGTTTTCTGCATTGATGTAGTTTCGTATACACATAAGATATATACTTACTATTTAAAATATTTATCTTTGAATGAAAAGCTAATAAATATGTCTAAAAGCCGGGGTAGCAGTTTGCCCAAACTAAGATGTATTTGCTCAAGATACTCGAAGACCACGAACTGCTGGCAATGGTATGTTGGTTTTCTGCTGCGGTCTTGCATTACCTCAATGTTACTTACATACTTCTGGATTTGAATATTTCTATATACATATACCTATCTCTTAAGAAAAATAGAACACGACCAATACTTCTTTGATTGGTCTAAAACTTATTTCGGAATATTAAACTACATATTTATTGCTTAGGATAATTATTGTTGATCGATTTAAGCAATTTGTCTGTTAATCATATATTCGATGTTAAGTAAGTTATAATATAACGCTGGGATATAAAACGCATACTTACTCATTTCCTAAGCATTAGGAAATTACTTTTAAATAATTTTGCAACGAAGTCACAAGTTCTTTAACGTTGAAATCATTATAGCTGTCTGTGTTCGCCATTCTGAAAAACTCCATTCCAACAGGGCTAATATTTAATCAAACACGTTTGATATGTAAATGGTTGGCAACAGGCAAGATGATTGTTCAGTCAATAAATTTAGTGTCTTTTTATGTTTTTGAATAAACATGGTATGAATTGGTCTAGGTGTTATCAAATATTAAAACACGGATCGGTAACTAGGCAGAGCCTCTACTATTGGAACCAGACTACTGACAGTCTCGGATGGGAATTAAACCCATGTCCTCCGGCTAAGCAATCACGGTTACTAATCAAACAGGCCCGTCAATTTACTTATAAAAAATAAAAAAAAAATAAAATGAAATAAAAATCGGGCAAGTACGAGTCGGACTCGAGTACGAGTCGGACTCGCATCATTTCAAGCGTCTATCTGTTACAGTTATCAATATCGAGCAAAAATGAGTAAAAAAATCACGTTTGATGTATGGAAGCTCCCTTAAATATTTATTTTATTTTGCTTTTTAGTATTTGTTGTTACAGCGGTAACAGAAATACATCAATTCTGAAAATTTCAACCGTCAACTATCACGGTTCATGAGATACAGCCTGGTGACAGACGGACGGACAGACAGGATTTTACCCATTGGGTGTGGAACCCTAAAAATGAACTTCAATTTTCAGAAATTTTAGTTTATGTGAACTGAATTGGTAAAATAACTTATTTGAATAGTGATTGTACAACGGGAGATATTGAACGGTAGGTGTATATGAGGGTAGGTATGCGAATTGTAATAACTATTCATGCCTTGCCGACCACTTACACACATGTCACAAGAAGCTTTTGTGACCTCATTAGATAGCAAAAGTCCTTTTGAAATAACAGTCTTGTGGCATGTTGTTTGCACACTATTTGTATATGTATTGGTCCACGTGTAATTTCTCAGATAGCTTTGGAGAATCACTAGATAAATAACTTTAATATAATATGCCTAAACTTCGGAAGTTTAAAATTGAATCTTTTAATGTTCCAATTAAACACATATCTATTATATTATATTATCTATGCCTATCTCTGTAAGTTTACCTACTATCATAACTAAATGTTTAATGTCTTTAATTATCCTATTTATTCATAATTGAAAATCGTTAATTAATAACTCATATATGTAAAGATATGGAAAGGTATCATTAGTTATAAGATATAGGCTTTAAAATTATAATCGTGTAGAGAAAAATGTTTGGCAGTCAGTATTGTTGTTCATTATGATGTCGTGATTGTTTAACTGCTGTTAAGATGGTTAACGAAATATACTTAGTGAATGCTTAAGGATATTGGCCTCATTGGTACCTTCTATGTATTTCATATGGATAAATTCCAGGATTAAGTATAAAAGCGTTAAGTTTCCTTGACGTGGCGTCCTGGCCTTAGTGCCATTTCAGGAGTCAGTTGTTATAAAAAAATCATTCGTACTCTAATTTTTCAATGTTCGTTTAGTATTCATATCATATATTTAATAATAATATTTATAAATTTTGGTTAATCCCGTCCTCATTTGGATCGTACACATCCCTATCTTGAGTTTATATAATTCTGGTTAGATTTTGTAGATAATAAATTTAGATAATTATTTACAAATTTTTTTTAATGTGTAAACTTCCATGGCCTAATATGTTTAAAAACTGCTTAAACTTCATAATTTACTTAAGGAAGCAAAAAATCATTTTAATATATTCCTAGTGTAGAAGTTGCCATTTTCAAAGAAGAATAAATAAAAATAATATATACAAAAATTAAGCTATATAATTTTCGCAAATTGACTTGTTTCCATATTTATTACGCGCTGTGTGCCATGATTCGGCAAACTGAGAATGTAGTTTATTTATTCATTTATCAACATTCTTTCTTTTATAAATGCAATGTATGTAGTTTATATGTAACTCTTGTCGGGAACAACCAATACACGTATGAAGGTAATTAGTTTGTTCATAATCTAATACACAATGAAATGCTTGTGCTTCATATATTGTTGTTGAATATGTTAGTTAAAAGGTTTGTCGTCTACAACTTATTTAAAAAAAATGATAAAAGCCGTAATTGAATATTCATCGATATTTTACTTATTTCTGTGTGTAAATGACCTATTTATGTACAATATAATAGTTATTAAGTCATACACGAGCGTGGCAGTTACTATGTATATTTTATTACAAAAAATCGTGTAGATTAAAAAATGGCACCAGAAGTAGTATGATGAGCAAAGTATTACGAGGTTAATTATAATGATTAGTGTTTTGTACACGTTTGACGATTTCAATAATTACACGAGCGTTGGGAAGTTTTGTTGCTTTCATACACCTCATGATACACAATACTTCGGACGTCATATTTTACAGATGTTTCATAAAAAATCATTTGGTAACCTGTAATCAAACTAATAAAGACTTTCAGTTGAAATTAAGAAATTGTTGTACCAAATTTGCATTGCAATGTGTAATCTAAAGTATTGAACTATTTGGAACTCGACTACTAATAAAGGTATTAAACTGCAGTTACATGGATTTACGTTATAAATAAGTGTAATCATTCAGTCTTTATTATACATAGTTAACTGTTAAAATATACCTTTATTGTTGGTTATTCATATAGTTATACTCTTATATATAAGTACTTAATTAAATGAGCAAGTAATTTATTTGTGGATTCATTTCGTATCAAAATCGGACACGTAAGTATTAACACCTATTTGAGCTGTAGGAACTTCATAAGAGCGTCGTGTATGAGGCGGGGGCTAGCATCACTGTCGGCTGTATAGCGCACACCCCGCAAAGCGCCATCCTCGTTGCGGACCACACCGTATTCTCCAACGATGAAGCCATCCGACGTTCTCTCTTCTACTCGGTATTTCTTGTATTGCCGTCCCTCTACGACATAACCCACTTTACAATTATCTTGTTTGCATTTCTCAGTACTTGATTCTTGTACGCCGTGACTTCTGCCATCGGTTAAAACACTTATATTTTCCTCTACTTCGTAATTTCTTTCTGGTTGATGTTCTATTGGTGTGATGCTCGTTTGGTATGAGTGGGTCATTGTTGTACCTGGAGTGGTGTTTATAGAAGTGCTGCCTCCGACTGGCCGTTGAGGTTGTCTCTGCCATGTGGGGTAATTAGGAAGGGCGGTTGGTGGCACTTGAGGAACATTATCATCTAAGTGTAAAGAAGCAGGCTTACTATAAAACTTTGCAGGAACACTGTAAATCTTTGCGGGTTCACTGTACACTTTCGCAGGTTCGCTATATATTTTAGAAGGTTCACTGTAAACTTTAGCCGGTTCACTGTAAAATTTTGACGGTTCACTGTATATTTGTGAGGGTTGACTATAAATTTTTGGAGAATAAAATTGGTGTTGGTTGGTTGCACTTGAAGTTACATAAGATTCGCCACGATCGTTGTGGTTAAATGGTTTTGATACATCGTGAACAATATTGAAACTAACAGTGGTTAGTCTTGAATTACTTTGTTCATTTTCAAGGTTTCCGTTTGATGAACTATGGTAGTAACTTGTTGATGGCGTATTTGTTGCTGCTGTTTTCGCGAATTCGATAGACTTTATAGAAGATTCAGCTATAGAGTCGTCAATCTGGTAATTGTCGCCATCAGAAATAAAAGCGTTCATGTCCCGTGTCTTTTTTGTGTTGATTTGTTGAGCTGTAATATGTGGCCTGGTTTCACTAATTACACTTTTATTAGAGTTTGAATTCTTTATTAGCCCAAAATGTATTGGCGTTTTAATATTATCTAGTTCAAACCCATTTTCTTCATACGTATGGAATTGGTTATCACTAGATGTAGAAGGTACTTTTCTAGCGGTTGGTATATCTTTGAAATCCTCATCGTACTCATCAATACTTCTAGGTATTTCAGTTGGGTTAGATTCGTTTTCAATTGGGATTGGGTAGTATGACTCTACGTTGGGACCTTTAGATTCCTTTTTAGCATTCAGTTGCTTAATGTACTCGAAATTAGCACCTATGAGCATCGGTTGACCTGACGTGAGTTTCTTAATAACCCCTTCAGTGACCGTTTCTGCAGATTCTGTTTGAGTGTGTTTTATCTCAGGTTCATACTTGTGCACAGGTTTGTAAGGTGATTTCTCCTTTCCTCTTCCAACCGCTACGGATGATGTTATCCTTACAGATATAACTTGCTCTTTTCCTGAAGCTGATGTATCATTATATTTTGATATTGTTTGATTATTATCGATGGCGGCAGAATCGTACCGATCTGGTGTGGGTAGCGACGTGACGTAGGCTTGTAAGATCTGCAACAAATAAAATACTTTTTGTTAATTAAGAAAGTAATTTAAATAACTGACATCTTTATATCAAATGAAAAAAGAAATAAACAATTACATTTGTCTTTAAACATCCAAATATTCTGGCAGTTAAGCTAATGTATAAAATCTGAATACAAACATATTCAAATATAAAATGTTTATAGGTGGAGTTTTCTATGATTCTGTATTATTATGACGTTAAAATATAAAATTATTATCTACAAAAATCTTTAAATACCTATATTTTTGATGAAAATACTGAAGTTTAACAAGGCACTTATTTTGGAACATGATTATATTGTAGGGACATCCACATACAACGCAACAGAAATATACTACAGCGCCATCTACTTAAGATACACTGAACTACGGAGTAACGTAGTGTACGAAGAAGCTACCATTCCTGCATCGCGCAATAGAAGTTCTCGCGCCGATTAACATAATACAATTTCCCAACTTCAACCGTTGGGCAGTGGCCCGCCAGCCACGATCACCTTGCCGGTATATTTCCCTTTGTGTTAGAGGGACATGACTCCCGTTCCTCCACAATATAGTACTAGCTTTTGCCCACGGCTCCACCCACGTGGATACTAGTTATCGCGATAAAAAGTATCAGGTGTTCTTCCTTAAGAATCAAAGTATATCCTTACTAAATTCATGGAAATCGATTCAGCAGCCGCTAAAGCGTATCTAACAGATAGACAGCCACACAAAGTTGCTTTCGAATTTAAAATATTAGTATAGACATATGGATTTATATTATTGTATTGGTTAACTTTTACTATATGTGGACCGAAAGAATAAAAAATGCTAGTTCACCTCGAAAGTAAGGTGTGTTGCGCTATAGTATAAAAAGCTGTAAGACACACGGCTATTTTTGCCTTGAATACAAGTGAACTCGAAAGTAAATGGTCTAATCTGACATATTTTATGGTGTCATCCCACAATTTTTAAAAGTGCTGAAGTTTATCCCATTCTTCTAGAGATGGGGTATAATTTTGCACAATCTAATAGCTCACAGTCCTTGGTTTTTAAAGAAAGGTTTAAACAAAGTATCACATGTTTAATGCAGTTTGATCTATAAATACACCTCAGCACGGTGCTTGGAGTATATTGTTTAAATCAAGTTAAATGTCGATCTGATAATAATTTACTTCGTAAACAAAGTTGTCAACCTCTTATTACCATTAAAGTAACTGTTTAGACATGTTTGGTGTTCAAGAACAGGCTAAAACAAGAAAGTGTTAATTAGCAGTAAACTGAATATGGGATGGATGAAACTGATTATTGATTGAAAAACATTTGATTTCTTTGTATATATGCGATACGATAATATGACGCAAAAGTGTGAATGCATTGACTTTTTTTTTGTTTGACTGTACCGATGGTTTCGATAGTGTTTACTATTTCAAATCTAGAAAATGTTTGAATGTCTAGCGTTTCCATTAAATAAAAGTAAATTATTTATTTTAAATGTCATGTACACTACCATAATAAACATGTAATACATCTCCAGAAACCTCATATGCATGTCTTAACATTTTTCTTATCAGAATTTTCCACAAGCGTCCACAGGTTAATTGTGATTTTCTGAAATATCTTTCATCATCATCAGCCTATCGCAGTCCATGTTGGACACAGGTCTCTCCAATCGCACGCCACTTGGTTTTCATACGCAAAAGAGGTAATTAATCCATAAAAGCGCTCATTTAAACCACTAAATCTGTGGTTCACTAAAATTAGTGACCTAAAATTTATTTCCATCAAGTGAGCATGGTTAATCGTATGTAATTATAAGCAAAGGAATAAATGCTTATTACGATTTCCTTTCTGCATATCAAATCGAGATCCACATATTTGGTAGGTCAAATTGACTTCTTATATTGTCAAGACAAGTATCCAATTATTTCCGCATTGATTCATTATTTTTCAATAAATGTCATGAGAACTTATTTGTAACAATTCATATATTGAAGTAAATGGAAAAAAATAGTTTTGTAATGTAAATGTAGACATATACTATCATGTCTAACATTCTACCCTACTTCCTATTAATATTATAAATGCGAAAGTTTGTGCAGATGGATGTATGGGTGATCTACTCTTCATGCGAAAACGACTGAGCGAATCTGGATGAAATCTAACACAGAGATAAATTAATGAGTAGCACATAGGCTTCTTTTTCCCGCAAAATATAGTATTTCTGTGGGATGACCAAGGTTCAGCAATAACCACGGGCAACACCGCGGGGCGCAGCTAATACTATTACAATTATTTGTGAACTTTTGTGTACTTATATAATTGTTGTGTAGAAATAGGTCAATAGACAGTGAGAGAAAATTCCAAAATAAGAGGAAGGAAATACATTCACGAGCAAGAAACTTTGTTCAAAACGGCGACAAAAAAAATGTGTATATCGTTTATTTAAACATACTTACATATAAACTTTAACCTTTTGATAATAATGCTATATTATGCATAAGCTCGAAGTTTTAGCTTGTGCGATAGGCGACTAGGTATTTTTCTGTTTTCTTAAGGAAGACGCTTCTAGTAGAAGCCATAATTTATTAAATTTCCCGCTGTTGCCATACAACATATTTTTTAATAATGTCTACTGGTTTGTTTATAGGTTAAGCTTCTATAAGATTTTATTCCTTGAGGAACAAAACACAACAAAGCAAAAACACAATGTGTTCACATACATTAAAACATATCACTGTATTTTTACTGTAACAGAGATATATATGAAACTTTATTGATAGATACAACTGGATGAGTTTATCCGTGACGCGCACTATCTACAGGTCGACATTAACCTTGATTTAAACAACATTTTTCCAACTACATTCCTCGGTGTGATTTGTAGAGCGGAATATGTTAGACGTGTTACGCTCTGTGCTTTCATATTTCTTTTGAGTCTATTAGTTTTTTAATTAGTTACAGCATCGAATGTTGAGGACTTTGAGCACGTTTTAGGTTGGTAGATTTTGTCTGTTTTCTTCTTTGTTTAAACTTGAATATCCAAGGTATACCTTCCCGAGATATGTAGATAGAGTAGGCTTTTATTAATACTAAACGATTTAACTTTCTTAAAGAATATTAAAAAATCCTTGTTAATGCTAGACATAAATTTTTATACAACATGTATTATTATATTTTCTATCTATACTTGATTGATAATCATGTGCCATGGCCAGCTCACGTAGTCTATTTTCGGCTAAGGTTAGCCTTTAGGTTTTAGGTTGACGAGTTTATTCATCTTTACCTAAGTAAACCTTTTCATCTTTTATCTTAGAACTGTCTTAACTGAAGTTTAAACAAGAATATTTTTATAAGAAATATAAAAAAGCTCTAAACCTACGATATACGGCATTTTATTGACCTTAAGATAATTAATTTGTATTATTTACATTAGGCATGTTAAAAGGTATAAATTATTATTTTTTTCTAAATAAGTGTGTTTAGTAAGTATATTATATCTAAGAATCTTTCAGGTCGGTGATTATGGCGCTCATTTGATACAAAATAAAGGAAATTGCAAGTAATCGCTACATTCAATTACAAGGTTGAGGCAGTAGTTGCTGTGTTTTAATGTTATTTAAACATATTGCTTAGCTAAAAAACCATACACTTAACAACGAGTTTTTAATAAAAATAATAAGCATAAAAAGGAACTGAGAAGCAAAATATAACAAAATAAAATGAAGAGCCTAATTAAACTCCTACAATGACATAATTAGTGGGAAAGCCACGTTTCGGCATGAATGGGTCGGCTCGACCGGAGGACCGGAGGAGTGATACCACGGCCTCACAGAAACAGTTCTTGGGCTGTGTTTCACCGAGAGAGTGAGGATACCGGAGGCCCATACCCCAACCTCTCTTCCCATCCCCATTCTCCTTCCCATCGCCCAAAGGCCGGCAATGCACCTGTGACGTCTCTGATGTTGCAGATGTCCATAGGCGACGGTAATCGCTTACCATTAGGTGTGTCTATACGTCTGCTCGTTTGCCCGTGATTCCATAAAAAAGCTAAACCTAACATTTAAATCAATTCAACTCTGCTTCGGTGAAATATTTATGAATTTTATTGAATCACAGTAGATGAACCATAATACATTGCCTCTTTCGCAACGCTTTTAGTACGCGTAGACGTTATTTTAATAAGATGAATTCCAAAGTATTCTTATCCACTTTTTTTTATGGAATAGGGCGTAAACGAGCAGACTTATAGCCTGATGGTAAGCGATTATGGCCGCTTATGGACACCCGTAACACCAGAGGCGTCACAAGTGCGTTGCTAGCCTTGGGGGATGGGGAGAGTGATGATGGCAAGTGTTGGGTTATGGGCCTCCGGCATCCTGACTCACTCGGTGAAACACAGCGCAGGCGCTGTTTCACACCCGATTTCTGTGAGGCCTGTCGAGCCGGCTCATGCATGCCGAAGCGTTTCTTCCACGGTTAAAAAAGAGTTATCATATTCAAGCTTTCGTTATGAAGTTGAAAAAATAGAAGTTTGACGTGAGATTATTTTTCTTTTCATTGTCAATTAAAAGTAATACATGTCTATCGATTTGCACATTTAAATGGTATTTACATTTTCCTATAGGTATGATAGTTTAGAAACTGATTTTAAATGTATAATTTATTTTATTTTTAAGTCAGATTCAAGTCGATGTGCGATCATATCCTCATTTCCCACTTAATAATTCGCAGTACATTCGCTACGAATACCAGTTTTAGTGATGGTGTTCGAAGCGGAAACAGTATCAAATGTGTTTGTGGACGCTGTGACGGTGAGCGCAACTGCACATATGAGGGCGGTCGTTGTCGGCCAGCTGTCAGTGACCGCGGCTGTGTCCTTGCCTGGTGCCAGATCAACTAGCCACGATTCCTTATTACCGTTTACGAAACTCCTAAAAAGTCCATCATAACTAATTTAATAAATGTGAATTTGTTTGTTGGAAGATTCACTTTCATACCACATCTATTTTAATTTAAAATCTTCATAAAAATGAATAACATCGATTAAAACTGTGTAGGTAAAGTTACACTAAATAACTTGATATCATAATTTCGTATCGATTGCCTTTTAAAGTTACTTACAATGTTACTAAACTTTTGACTTAAAAATTCTCATAATTTATTTCAGGTTAGTCCAGTTACTGACTCTAACTTAAAATTATTCAACAAAGTATTCAAAGTCCTAGGTATTATGGTAATTATATAAATTAAATTAAACCCTAAAGTATACACCTAGGTTTGAATTTTAATGAATTCTATGTTAACTGACTCTAATTATAAAGGTACAAGATCGTAGTTCACTTTTTCTTACCAAGAAATACAGACGTAAAGTGCACGAAATATTTGAAATAGGTGTTAACAAATAATGAAAATAAATTACTGATACGATATTAAGATGCTTGTCGCAGTGGTAGCATATGAGACTGCTGTGAAAGAGCTTTCCGGGATGTACCAAATGTTAGTACGATCTGCAAATATTTGTTTCGGAGTTTGGGTGTTTTCTGTTTATGTGTTTACAAATATATATGTATTTATATCAGTCGTCTCGTACTCAAAGTTTGAGCTCTGCTTAGTTTGAGTCTAGATGTCGTTGAGTTTCCCAGAGTAAGGAATTAGAGGCCGTTCGCCGTGGTGTTTTTATTGGAAACAACACATACTCCTGGTTTCTGTGTCCCCGAGGTGTTGGAGATCCGAAGGGATTTTTCACAAAAAAGTGGCATTGAGTGAGCTGTCCGAAATATTATCATTATGTTTTTATCACAAACTACTACAACTACTACTAGTGGTCATCTGCGTTCTGTCACAAAATATTTATGGTAATTAAGAGATTAGGGTATTTAAAATTCAAGTGAAGTTGCGGTTTTAACAAAAACTACCTAATGTTTTTCCTTTACAAAAAAACTATATTACTACATATAATATTAAGAAACTATTGCGAAATAAAGTAATTTCATTATCTACAATCTTTATCGAATGCACATATTAAAGTTATTTTTTTGCTGCATTTTTTGTATCCATTACGTATCAGTAAATATTGTAATGACGCAAAAACCGAACTTGATTCTAAAGGAATCCGTGAACAAAAACTACGGCGCTTAAAACATGTATTAAATGCGAGTAAGATCAACTCATAAATGTCATCTATACAATGTGAAACTTAAACAGATCTTTTTTTGTAACTGCTTCAATTATATAATTAATGGCCGATACCAAATAGACAAGTCATTAAAAATCATGAAATTTATGCTGAATTCATCTTAAAATCTTATTACTAAAGAATGTTAGTTCTCCAGAAACAGATGCATAAATAAACCCAACGCGTTGATGTCGTTAGCGAAATTAAAATAGCAATCTATTAATTTAATTAAAAGGCAACACATACATTAGTATGGTAGTCCTTTTCCGACTATTTTTATTTTAATAAGGTATTCAAGTTAAGAATCTAAGTGAAGGGTGTTGTAGAACTACTATTTAATCTGACTAAGCATTACCCAGTCAACATTTTCCACAGCATTCAACAAAGAAAAGTAATGAATGATAATGATAAAAAAGTAAGCTAAGTCAAATGTAATATATCTCTCAAAGCTTGAAACTTTGGTAGCTATTTACAGTTCATTATCTCGTATAATATGTAACAGTGGGCGGAGCTAGTAGCCAGTGCTGCGGAAGCAAACATAAATCTGCTATGAATAAATGTTGCGGCCTTATCTATAAGTCTAAAATTAAAGAAAATGAATATAAGCCAACAAAATATACGTTGACTAATCGATTTTTAGTGTTGATCAAATTACAAAAACATTTAGATACCCAAGCAAGTTGTAAAATGAGTTCATACGTACACTGAATCGATTCGCTATATGAAAGTTATTAATACATTCTAAATAATAGGTACCAGTACTTTTTATATAGATTAGAGCAGGTAGACACCTTGATGTGGACCGATTACGTCCTAAGACGGAGATACAACACTGATACCGTCATATTATACAACTACCCATTCATGTAGTAGCGCCCATGGCTCCAACAAGGCGGGCCACTTTTTTCCGTAATCTATACAGGCACGTGTGTACTTCTTAATTACTCAAAGTATTTTCCAATACAACACGCACTAATATTTCAACTTTAAAGCTGTTTGTTCCTGTCATATATTAATAGGTTGTAATGAACGCATATGAGAAGGGCGTAGTAGAGAACGCGTGGTGGGGGCGCCACACACGCGTTAGTTCCGTGACAGTGAAAACTTGAAGGCCGCGAGCCACAAGCTTTAATAAAATTAAAGTGTAAACGTATACACAGATCTATTTGCAGTGATGTTAGTAACTCTTAGCAAGGCTTCATAAAAAACTATCCAATTTCTTTTTAAGCACGACTCTAGAAATTATAAAAAAGTAAATCACGCACCTATACCTTCACTAACTGGCAAGGATTTAATGAAAACCAGCCAATTACGTGTCATGTACGCATAAAATAGTATTCCGTGGTCAGCCATAATGGCACGTGGATATAGATGGTGGGGTTTGTACTTATTACTATAAATAATAAATATTTCGGACATCTAACACACAAACGCCATCTAGTCCCAAACTAAGCTGAGCTTGTATTATTTTTATTTAATTATCTTCATTGCGTACATATTACAAAAATACTAAATAAAATGAGTGACAAAAAGGATACTACAACAATTGGCGGTCTTATCGCTCACGGCGATCTCTTCCAGACAACCATCATGGACCTCAGATTATTATGTATGATTTTTAGTAGTACACACAATGAATACAATCATTACAATAAGAATTTAAAAAATAAAAATGAAAAAAAAGAGAAAAAGAAAAACAAAATGAAAATAGTAACAATAATAAAAATAAATCAATAGAAGTTTATACCTGCTCAAATACACACTCGTTCCCCATACACGTGCATTAATAAGCAAATAACAGAAACCTACACAAATAGCTATACAACAAATATACAGATCCATAAATATCCTATTCAAGTATTGACAATGACAAGTAGTACTCCTTCACCAGCTTTTTCAATACAGTTAAGGTTTTTGCTTTTCGAATGCTCTTAGGCAAGTTGTTCCAAAGCCTTACTGCCTGTACCGTGAAAGATTTGTCTGCAAATTGAGTGGAATGTTTTGGTATTTTTAGTATTAACTTTTCCGATGATCTCAGGTCCCTGCAATGTGTATTTTTTAAGAACTAAAATTGTTCTTTGAGGTAAGGGGGTGTGTGAGAATAAAACAGAACACTGTATAAAAGAGAAAGAATATGCAGATTTCGGCGAAAACGTATTAGAAGCCACTTGAGCTTAGCACGCAACTCGGAGATATCATCATATTTAAGTAATCCAAATATGAATTTAATGAAAGGTTTTGGAGTCGCTCAAGTTTGTTCAGTTGGTCTTCGGTGAGATCCAGATAACAGACATTGCCATAGTCAAGGATGGAAAGCAGAAGTGATTATGCAAGTGAAACTTGAGTATTCATTGGCAGAAAGTTCCGTAGCCTACGCAGGGATCCTGCCGCCGCAAATAGTTTCCGACTGACTTCCACAATCTGAGGGCTCCTAGATAAGTACTTATCCATATAGATATATAGATCCTCAAGTTTTTTACTTTTTCACCATATGGAATAACTGAACCATTGCAACAAACAACTGGTATCTGATGAAAATTTATTCTAGAGTGCAGCCTAGAACTACCCACAATAATAACTTGTGTTTTAGTTGGATTAACACTTAGCCCATAGTCCCTACTCCAGTTGCAAATTCGCATTATATCTTGATTAATAATGTCTACTGCTTGCGTTAGGTTGTTTGGAGAAGCTTGTGCGTAAATTTGTAGATCATTTGCGTAAAGATGGTAGGAAGAAAGTAATCGATTTGTGATCAAGTTAATAAAAACTGCAAAAAGTAACGGGGATAGCACGCCGCCCTTGAGGTACGCCTGCAGATGTTGTGCGCCAAGAGGAGTAGACATTTTCAATACAAGCACGCTGCTGACGACCATACAGGTAACTATGAAACCAATCAATTGCCGATGGAGATATGTTCAGAGAGCACAGTACACCCAATAAGATATCGAAGTCAACAGTATTGAATGCATTGCTGAAGTCTAACAAAGCCAAGACCGTTAGCTTTCCATCATCCATCCCAGACCTAATGTCATCCGTAATATGGACTAGTGCTGTGGTTGTGCTATGGCCGGGACGGAAACTCGACTGGAAAGGATTAAGGAAACAGTTCCTTGAGAGAAATGTGTTATATTTAAATTATGTGTACTAGACAACTGATATGAATATATAAATACTTTTGTAAATACCTACATGTTATACATAGAAAACACCCAAACTCCGAAAAAATATTTGTAGATCATACAAACATTTGGTCCGACCCAGGATTTGAACCTGAGACCTCATGGACAGCAGTCGCGTACGCTACGACTGCGCCACCGAGGCAGTATGAATTATGTTTACTTATTTCATTAGTTTTGTACAAAGTTTTTCAAGTAAGCGCATTTTATAAGTTAGGCCTTATTAACTAACAAAGTTATCTAAATAATCAAAATTCAGTGTATGTATGTGTTCTAGTCACCATTTTATCAGATTTTTCGAGCATACGTTTAGCTTTTGGAGAGGAGGAGGCGACTTATTTATCCAAAAAATGCGTTTTAAAGTTGAATATTGCGCAAAACCTTCATTCAAACATTCTCTTAGCAACCTCTCAATGTTTTGAAAAACCTTTCAATAATACCAGAGACTATGGGGTACACGTGAGAAAAGAAATCATCCCCAATACATGTACCCCAAAAAAGGTAAAAAAGGTTGATTGAGGACGGACGGACAAGAAGAAACTTTTAGGGTGCCGAGGCGTGAACTGCGTAACCCTAAAATGATTATGTTGGCTTACAAATACGGTACAAAACATTACTAATAACAGTATTGGCATCCACATCGAAAGGAAGATAGAGATCAGATATGTATCAGTACTCCAGTGCTTTTTCGTTTTGTTTAGTTGAAATTACTACGATGTAAATAATATAACTAAGTGTAAATATGGTCTAACGTAGACACTTAAGATATTGTCTTTGTTTTTATATCCTAGTATTGAAATACCAATTTAATTTAACTCTATTGTGAATAGTTAAACAAGCCAGAGAGTTAAATAATTTATATACAATAAAAATGGGCGATTCGAAGTTAATACAGAAAATTTACTGTTATATTTTCGCTTGATATAATTAATTTATAATTTAATTTCAATGCAATTTTAGTATGTTCACAAAAAGTTATTAGAATAAAATATTGATTATCATTTGAACCATAGAGATTTCCCTAAGTAATGAAAAGAAAAATAAATATTTTTGGGATTGAAACACTGATGAAATATATTATTATAGTATTTTTGAAGACGGAGGTAGTTTTTATGAGTTTGAATTCATTTTATTTCCTGTTTACTAATTATTAATATATTTTGGTAGCAGGAAACAGTTCGGACCAGAAAAAGGAGTATCCATGGATCTTGATGATCAATCCTATAGATATACTTATTTCTTTACTTTATAATCCTATAACTATGGTTATAGAACTTTACTTTTCTTAAAAGATATTAACAACATATTTCCTTCACGAGAAACATTTAACGAAAAACAAGATTTACATAGTAGTGAGCTTAATGACATTTTTATTTAAACTTCTCTTTTTTATCTAAGTTCCTCAATCGAAGGAATAATATAAATTTGCAAATAACAAATAGTCAAACTTAAACTTGGTATAAATCATTTACTTTAAGTACCCTATTAATGTTAATAAGGTATTTAACTGAGGAAAGGAAGTAAATGTACATTCCTTTTCCTCAGTTACAACGTTCCAATACTAAAATTGCGAACAATTGTTTCTTTCCCAATCCGTGTTCGTTTATGTTTCAAAATTTTATTCGGTCATTTACGATGAGCTGATAATTAGTAACGTTTACGATATAAATTATATATTAAAATGCAAAAGCCTTACAAATTAGTATCTTTACTTCAATGCTGTTATTTGTTATTATAAGAACAAAAATAGTTTACAAATGAAAATTTTCATAACTATATGTAACGAAATAATTATTTAGTAACAAAACATTGTAGAGAGTGTGTAATTACGGAACAACCCATTAACAACTTGACGAGTTCCGATTACAACTTTCAATTTAACTGAATTATGAAGAAAATACATTCGGTTTGCTGAGTATAGTCATTAGTACGCGGTGGTGTGAAATTTGGAGGTAATAAATACAAGACGCAAACATAGACTAAAAAGATTGTTGAATATACTAGTCGACGAAATTTACCTGTGGATGTAAGCTTTTTTTTGATAACAGGAGGTTGTTAACTGAATTCCTCAGTTATTTCTTATATCAGCCACCGGATGTGTGATCTAGTCTTGCAAGGCCAAGACCGCAAGCCATTTGTTTAACTTAAATGGATTTGCTTTAGATGTTTTAACATTTTATAAGTATTAAATGCTGCAAAAATATTGTGCGCAAAGTTAAAGACAGTTGTAAATCATAGGTCAAGTGCTTCTTGCCATATTATATTATTATAAAAATGTGAAGAGACATATTGAACCATTATTTTAGGGTAATAAACTCACAAAGTCATAACAGAAGCTATTATATATTCAACTGAAAGTAAATTCAATGTCTCATTGAATTTACGCGCTGCTTACTGTTAGCCTTGAATGGATCGTGTCTTTTGTTTTATTGGTATATGTCATACTATTATTACGTGAAAAATATGTATGAAAGAAATAAAAAAAGTTAATTTTTGTAGGTACATTCTAAATAGTTTGTTAAATAAAGGCACAATTATTCGTTAGCGGATACCAGTATCAGGCGTGCGATAAAGGGCGTAACCTCAAGATAAAAGTGCTCGTCGAAGGCCGCCTGCTGTGCGTGGACAATGCGCGAATATTGTAAGCTAATTAAACGACTATAGGCAACTGTCACACCTGCGTCACGCAGTCCGGGCCTGGTCGGTGCTCACATTATGTTAAATATTTTTATACATAGTAAACAAATACTGGATATAAATCTAAATTATTTAACAGACAATGCGCCCCACCAGGAATTACGTTTGTAATGTAGCTAAAAATATAGTTACCACTAGAAGTGTAGTATAGAGAGCTCCTTGTGTTACTTAATGAAGTCTTGCAAAGAAAAGAATTAGTTAATAAATTGAATTTTAAGATTTGTGCACCCTAATTAATGTCTCTTACCAAATTATGCGTATAAAGATTGCGATAAGACCGCTAATTGCCACATTTGTAAGTTGTTATTTTATTCAATCTGTTAAGTGTGTACAATCAAGATAAATAAATAAATAAAAAGTACATTACTGTGGTACAAAACACGAAATGGTTCTGTGCAGCTGAAGTATAAGCCGTGTGGCTCCTATAGAGTAACCCCGTGCCCCTGTACGTTTACAGAAAATGTTTATGTCAACAGCGCACAATGCTCATTGCCTCTTCATAGTTGTATGTCAGAGGTGAGGTTCTCAGTCTCAATATCAAATTTCTTATTTAAATTTTATACGTTACTCTATCTTAGTATAACTAGTTTATCTGTACCTGTCCATCCTATCAGAAGCAGAACGAGGTGGCTGTGAGACACACTAACGGCACGTACTTTAGAGGCAGGAAGGTCAACATAAGCCCTAGGTAGTCTGGGGTTCGTCGGTGTACCAAGGATTATTTTCTGAGGTTAAAAATGATATATTAGCGAATTGATATTCGAGACAACGTGCGGCGTTTAGTCGAATCGAGTCCGTTAAAGATCGATAACCGTCAGTCGTCTTTGAGGGTATCCTTGGGTATTTCTGCACGAAAAAAGTTGTCTCTATATCCATTTTATTACCAGCTATTAGGAATATTCATTCTGTTACAATAAGTCATACAATAAATGTATAAAAAAATTGGGTGAACCTCTTCCGCATATATATATATATATGTATAATACATATACGGTAAATTAGTCTAATACGATGCCAGAGGAATGCTAACGTAGTCTATATCTATTTTTAGCTCATAGGATAGCATTGGATTCCTGCAAGGCCACGGTGCGGAGTGTACTGTGCGTACCTTTCTACGTAGGAAAGGAGCAAGAAGTCCCGCGTTTTTATCCGACTAAAGAAGGAGGGTTATGTTTTTTGAGTACATGTATGTATGTGTATATATTTCTTTGGCACGCCCTAGAGCCTAAACTTGCTTGTCGGATTTTTATGTGAGTAGTGTCAAAAAAAATCTTTTCTTTCTAGTTTTTTCTGTCTTTTCAGTTATTCAATAAATCTAATAAAGATGGCAGATATAATTCGTTACTTGTTAAAAGTAATTTGCTGTATACCCTGTTTCAAGACTCTATTCTCTATGATTGAAAAATATGTAAATTAGGCGTTAGCAAAACGCCTGTACGGTGTTTTTATGAATTTTTCAGTAGAAAATTGATATCATGCGATAAAATCTTAATGCAAATACTGTACAAAATATTATAAGAATATTTTGTTTTACATCGAATACTAGATTACAAATGTGGTTGATCTTAAATGATGCTCGGTTTCTTTTGGTTATAGCGCAGTGTTATTAAAGCCTTCCTCCAGTAAATAGGCAATCCAACACTAAAGGAATATTTCTATCTGAAGTTAGTGACGTTAATCTGAGATAAGCACATTCTGTTGTGAAAGTGTGTGTGTGAAGCTTAGTTGGAGGCCTTCGGGCGGCTTAAAAACATCCAATTGCAAGATTTACTTAGCCACAACGTATTCTTGCCAGTCCCCAACCCGCACTTGGCCAGCGTGGGGACGTATGGCCTTAACCCTCTTCTGAGAGGAGATCCGAGCCCAGCAGTGGGACATTATGGGTTGTTGTTGTTGTAAGCACATTCAACGTAACAAACAAAACAAGTTTTTATTTATAATATTGGTATAGATTTAATTTGCAGGGGAAAAGAATTACATTTTCACCGTGACCCAATCTTGAAAACTACAAAATATGAAAATGATTCTGAGACAAATATATACTAAACTCCTTGTGAACAGGTTAAAAGTTTCAAGAATAAATCAAACTTGAAAAACTAGAACAGGCAGCGCCAGGTACCCCTACCTGCTTATATGGTTCACTAAGAAAAGTCGTATAGTTTTTATCCGAAGAATGGATTTAGTAATTCTTTGTCTTTATTATCCATATAAGGCAACTAGACAGTGGATGGTGAAGTGAAGAAACCAGTTCTGATTTACCAGGTCGTGCGGTATTTTAAACTCGAATGCAAATAAATTGAGCCGTGATAAAGAACTTGAGAACACAAAGAAAATGGTGCATACCGATCTGCTTGCATTGTACTTTAACATTCAGGATAGTCATTGGAATAAAGCACATTTATTTATTTATTTGCCACATGTTCTTACAATTGTAATATTTTATATTACATTAAGAACTTTGTTGATTTTATGAATTATATTCTTGATATATGAAAATTGAATGCATTTCTCTTTACGTGTATCTGATAGCAACGTCAACAACGATTGGTATTACGAATTTTGAAACCCTAAATGTTCTAGTTCCCCAAAACATATAACTATTCAAATATTATATAGTGACCGTCAACTTAAGAACATCGTCAACTTAACAATCAGAGGCGCTCATAGCCCAGTTGCACTCGGTGATTAGAAACAATCAGCGAGGGCAAGCAACGACGGCGCGGTCAGTACCTGGATGGGTGACCGCTGGTGCCATGTTACCATGAGCGTCTCCGTTATTCGGAGGTCACGTTAAGCAGTCGGTCCCGGTTGTTATCATAGGATAACAGTCGTGAAGCTTAGTTGGAGGCCTTCGGGCGGCTTAAAAACATCCAACGGTAAGATTACGTAGCCACAACGTTGTCTTGCCAGTCCCCAACCCGCACTTGGCCAGCGTGGGGACGTATGGCCTTAACCCTCTCCTGAGAGGAGACCCAAGCCCAGCAGTGGGACATTATGGGTTGTTGATTGATCGTCAACTTAAGAAAAATGGAAGCCACAAAACTTGATGTAGTAAATACATAGGTATTTACTGACACCCAGGATGTAGTCTGAACCAAATCCTTTAAATCCGTGCAAAGTATTAATATAATGAAGAATAAGTCTACTAGATCGATAATAATAATCCAACTCGTTTATCTCATATCATTTTGTAGCTGGTCGTATATCTCACTTACTAATATAAAATGAACAAGACCTACAATGAAGTAGACTAGAAATGAATACCTTGACTTTCTGAATTGTAGATACCCCTTCGTACATACATTATGAACATTCATTACTCGGGTTAGAACATTATAGATCGCTCCTACCCCTTTTTACATTCATTATGAAACGATAATAAGCACACGCCTGCAAGTTCACCTACATAGACAGCATAACTTACAATATCGTTATAAATTGTGACCTATTTCGATAACTCTAAGCCAAATTACGGTAAAATTAATAAATATCCTTAGTAGTTTATGCGTAGCAGAGTAACAATCGTTCATCTACCCATCTTCACAAACTTTCACGTTTATAATATGAGTAGGAGATCATCATTATCATCTATCCAGACCATATTTGGTTGTGGCAACACCTTTGTGCTCATTAGTAGGGGAAGGTAAAGGATGTTAAATGTCATTGTGCTAGTTAAAAAGAATATGGTCAAATGCAAAAGAACTAAATACTATGAAATTTAAAAAAAAATTGTTCCAGGACACAATTCGCAAATGATTAAGAAATACTTTACCGCTTAGCAAATACAAAAACGATGTAAATTTTTATGCATATCTATTAGATTCATACTTGAACATAGAGAAATAAGGTTTACTTACAAAATTAATTATCATCATCATTAATTGATAAACTAATATATATTTAGTCTGGCTACAAATACTGTTAAAATTAAACAAAATATTTCTTATGAATTTGGATCAGTAATTTTTGTACGATTGTTCGTTGTGTTTTCTTATTTTCGCGCCAAAATATAGTAAAATATTTTGTGATATTCAAATGGAGCGGGTTGATAAAGAACTGTATTAATTAATATCGAATCGCTGAGACTGCATTACATAAACCTCTACCTCCATATCTAGTATAGAGAATATATATAATACAAACACAGTTTTTAAAATTCTCCATACGCTTGGCATTAGTCAAATGTTTGTGTACCGGGCTATTGATAGGTACCGGGCTGTTTATGTCAGAAAAAGATCTGGCCGTCCACGTACTATTCGTAAAAAAAGACGACCAAAACAGTAAAGGAAAGAAAGCATAACGTGGGCGTTATCCGTCTTCAGTGATGATTAGGCGGGGTGTTAGCTATGACTGAGCCATATTTTTGTGAAAAAGGAATAAAAAAAATCGGCACAAGTGCATCAAGATACCATTTTTGAGGTAGTAGCCCCTTAACATCCCCATGATTAATAACCAAGAATGGTCCTTTTAAAAACACTCGGCGCCGGATCATAAACCTCGATCCACCCAATCTTGATTAGAAACGAACGTTCATCAAATTAGAAACGAACGAACCTTCATCAGAGCTGAAGACTAGCCGTCATTTAGTCCTGATCTTAATCTAGTGAAACATGATTTATGGTCAGTTTTGGAGAGTACGGCTTGCTCTAAACGCCATGATAATTTGGAGTCCCTAAAACAATCCCTACTATTGGCAGTAAAGAATTTTCCCGTAGAAAGAGTGCGTGCTGCTATTGATAACTGGCCTCAACGTTTAAAGGACTGTACTGTAGCCAATGGAGACCATTTAGAATAAATTTAATATATTTTTAAATGGTTAATTATTGTATTTAAATAACACACTGTTATAGTAATAAACATTAAGTATAATAAAAAAAATTCGTTGTAACAATTTTTATGGCAAGACTATTTTAGATGGTCGGTTGGTAGTTATAATAACGCTATTAACAATATTAATTCAACGTGTTAAACGTTAGTGTAACGGATATACTATGAAAACTTAATTTTTTTAATAACGGCTTCCATCATTACTCATATAGTTCATTGCGATCATGAATATATAATCCAATTAAAAGAGAAACTAAAGAGGTTGGTTATACACTAATTTGAGTATCGAATAAAACGTGAACATCGTATAAATTGAGTTGCAAAGTTTCTTACGTCCTTCGTATTGGTATTCGAGCTATCGATCGCTCTTAGCGAGAGGCACGCGCATTACACGCCAATCAGTTATTTTGCATATTCAGGGGATAAACAGGGATCATAAGAAATGAATTGAGACTGATGAGTTATTTGTTCTTTCAATTCTTATAGTAAGGTGGACTTGATGGTGACTTGAACAAGGATTTTGTTCACACAAATCGGTAATTTGGCTGGCGCCTGGTAATAGGCATTAACCATTTGAGGATACCATTAAAAAATACAAAACTAAAGTCAATTCGTCTTATAAATGTCCAGTATCATATGAAGGAATAATCTTAAAATCCCAAATTAAGGCTTAATAACAATTTTTATATAATCAGCTCATTATTTGATAACGATAATAGCCACTATTGTTTTGTAAGTATGACCAATGCTAACATTAGTATTTGCATCCCGTAATAACGATTCTGAAGCTGTACTATCTGCTGTACCAATTTTCCCCAAAAAGGTATAAGCCAGCTCATTTAATTTGATATAATTTACCTATTAATCGTGGGACTCATTTAAAATATAGTTTAAAGAAAATTTGCATAAGAATTTAATAAATCCTTAAATAATTATAAACATATTTCTAGAATTGAATTTTTTAATGAAAAGTTTTCAGTATCTACATTTTCTAGTAGTCATTTATGAGAGAGGATGTCAATAAAGCATCTGTTAGTCTTCACCTTGCAAATCTTTTTTAGGACGTTAAAGATATACTTTTCTAATATTTGTAGACCTAAACTTTTCTAATATTTCTACCGTGTGTTGAAGTAAATCCGCATTTTTTCGAAATTTTATTCTTCGACTGTTTCATCTACCCAAAATAATTTCATTCAGCTCTGTAACACATGTTCGAAAAAAACAGGCTGACCAAAACTTATTTTTAAATGAGGGACTCGTTTTTATAAAGTTTTTTTTCAAGATATTTAAATAGTTTGTGTCCAGATGTATCACAATTTGTTATACGTAAGTTGAATTTCAGTGGCAGACTAACACATTAAATTAAAGAGCTGTAAGTTGCAGTGCTTATCTATTTCACCTAAGCTTTGAAAGACAATAATAGATTTAATAGGCAGAGGCAATTTATTATAATATGCGCAATGGCAGTGGCACTCAGTGAGAAAGTCAAGGGCGCATGCATATATATGATAGATCTAGAATATAATCCGGTTAGGTACAGTCAAGACAGGTAAATGTTAAAATAAGACATTAAAAGCCCTTTATCAATACAGAAGACAATAAAAAATAGAACAATGCGCCTTGCTTGTTCTTTTGCAAGCTCTATCTTTGTTAAATGAAGTCTGGAATGATACACTGTTAATCTATGACACAGTTATTTTTTTGTATAGTTAAATTAATTTTATTTAATTTTTAATACGTTGAATTGTGAAAAGTTTTCAACCCAACCAAAAAGTAATTATATTTTACCTTTATAAATTTAATTTATAAAACATCTTCGATACTTTCGGAAAAGCAACAGTTTACAAATTCTTAGCCTTTACACACAACAGTAACTTCTTTGTTATTATGCTTATAAACTCACAAAAAAATCATTATAACCTTCAGATACTAACACTAGTTATTGAAACATCAAAAGGAAGAGGCGTGATGAATCATCGCACTTCCTTTATAGGTGAGTAATAGCTCTATTACATTGATTAGAAACTTGGTTTTCGGCAAGCATAATTGAAAAACTCAGATTACTATGTGGTTTTTTGTTTGCTTTGAAATTTGTTTTTAATGTAATAAAGGGCATACGAGCAGACGTATCGCCTGATGGTAAGCAATTACCGTCGTCGATGGACACCCGTAACACTAGAGGCGTCACAAGTGTATTGCCGGTTTTTGGGGGATGGGGAAAGGGGTTAGGTTATGGGCCTCATATATCCTCACTTACTCGTTGAAATACAGCGCAGGCGCAGTTTAACTGTGGTTCTCCTACGGTAAAAAGGCAAATGGCAAATCAAAGTAAGATATCATTAGTGCGAGTGATAAGTCAACGGCAATAGCTAGTTCGCAAATAAAAGTGGTCTTCGTATTTCTACCTACCTACTATCATAGTTTTAAGTTTAGTGACTCCGTTACCAGCTTCCATAATATACAATTATTTACTGCTATGTACAAGTATATGTCATTTAAAATAACGTGAAATTCACTACTTATTCTTGCTGATAATTTTCAGGACTACATTGTTTGTTTATTATATATCCGTAGAAACAGAACGTTCTTGAAATCATGATGAATCTTGTCTTGTTAATTTCATTTTGCAATAACCATTATCGTTAATACCGATGAGGTATCGTTCGGCATGTGAGAATTAAGTTAAACATATATTTACGAGAATGATCAGGACACAGTAAGTTAAGATTATTACGATCATAAATTTGTACAGTACGCCTACTTGATGCTGTTTTGTAAAAACTTGCGGAAGTATACGAGACTCGTTTCGCCCTCAACTGAAACAAATTAGTGCGCCTGTTTCGATCCAGTTTCTATAAAGATCACACTGACATTTATCACATCGTATGTTGTTGATAGGTATGTAATTCTACTTTGAACTTGAGAAGGGCGTTGTTGCTAAGCTAACGTTGCTAGTTTATATTGAGGTTTTGAATTAAGCATTATTAATTTGTATACCTAGAGACAATATTTTAAAAGTCGTTTTTATTAATTTAATATTCCAAAAATTTACTAAACTCGTACTTATTTGCATTCTTCATAGAAATTGAATGGATTGGATTAAGAATATGAAGTGTAACCACTCATGTTTACAACACAACATGCAAGACAATATCATTGAAAAGATAAGGGCAACTTGATGCAAACCTTACACTAACTCGTTTTTGCAGTATTGGTAAACGATTGTTGGCGAAGAGTAGCGGCAGTATAGGTACAGTTTAGAAACTTGATAAGAAAATTACCACCATCAATAAATATAAAAATAACGGTTTACTGAAACGAACTTCAGAATAGATTGCAAAACGAAATACTCGTAAGACGAAGCGAAGGAACTAATAGGATTGGACGTTTTATAAATTCAATTCAATTAAGTGAAATACAAGTAAACCAAGACTACTATTTTTTCTACATAATAAATATAGTTTTTAGTTTAGGCCAACGTACTGGGTGGTATACTTAGGGTGCGCAGCCACTAATAGGAATGATTAACAGAAGCATCTAACTTTACATTGTGTGATGTTTGTATGCCAGTTATCTTTGGCCTGTTGTTGTTGCCTTATTTACAAAAAAAAAATGATGATGAATTAATTTTAGATCACATCCTCACATCAATAGCCTTCAACAGTCCACTGCTGAACTAAGATCACTTCTTAAAAAAGAGATTTTGCCCTATTAAACCAGTCGGTTAAGCGGGATGGTAGTTTGCTCCCATCGTCTCCTCTCACGAAGTGGTGAGTTGGAGACACTCTGTATGAACATCAATTAAATATACCGTACTTTGTATTTAAACTAACAACAGCATTGAATTTGGAAGTTATTTATTAAATAATTTAAAATAATGCTGTGAAAATAACTTAAAGATTGGTTTTAACAAATAAAAAGGACATACCTGAATAATTGCTTAGTGGTCTTGAATGTACTTATATAAATGTTATAAGTCAGCCTTGCGACGGTGACATGCAATTAAAAAGATAATAAAATATCTGCTTGTATTTGTTTATGGCTACTTCAATGTACATATAAATATTCGTTATTTTTAATAAAGGTGATTATTATGACTTGCATTTTAGTTTAGTACGCATTTAGATGTGTATTGTTATTATTTTTGTAAATTTTTGTTTAGGAATGTTGTTAGATGCTGTCAAACTTTAGGCCAAGGTACCAACTACATTGATTTCGCTCTCCGTAAGCCTAGTTTGATTCTGAATAGCTCTTAAAATTTGTCATATCTTTGAAGCAAACATTCGCATTCTAATCCATATCAAAGTTTTATATGAGTTAATTTGGTTAAAGTTTATTGAGACAACCCGGCTCTGATGTTTGGGCGTGATAAACTACAAGTATAAGGATATGTTCGTATTATCAGTTGATCAATACGGGCGAAACTAGAACAGTTTAATACCATTATGATGTAAATATAGTTATGCAATGCGATAACTAAATAGTGCTAGTTTCATAATGTCCTATTATCAAAAATATTGCGAATATTGCGTCCTTGTCGGCTATTGAATCTACCATTTCTAAAGCGGCAAATTGGCTCTTTTAAATACGCGTATCGCTTATTCATAGAGCAATGCTAACAACTACTGAACAGTCGTTTACTTAGCTAATTATCTACTATATACATATAAACAATTTTATATTTTTTTTACTTAAAAATACTAGTCTTTTTAGTATCATGACAGCGTTAGTTAGGTGTTAGACAGTCTTAGGCGTAGCACCTATAAACGGCAAACTATGACTTATAACCAAACCAAACACTTTCGATAATAAGCATTAGCTACGCTATGAAATACATTGTAGGTATACCATAAGATATTGTGGCCAAAACATGGCTAATAGATTTTGTAATATAGGAGGCTAGAGGTAACATGAGGTATTTAACGCCATCATACCAAAATCTTTACAATGTTATGAATCGTATATAAAACATGAAACAAAATTATATCATACCAGAAGAAAAATCCATATTGAATTGTAATTCATTTCGTAGCAGGACAACGCCGCACCTAAGTATCACTCAAGTCAGTTTTACTGTATCGATAATGACATGTCCACTTTGAAGGGAATTGGTAATAGAAACATCTTATTGACAATAAAGTTAAAGGAATTGTTTTGAACACATCGGTAACTGCGGTAGTATTGGGCGGCTCTGGACTCTCAATGTGAACTAAGCGAGTTCTTCAAATTCGCTACTTGGCACGAAAAAGCGATTCGCTTCTACTACACGAGTGCCCTGCGCGCGCGCTGCGATACACTACTCCACTCGGCAGTACTTGTGACCTTAACAATTAACAATTTATTTTATTAATGCACTTTCTTATAACGTGTTAGGTTAGACTGACCGCACTAGTACACATACATATTTGCTTTATTGATGAGACAAAGAAAATATAAGCTTTTAAATGATACGTCTGTTTTATCTAGCATTTTGTATTGTATTTACGTACAAAAGATTCACATTGACGTTTTGTTGGTTTGTCCTCGCTACTTCATGCATTTGTTTTATTCTTTGGGTATCAAAGGAAAAAGAAGATGGGGATAAGAATTCGTGCAAAAGAGACATGGCTTTCCTAATAAAATCATTGTATTGTATTTAAAAACATAAAGTGAAACAATTATTCAAAAAACAAATTAGATTCACCTCTTTAAACTTTCTTTTTTTTAAAGAATGAAGAGAGATTCAATAACAAATTTTAACTATTTCATTGCACGATAAATATTAATGTCCATAGTATGGATCATGTGTGTTCTGGGGGATGTATTGTTGCTCGGAATACTCCGGATTGTATTGCGGTTGATTGTACTGATGCTGTTGACCGTACTGCGGCTGTGGACTGTACTGCGGCTGAGGGTTGTACTGCGGCTGAGGGCTGTATTGCGGGTATGTTGCCGACTGTGAGTAAGACGGTGTCTGAAACACAATATTGAACATGTATTTATAGATTAGTATCACAAATAATTTTTACACACGTTAATAATGTTTGCCCAAATAATATGCTTTTAAACTGTCAACTGGAACGAGCAAGAACCACCTCCGATGATAAGCGTGAAGATAATTTACTTTTAGTAGGTGGGTGGTTTGATGACAATTAAGTAACATAAGACCTTACATACATAACATATTTTTATGTATGTAAGGCCGTGTCAGTTTTGATTCCACCAGAATGATGAGCGACCAAGTTCGGGAAATAGATAATAGATTATAGTTAATAGTACTTGATAAAAATATGTTTACGTCCTACTTCGGGATGTTAGATAATACTGTTTTTAAACTTTCTTTCACTCATTTACAAATATCTAGAGCACATACTATTTTTATGAAATTTTTTATTAAAATATGTGTGTAATTTTACATAATTTATTATTGGTTAACGAGCCACAAGTGACTTAAGCATAAAGTAGTAAATAAATCTACGTCATGATTATTACAGTATTTTAACAAAGAAGTTCCTTATGAACATTGCTTTGTTAAAATTTAAAAAATAAAATGATTTCTAGTGTTTTTTTTCTTATAAAGTTGCATATTTTATTACTATTTTAAGTTATTTTTATTACTTTAAGCCCGTAATTATATAGATGAGTGTTAAATATGTAGGTGTAATTTATTTCATGATTTGAATATCAAGAGCGCGGAAAAGAACATTGTATTGTGTGTGTACATGTGTTTAGTTGGCGTCAGCGTCGCCCACGATTTCGTATTATTTAATTGCTTACTTATTACTGATTTTATGGTATGCAGTCAGTACTAATCAGTTATATTGTGGTTGTGCCGAAATGTGAATTGAACGCACGAATTGTGGTTCAATGTCGATGTGTAGAATCAAAGAACGTGCCGTCCAAAGCACCTTTAACTTGCTTGTGGTTATCTTACTTGGCTTAATCATTATTACAGATGTAGTAATTGAACTTTTCATTCGTCCATTATTTCAAATTAATATAAAAAAGGTGACCGAAAACGTTTACAGATTTTTGACTGCTGATGCAGGGAACGTGGGTTCAATATCGATCTAGTACAAATAGTTGTGCCTATATCGCGATTATTTGTTCTGTGATCTGGTTACCGGATAAGGGTCAGCGCCTACGACCAGTCACTAATTCACAAGAGACTAATTCGGTAACAAGTTTCAATTTGTTACTGAATTAGTCTTTTCGCCGCCACTTCTTCCGTCGGCGCTTATCCTAAGTCGGTTTTGAGTTACGACTAAGAAAAGTTGGGCAAAGACTATTATAGATAAATAAATATTTCGAACCTGTAACAAACAACGCCATCTAGTCCTGATATAAATACATATATCTATTCCTTTTTTTGTAAGTACATACATATTATACAAAGAAAACTGTACATGTATCAACTTTTTATTACTAGTATTTACAACAAACAAAAATCATCTTAACTGACTGCTGCTGTTTAAATGTAAAGCTGAACGAGTTTATGAATCTTATCGACGTGGACTAAAGCTTAAGGTTGACAAAGATTCTTAATATATTTCGAATTATAAATAATTAATTAAATATAATTAGAATTATAAACATTCTGAACACTAAATTATTTTATAGTTATGTTAACTATAAAATAATTTTCTTACTATTTTTACTCGTCAACGGAGACACGGTATAAGGAAGGGCCATCTATGTATGTTTGTATATTCTACCCTACCGCCTAAACTACTAAAGAGATTTTAACGAATGAAGAATCAACAGATTCGTAATAAAGGCCCAGATGAGATAGGATATAAATTTTATCAAACACTTACATAGCCGGGTTAACTTTTTCTTGTTACTATTTATTTAGAACACGATGCATACCAATGTATCACATCGAAAGATACCATTGTACCTATATTGTAAAGTATTTCCAGCCGGTGTAATTTGTGAATATATAATATAATTCTACTTAGTCTTGCCATAAATATTGTTACAAAGAAAAACAACATTTCTTTATTGTACGTAACATTTATTACTACATATTACAGTGCGTTACTTTAATATATTAACATAAAACCATTAAAAATATATAAATTTTATTCGCAGTGGTCTCAAAGTGATGGCGATACCGTCCTTTAAAGGTTGAGGCCAGTTAGCTATAGCAGCATGCACTTTTTGTATGGGAAAATTCTTCACTACCAACCGTATACATTGTTTTATCCAATTTGGATCCAAATTATCATGGTGTTTAGAGCAAGCTTTAATGTCTAAAGCTGACAATAAATCATAATCTAGTGGATAAAGATCAGGACTAGATGACAGCCAGTCTTCAGCTCTGATGAAAACCAGAACGTTGGTTTCTAACCAAGATTAGGTGTATTATATCATTATTTATTATATTATCAATTAGCTTTACCATCCGGCGCAGTCTTGCCGAAAGAACCATTTTTGGTTATTGAAGATAGTGTTGTTAAGGGGTTAAACTACCTTCTCTAGAATTGTATTTTGATACACTTACGCCGATGTTTTGATAGGTAACACTCCTTCATAGCTAACACCCCACCAAACCATCACTGAAGTCGGATAACGCCCACGTTTTGCTCTGTTCACTAATTGGAAAGCTTCTTTAGAGCATTCAGCATAAACACGGTCATTTTGTTTGCTAAATATAGCTCAGTTATAAATAAAATCTCATCCGTATACAATTTTTTTCTGTGACCTCCTTTTGCGTACCGCTTAAGTAGTTGTTTTGGATTCAGCACACTATTCTTTTTTCAATTATCAGTTAAGAAATTACTTGTGCGTCGTTTACAAGCTGCAAGTTCTAAGTCATGTTTTAAAATACGCGACATGGTTCTAGATGTCTTCATCTCCCGAGATAAAATATTTTGCTTTCGAACATGATTTCTTCGAATTCTTTCCCTTACTGTTTTGATCGCCTTTTTCATACGAACACTACGTGCATGGCCAGATCTTTTTTTTTAATTAGATAAACTCAAAAAAACTTTTGGCCCGACCCGGGATTCAACCCGCTACCTCTTGATCGGCAGTCGCATACGTCAGCCGCTAGACCACAGGGCAGTTGACTATAAGACTATTACCAAGCGTATGGAGGATTTTAAAATTGTTTTTGGCTCTATACCTACCTACTTTATGTAATGCAATCACAACGATTCGGTTCTTTTTATCACCCCACCCCATTTTAATATCACAAAATATTTTACAATATAAAAAATAAATAAATACAATGAACAATCGTAGAAAAAATACAGATACCAAATTCAAAAGTAATATTTTGTTTATTTCATTGGAGCCCCACGGTGTTACCTGCGGTTGTTTTTGTAGCTTTAAAACAATAACCGTGGGTTGTAGCTAGTTGGTAGCTTAAGTTACTCCTTGTATCACCAGCTACCTTCCAGTGGAAGTCCCGTCAAAATCGGTTTATCCATTCCAGAGATTAGCCGAAACGAACAAACAGACAGAACGACATAAAGGTATAAATAAAAAAAGATTTTTTGATTGATACTTTCTTATACATTCAATGAAAAGTTGTAAATTTGAAATCACAAACAGATGCTTTAATTTTATTTATTTGTATAGATTATAGGGAATCGTAGCCACCAGCCTTTTACTATGGATCCACGAAAAAAGCCGGTGGTCACACGGTCGTTCTGGGTGGTTGTTTTTATAAATATGCGTAAATTACTAGTGAATACTTATACAAAACTTGATACTGCAACTAGTTCTTTGAACACGTCAGTGTAACGTTTGATTTGAAAAAAAAACCTATTTAGAATTAAATACATACCTGGTAATTGTAAGTGGGTTTCTTCTTATCGACTTCAATATGATGATGTTTCTTTAGAGCAATGCTGTTAGCCATTAGTTCCTTCACTTTCAGTTTCGTTGTCAGGAGACTTGCACACAACGCTTTGTTAAAGGCTTTCAGTTCCTTGAGTTTTGCTTTGATAGCCCATAGACCGTCTTTGAGCAAGTCCAGCTTGCCCACGGCGAGATCATCATTTTCCTGATACTCGTCATGGTCATAAGCAGGAGTTTCGTACGCAACTCGATATAAGTGTTGATCCTCTTCATCCAGATCAGAGAAACGTGGCAGATGTCGGGAAAAAGCTATACGAAATAAAAATAACAATTGTTGATTAACTATCAAATAGCTGCGATAATTTAATTGTTTACTGAATTAATCCATCTATAATGCAACAAATAAAATACGTTTATGGCTGTAATGGTTTAAACTGTGACGCAGCTATTAGCGCGCATGTCCGTCTACAGAAAATCAGCAGGCTTAACACTTTGAATAAATCATTAAAACTTAACTTTTTTAGCCACAAAGAAAATGAACAGGAGTGTATCATGAAATATTTATTGTATCAAATAATCATAATCATCACTTTTTCAAGTCACATTATTGTTTTAAATCGAAAGACGTGATTCAACGATGTTCATTAAATAATTACTTACCAAAACTTGCGAACAGGAAGATATAAATAATTTTAAAAAACATTTTGGGTGAATTTTTGGTATATAAATTCTTGGACTCTTAACTCATTAATATTGTATTGCTCGACGACTCGTTTTTGATTTACTACCCTTTTCAAATGGACAAACTGTTACCCTATTTTTATGTCACTGTGTCATGATATAAGAATCGTTCTTAAAATTCGTCGGGTAGGTCGTAAATAAATAATTTTATTAATAAATTTACCCACATTAGATAACATTAGTTCAAACATGAAACTTAAAGTAATTAATATACCATTGGCTTAGTGGTTTAAGCGATGGCCATGCCGCTTTTCACTGGACTAAGTGTTGCGAGTTCTAATCCCACATGGGACAACACTTTGTGCGATTCACAAATTGTTTTTCTGAGTCTGGGTGATCATTCTGTTCGTTATATGTGTTGGTAATGTCCCCCGCGACACATGGTGTATATTTCGAATGCGGGCGTTGTCTTTTTACCTGAATACGGAAAAGCCAAAGGAGGGTTATGATTTTGGCAGGCTACGTATGTAGGTATGTACATATATATGTTCATCTGTTTTCTCATAGCTCCTCAAATTCTTATTAGAACTGGACAAATGAGGTATTTTATATCTCCGTATATATGTGAGACGTGTCTCCGAATCTAATGTGGCGCCCTCTAGCGGTTATAAAGTACATTGTTACAAAAATAAATTTGAGATTAATATGCCGTATGAGTGGAGAGGGCAGTTTAAAATTTTCTCGCCTCAAGAGAAATAATATACCTGATCTTGCGACAAGATTCGCTGATAGCTGATGAGAATAGCATCACTGGATGCTCAGCTCAGTCGCGACATATTCTGCTAGGGAAACGTGACAAACTGTTAGAATATTGTTTGAAACAAACAGAATGCTAAGCAGCAGGACTTAAAAAAAAAAACATGCCGTGTTTGGTAACATTGGAAAGAGGCTATTTTTCCGAACTGTCACAGTAGTAATTGATTTGTTCACCGCATTTTTTTTCTTTAACTTTGAACAGTATAAATAAATATCTATCCTGCGCTCCGCGGCATTTCCTGCGGGTTTTGTTGTTCTTAAAACGGTTATTGTTTGCTATTTCATTGGTTTCAGATTATCCTCAAATAAAAGTACCCGAAGTAACATTAGTTATCTATCAGTAAAAGTCCTATCCAAATCGGCCCAACTGTTCCAGATAATAGTCGGAACAAACAGACAGGCAAAAATTAAAAAAGTATTATATACTATTGTGTTATATACTAAACTGTTAGTTTGAAATTACAAACAGACACTTCTATTCTATTTATTTGTAGACTAGCTAAGTTCCGTGGTGTTAGCCCGGGTTACTGTTTTACTTTTACTGGTAGCCTAAGTTACTGCTTATTGCGACAGCTATTTGCTAGTGAAAGTCCCGTCAAAATTGGTTCAGCCATTTCAGAGATCAGCCGGAACAAATAGACAGACAGATAAAATTTAAAAAAAATGTTATTTTGATAGATGTCCATGAATACGAATGTATTTAGTAAAAAGCCGTTATTTTAAAATTACAAACAGACACTCCAATTTTATTTATTTGTATAGATTAAGCTGTGAACCCCGTGAAGCCATTTAAATATAATTATCCACGTTATCTTTTCTGCTACCAATCTGTCCCATCAAACAAGGTTAACTTATACGGTACTGAGTTTTTTTATTATACACATATTTTATCTAAACGAATTCTTGTTAAGATGATCAATCACTCATCTGTCTGCGTATCTAACATCAGACAATTGGAACTTTTCTTTAAGACATATTGACATAACTGATAGGAGATCGTTTTTTGTTTTTTCGAAAGACGGCCCCCATTTCATGTCATCCACATTTTTTATAATTTTTATCATTAACTCCATCACGAAGACTTAAAGACTCGAAGACTTAGAATTGAAGACTCGAAATACTTGACGTTGGCAGAAATAGCTGATCCGGCTGATTGCCATATCATCAAAAGAAGAAGACATAACTGATACGACATGTGGTTGTCATTGATGAAAAAAACGATTTAATATAAATAGTTTTTGTATCAAATATACATTGATATATAAACTATTCAGTAGATATCTTGTATTAGGTTATAACGTATTTGGGTCTGGATGTCGTAAGAAAGTGGTTCCCAGACCCCTCCCGTCTTAGGCGCAGAGTGGCACACCGTGTGGTTTTAGTCGGTTCCATTCCGACACGGTGCGTGAAGGCCCAAGGGGGGTTTCCACATTTAAAAAAAAAAGAAAAAAAATACAAAGGTAATAACGTATTTATAGTTCAGCATACTAAGGACTGTCAATCAATCAATCAACAACCCATAATGTCCCACTGCTGGGATCGGGCTCCTCTCAGGAGAGCGTTAAGGCAATATGGACTAAGTACTGCTTAGCTTAGAAATGAGGTACTGTTTCACCTGATACCTACATAGGCCGTTTAAAAAACTGAGTAGGTACAACAATGAGAATTGCCATTTATGATTTAAATGGTGATAGTAAAGGTAATATGTGAACGCATACATCTAAGTCATGTTACCACACGAATATTATAAAGGTGAAAGTAAGTTTGTTTGTTACGTTTTCACGCCAAAACTACTTAACCGATCATAATGAAACTTTGTACACATATACATTTATGCAATGCGATCGAAGGCGCGGATGAAGCTAGTCATATTATAATAATATTACCTTATTACAAAAACAGGAAGTACCTATAAATAAAATGCCATTGACATTTATATACTAGATTTTTTTTACTTTTATTTGTAACTAGCTTTTGCCCACGGCTCCCCTTCGAGTTGTTCGGTTATCGCAGTATAGAGTAGGCTACATTCTTCCTAAGAAATCGAAGTATCTTCATGCCAGATTTAACTGAAATCGGTGTAGCGGTTTAGCCGTGAAAGCGTACGAGATAGACTAACAGACATACGGAGTTACTTTCGAATTTATAATATTTGTAGGTACGTTCCTATTAAGTATTAGTTATATATGTGTATAGTTATTAAGAAAATAAAATACCGACACTGGTAAACGAGCCGTACGAAGTTCAAGATTCGACTATGACTGTTGCACGCCCTATAAACCAAAAACCAGTTTTATTTCTATTCGTCGTAATGAACAGACTACGGTGCTTTCCAAGGACTTGTTGAGAACATTTGTATCATACGTGCTAGTTAAAAATTTTGTCTGATTTAATTATTGCAACTTAATTTGACAGGCTGTTTGAAAATATTTTTGTATTCAGTTATATGAACATCCCATGACTGAAACGTTGATTTTAACTTTAATTGCTGAACGAAAATCATGCTGCTTCAATGGAATTTGGCAAGAAATTACTTTAATAATTGAGGACAGAAATAGGTTACTCTTTCCCGCGATAACCGACATACACGCGGGCGGAACGCAAATGTAGTACAATATGTAGGCTTGACTGCCTCGGTGGCGCAGTGGTAGCGTACGCGACGGCTGTCCATGAGGTCTCAGGTTCGAATCCTGGGTCAGACCAAATGTTTGTATGATCTGCAAATATTTGTTTCGGAGTTTCGGTGTTTTCTATGTATAATATGTATATTTACAAAAAAAAGTATTTATGTATTAATATCAGTTATCTAGTACCCATAATACAAGCTCTGCTTAGTTTGGGACTAGATGGCGTTGAGTGTTAGATGTCCGAAATATTTATTTATTTATTTAATATATCTGTACATAACAAGAGGACTGCCTCAAACATAGAATGTAACATTAACACCCTGTATGGGATAATCGGTGGTAAAGTTGATTATGTTACGATCACAGGTTTAATGTTGAGGCTAATATCTATACAAATAAATAAGATTGGAGTGTCTGTTTGTAATATCAAAATAACCGCTTTTTACTAAATAAATATATATGTATACACGGTACATATAGCAAAATATCATTTTTTACAATTTTCGTCTGCCTGTCGTCGATTGTTCCGGGTAATCTCTGGAACGGATTTACCGATTTCGACGGGACTTTCACTGGCAGATAGCTGATGATATAAGGAGTAATTTAGGCTACTTTTTAGGACTAGTTTCGCCCCGCGGCGTTGCCTTGGTTACAACAATCAGCTAGCTATATAAATCATTCAATGGAATGCTTGATGTTTGAATTTGGTCCAATAAAAATATATCAAAACAGTTCCAGGTACATAATTAATCAATCAATCACTCAACAACCCATAATATCCCACTGCTGGGCTTGGGTCTCCTCTCAGGAGAGGGTTAAGGCCATACGTCCCCACGCTGGCCAAGGTACATAATATTTACTCCTTACTTGAGATAAAATTATTTAACATTTTAATGCTTAAAATTTAAATCTTAATACTATCAACGTCGAAAAAGTGATTGATTATGAGTGCATGGAATATAATTACCGATATACATCATAATAACATGGAATACAATTAATCACAGGCATTGGGTATCTAGATAAATCATGCAAAAACAAACAAGTAGGTACTAACAGAGTAGATACTTGTATGTGGTTATGTTAATTAGATCATACAAGGATTCGGGTGTGTCTTAAAATTATAGTAAATAAAGCTATTATTTCAAATATGTACATATTCATTTATTCATCGACGATGCTTATTTAAATTGGTACATTTATAATCTAAATAAAAATGACACTGGTTAATCATTATTTAATTATTAATTACTGTTTCCTGTCCATTGATTAAGTAGGAAACAAAATGCTAACCCATTTAATACCGTATATGTAAAAAAATGCAATTAAAATTGAGATCATATATCATCGGTGTTATATAAAATATTACTATAACTACATAGCTACTAAAATACACTGACAACAACATACAAAAAAACTTTAAATAACACATTTTCAAGTAATTAAATTGAATAAACTATATGAGAAATATTTTTAAATTGTTATTTTATTGAAATTTTACAACCGGTAGGTACGTACTTATGCACTTTTAAAAAAACCACTCGATTTTTTCAAATAAAGTTGATAAAGGATTGGTTGCATTATTTACTTTCGGACGGTATTCCTGACATTACTTAACTCAGTTATTCAATGTAATGAATTATAATGTAATATTAATGTGGTGTTTTAATGCATGGCTGGACAATGTGAGCTGAATAGAATTTGTATCACTAAAAGTAAAAGCTTATTGGAACTACTTTTCGACTACACGGTTGGCCTAGTGGCTCCAGTGGTCGCCACACCGCTTCCTACTGCGCCAAGTGTTGTGGGTTCAAATCCTACACGGGACAACACTTTGTGTGATCCACAAATTGTTGTTCTAAGTCCAGACTTAGAACAACAATATACCCAGGTATACTTTGTGTCCGTTTCATGTATGTTTGTAAAAATCCCCGCGACACAGGAATTTCTATTCCTAATGCGGGAGTTGTCTTTTTAAAACAAAAACAAAAAAAAAAACTTTTATATTGTGGCTATATCCAGACACATCTATGACACACTAGTTTATGCCCGCGGCTCCGCCCGCGTATATGTCGGTTATCGCGGCAAATATCCCATGTGTTATTTTGATGTATCAGCTATATTATTGTAAAGTTTCATCCTAATCCGTTGAGTAGTTTTTACGTGAAAGAGTAACAAACATTCATCCTTACAAACTTTCGCGTTTATAATATTATTAGGATATTTAGACAAAGATATTTTAATACTCATTTTCACGGAATTCACGTTTAACGCGATCACTTAATTACAAGTATTACATGCCACTGATTTGCCTGACGTTTCGACCAGGTTGCACTGGCCGTTGTCACAGGTTGACCTTTGTGTCAGGTGTATAATACCTTTAAATATGTCATCGCGTTAATTCTCGTGAAAATAATTATGGTGTCATGAAACGCGAAAGTTTAAGAGTTAGTAAAGATATTTTATTTAATGTGTTATTTAAACGCCTGTTTTCTGGTAACAATATGATTAACATAATAGAATAACGTACAATAATAAGGCTTTTATAATAACAAGCTCGTAACCCGGTAACTTTCCAATCAGAAGACCACATATTTATCTGTGTGATAGTTTTCCAAAAATCGTCTTTATTATTCCAAATCAATACAAGCGTACGGATATAAGGTATCACTTATCTAATCTATGTAGTTTTCTACTTTCGAAATTCAAATAATTATATTCTCTTAAGGGAAGCTTACAAATCACAACGCATTACAAACATAACATATATAATTTTTTAAAGACAAAAATAATGGAAGACATCTAAATTAAATGGAAACGACCGTGAAATCTAAGTATCTGCTTACTTTAATATGTGCTTTGAGTATATGTGACGTAAAACATTATTATAACATTCTTAAATAATGAACGACTTCCTATCTATAATAACATAGTAGATAAATTAATGTGTATCATTTAATTTTAAAATTGTAATTATATGTATAAGTTAGTCGACTCGCCCTGTTACAGTATTTTTTTTTTAAATCTATGCATATTTTATTTACCTTTCTGCCTACAAAGATAGCTTAATTATATTATTTTTACATTATTACTTTTATTTTGTAAATATGTTGTAAATGACCTCACATTGTTTGTTTTAGCGGTAAGTTATTCTTGAGCAAATATTTTTGATCTTGAGTGAGAAGACAACAATTCCAATTTCAAACGTGTAAAACAATAACTTCGATAAACTATGAGTATTTAAATACCCATACGCCACTTGGTTATTTCGTTATAGGTAATTTTCACTGATTACTTTTAATAATATTCCCAAACTGAATATATAAATTTGATAAAAATAAAATATCAATTTATAAAACAACGAGTTGTTCCCATTTTCTTTCATCGAGATTCCAGATAGGTAGTTATATATTAAGTAGTTTACGAAGCTCTTTAAGGTTTGTACAGATGCGGTCGATAAAGCACTTTGTAGTATTAAACTGCCTGTGTTCAGAAACGAGCGCGGCGCCTCGAGTGTCACAAAGCCGCTCGGGTTTTGTACAACTCATCGTCGAGGTCGAAGGCAGGGTCCGCATATCCTGAGTCATCGTAGCGTAGTGATCTGCCAACAATGAGCCATGTCATTCAATTTGGATATAATACAAGCGTCGTTGAAGTAAGGTAACAGTTCTAGCTTCATCAATGTGGATTCGATGTTAAAGGGTACCCAATTTTTTTGTTTAAACTAAAACAAGTCGAATTAAATTGCCGGTGAATATTGTTAGTTCTGACATGGTAGATTATATTGAGAGACAGATGATTGCAAATACACCCCGTGGCAATTAAGTTTTTGAGGAAACAATAGATGCATAGTTCGCGTTCAACCGTTAGTCAAGTCATATCGTGTCGAATAGACAAGAATACTAAAAAAAAAACTGAAAAATATTACTGACTGATTTTGGCGGTTGCAGCAGCCATGATTATAGCAGTAAATAGTTGTTAGGTACTTATGGAACGATACGTATTTATTCATTACATTTTTTGTCAATATTTACGTACATGTTAAGAAATTAATTTTAAATTAAAACAGCAACTACATTTTAATGTCTGTAAAAATATGTGTGGTAAGCGTTTTATATATTTTAATGAATATAATTAAACAAACGTTTTGATAAGAATAAAATTTCTTTATATTCGCTTATTACTTAAAAAATAGATCAGATAAGCAGTTGCTTGGTTCTTTGCGTGGTGGCAATGATGTTCTATTTTTTATTACCAATACAGAAAAAACATATTTTTTATGGAAACGAGGGCAAACGAGCATACGTATCGCCTAACGGCAAGCGATTACCGTCGTCCATGGACACCTGCAAAACCAGAAGCGTTGCCAACCTTTTGAGAAGGAGTAAGCTCTTTTCTTTAAGGTTTGAAGGTGGTATTGGTCCAGGAACACCGCAGGCGACAGATCATTCCACAGTTTCGTAATTAAATTGAAATTATAGAAACAAAGGTTGAAATGTTCTTGTGGTTAGTATATGCCCAAATCAATGTCTCCACATCTATCAATGAATCTGCGCACCCCAACGATGGTTTATCGTAAATTGTTAAATAACTGTAGTAGCATTAGTTTTACAACATACCTATATTTATACAAGTGATGTGACTATTATCTACAAGTGTAGAGTTAAGATGTCACAAAGCACTTTATAATGAGATAATAATTGGATATTATAACAATAATTTACCTGTCAGGTGTACGTGTCCTGCATCGAGATGGTGGAGGCGAACGGGAGGAGGCTCTTAAAAGAGCAGGGTCATCATACCGGCGTGATACAACCGTAAAATCATGATGCGCATCTATTAGCTTTTGGAGACGGGACACCATTTCGAAGTCCGATACTGAGGCTGGTACCAGGATTCCAAGTAACTTTGCTATCGAGTTTCTGGAAAATAAAAAATGAATAAGCTTTGCAGATGTCAGGGTTTAACTGTCTTATGAATACAACAAACGGAGAGTTCTTTATGATACTTCTTTAACTTAGGCTGGATACAATACCCTCGAAGAAAAATAAATGTAACTGATTTAAAAACACTAAAGATAGTGGAACCACGGTTATCGATTAGCCCACAGGACTAGTAAGCTAAAGTGGCAATGGGCTGGCCATATTAGCCGCAGAACTGATAGCCGTTGGGGTAAACGGGTTCTTGAGTGGAGACCGCGTCTTGGCAAACGTAGTGTGGTACGTCCACAGGCTAGGTGGAGTGATGATCTGCGTAAGACGGCTGGCAGGAGCTGGATGCGAGAAGCCGAGGATCGAACTAAGTAGCATGAAATTGGAGAGGCCTATGTCCAGCAGTGGACTGCAATAGGCTGATGATCATGTCGATATAAAGGGCTAATGTTACCTGAAGCTAGTAAGTTGTGCTTCCCTGCGCTGACACTCAGCGAGTGACTCTTTTGCCCGGGCCAAGTCATCACGAAGGATAGCGAGTTGGTGGTCAGTAGCGGTGCGCTCGTGTTCGAAGGTCTCACCCGTGGCGCGTACTGTCTCCTTCAGCACGTTCACTTTTCGGTTGTAGCGCGTTCGTAACAGTTCCGCCTCTTCCAGTTTCTTCTGAAGTTCTTCCACCTTACGAGCGCGTTCTAACGATGTTATCTGTTCGATTTGAAAATACAAAATATTTAAGGGCCATGGCTTTGAACAGCTGAAGCCAAAATGAGCAATATAAATAATAAAAGACAGTAATCAATCTTAGTCTAGGACTATGATCCTTTCTTATGTATCTTTATTTAAATATTTATAAAGAAAAAACACTACAGTTATGGCAAATACAAACAGTCCATCAAGATCAATTTCTTTATTGTACTTTGTTAAATTCTTTCTAGTCTAAGGTAAAACGTGATGAAGTAAATCAATGAATAAATTGTGTAAAGTTCAACTACAATAAATGAGATCATGGTTCAATACAACAAATAACTTTAACCTTGTATGCAAATGAGGTATTCCAGTAATTTGCTACAGACTATGTTTACTGTATATATGTATAAGTATTCACATTATACAAGGTATTGAAGACTATTTGATATACTTTGTAGTTATTTGAGAAGAGCTCGTACACAACGTATGAGTACTAACGAAAATTATTTTGTACCGTTACTAAAGATACCTTCGGTACTAAAAGATCCGTGGGCCAATAAAATTTTTACTTCATTATCATCATCAACAATTTTTAACAGTCCATTGCTGGACATAGGTTTTTAATTACACTAGGCAACAATCAAAATTTCCCGGGGAAAATTCATACTGTATTTCGTAGATAATCATGTAAATAATACCAGTAAAATAATTATTTATTTAAATCAAATCAAGTATAGAAAAGGAGATTTTAATTTTTTTTAATAATCACTTTTACCGATTAGGACCTTTGAATTTTTCTTAGAAACAATCACAATAATATTTTGTAGTATCAATATAGATTTAGTTCTTTCACTAAGTCTCACTTTTGTAAAAAGTACATCTGTACTTCCAGTACCTTAGCCATCAAATCACTTTGAATGCTCAAGTACCACTTCAGGTTCTGATGATGAATGTGAGAAAATTCAAGTGGCAAGTACATATAAATCACCAAATTTGATCAGCCAAGCTGAGCTAAACGACCTTGTTAGAGATTTAGAATTGCCTAAGGAATAATCTGAATTGTCAGGTTCAAAATTAAAATAACGCAATCTTCTTCAAATCGACGTTTGCGTTACTGCAAACCGTAAAGGCCTCACCTCGATATCGATCGAGGTGAGGCCTTTATGGATCTAGATTTTTTTTTAGAAAATCTTGGGTGAGGATCCAAAGTCATTCCGGTCAATAAGTCTGTTGCCTATGCCATCCAAGATATTTAAACACCTTACTTCTACTACGGATTCAGACATTAATTGAACAGCATGGACTTATCTGGCCATCTATTTAGCTTTACCTTAACTTAAACCAGATACACAGACTAATTAAAAGAAATATTGAATCCTTGAAATATCCCAAGCTTTTGACAGAGTGTAGCATGAAGGCCGGCAAAGCACTTGTCACGCCTTTAGTGTTGCGAGTGCCCATGGGTGGCAGTAATCGTTTATTATTAAGCAATACGTCTGCTCATTTGTCCCTATTCAATAACAATGAAGGGCTACTGTTCATAACTAAATCACTTTTCCCCAACTGCATCTATGTAACTCTCAAGTCCTTCATAGTGAATAGATAGTTCTTGGTACGGAACGGTGAAGCACTCTCAGTATTAACGCGGGAGTCTCACAAGGCAGCGTGTTTGGGCCGCTACTCTACCTGATTTATACTTCCAACCTGAGCAACATCAGATTGCACAACAACCGGAACCTTTGCCGATGATACGGGCTAATGATTCTGGCATCTCATTAAGACTCAGTAGAGGTGTCAAAAATCCTACAAGATGGACTGGACTAAATCATATCTCGAACTGACTCAAGAGGTGGCGAATCAAACCAAACGAAGGCAAGTCGGTTAATGTTACCTTCTATGTCTGTCAGTAAAGCTAAACAACCTCGATATCCCCTAAACAGATCATGTAAGCTACGTAGGCTTACATCTGGATAAACGACTGATATAGCGAAAGCATATTTACACCAAACGTAAACAACTGGGACTACAAATACATAAACACTACTGGTTAATAGGTCGAAGATCGCAATTATCGATGGACAATAAACTTCTCCTGTATAAAACTATACTCAAACCAATCTGGATCTACGGCATTTAACCATGGGTGATCTTTCACTCTAATATTGAAATCATGCAAAGATTTCAGAATAAAATGCTGAGAATGGTAACCTACGCTCCATCCACAAAAGAATAGTTACATCACGACCTGCAATATAACACAGTCAGATGGAAATAGCACGACATTCTAAAACTTACCAGAAGAATAATAAACCACCCAAGCCCCATGTCAAAGATTCTCATGAAGGAAACTCACGCGACTCTCGACTCGTAGGCTAAAATGGAGAATGCTCCAAGACATAATTAAATAACCTGTTTATAGTTAGTAAAGTAGGATGTGACACAAGTCACATACCAAGCATGTCATGATAAACCCCAACCAACTTACTATTTACTTACATTCCCAGTATTCGACAGATCGTAGTAAATAAAGAAACAAAAAAAAACAAAAAAGTTTTCTATAGCAAGGCGATTCCGAATCACACAATCAGATCTCTGTGAAAAAATATAAATTATTTTTGCCTAGTGGTTATTTGTACCTTGTACTCAGCAGCGTCCGCCAGCTGTGCGTTGAGCTCGCGTAGTTGTGCGCGCGTGTCACTAAGTTGCACCTGTAGTTTGTCGCACTGGCGCGCGAGCTTTTTGCTTCGTGATACTGCTTCGTCACGTTCGGCCTGCAGCACTGCACGGACTCGACAGCTTTCCTCCTTACATGCATACTTACAGATATTAGTGTCACTTAATTAAAATACAATAAACCCTGTCAGCATTTCTTCATATACTTTCTTGTATTCAGCTTTTCAGTAATGATTAAACGTCTTTTAAAAAGCAAAGTTTATTTATCAGTTTTTATTACAGATTTAAATCATTTAATTATTCATGTTTATTAATTTTTTGTTTAGTATGAAAGTTTCTAATTAGATTTAAATATCTCATTTAGTTTTTTAATGGTAATAACACTGACCTGTACTGTGAGTTTCCGCCGCAATAAATCAAGATGCAAGTCCTTTCTCTGTAGCTGTTCTCTGAGAATTCTTATTCGGCGTTGTAATTGATACACAACAGCAGTCTGCAAAAAAACCTTTTGGAAACATACTGGCTACGTTTTCTATACTGACGTGTCTTAGCATTCGATACTATAGCATAATACGTTGATACTAAGCATATGTATTTAAGTATTTTTATGGTTGATTGCCTAAATGACTCTGCAGAAAATGAATGAATGAATTGAAGAGACCAAGAAAATATTAAGATAAATAGATTATTTGTTTTTATACGATCATATGTCTAACATCAGACCTATTGTTGTCAAAGAATACCCGTGTCTTAGTGATTTATCTTAGGTTTTTAAGTTCACTGATAGATCTGAGAATTTTTTATAAGGAGATAGGTAGGTAACACATACTTAAATATATATAAGATAACTCTACATAACAAGATCTTTGGTACATTAATTACTCAAATATAATTAAACGTGCATTCAAAGAACATTTAACAAGTACACTATACAAACCCAACAATGAATAAGAAAAATACAATGAGGTGAACCTAATATATGCTGCCAAGTTCTAAATATGACGTGTCTGTACTCCATTCATTTTGTTGAAGTATAATCACGAGCGTAAATAGAGATTGACCCGGGCATTAACTCCGCCGATGTTCAAAATTGCATAAAGTTATAAATAAATAAGTACTAACTGTTGTTATTTGTGCTCCTGATTGTACTTTTCTTAGGCAACATTACGTATCAAAATTCACTATATACGTACTGTATACATAACATCGAAGGTTATATTTATTGAAATAAGGGACAAATACTATTCTCAATGTTCTCGCAATAAGATGTTTATGATCGTGATTGCACTGCATCGCGTCTGCAGTCTACTAAATTTCCAAAGAATAATGAAAAACCTTGTCAAATTTTTATGGAATAACTTCGTTAAATTTATTGGAATTTACGAGGTTATTATCATACTAAGTAAGATAAATACGTTGGGGCAAGTTAACTCAATGATTTTCTTTTTAAAATAGCGTAACGCGACTTCAAGGTTAGTAGTAGTAGTAGGTAGTTAGCTGTAAAAATTATGTAATTTATAAAAGCCTCCCACCAATTGCCGCCTTAAAAAAATATTGCTATTCTAAACGCAGCAACGGCGACATTAATACAATCGTTGTGTTCATGGTATTTTAGAACATTTTGTGCGTATGTCCAGGAGTGGCCGTGTTAAGACTCAGATGATGAACGCTAATAAAATTATTGGCTGAATTCCATTATTCGATAACCTGATCTGGCAATTTTAGATACTTATTGAATTATAAAAGTATATATATAAATTATAAAAGTAGGTATACATTTTTAAACAAAAGATACTTTTTAAATCCGGTTATCCATCTGCGAGTTATCGGATAACATACAAAAAAGGTCACGGAGATTAATGGGAATCTGGTCTTGAGTTGATTCGTAATAATTTACCTCAACGAGGCGAACTAGGCTATAAGAAATAAGAAAAGTATTTTCTCGCATTCAAATAATCTGTTGTTTAAAATCAAATTTTGCAGCCTTGCTTTCGTTGTAATGTAACATTGGCAATTTTTTTTCATTACAATTGAATAATGATATGAACTTCCGCATTCGTGTCCTTTTAATTTTATTTGTAATGCCAATAGGTTTTATTCCGCGCTGTAACAACGAGAATGTGGACCTGTCTTTCTAAGGCTTAATAATTCATGTGAAATGACAAGTAGGTTCATTATACAGCTAATTGTACTTACACAATATATGTACATACGTTTAACTACATTGACGTATAATTATACCTATCTAGAGGAATTACCTATGCATGTAGGCATAATGAAATAATGTGTTTTAATGGATACGTGGATATTATTGTAGACGAAACATTTAATATTTTAAGTAACCAATCAAATGTTTTTAGTTTTAGTTTTATAATCACTACGTGACATCGTATAAATTGTATTAACATCTTCATCATCAGCCTATCGCAGTCCACTGCTTGACATAGGCATCTCCAATTGCACGCTACTTAGTTCGATTCTAGGCTTATCGCATCCAGATCCTGCTAGCCGTCTTGCCCAAATTTGAAATAGATTATTATAAATCTCTGTTTTCATGACTAAGTTGCAAGAATGTTATTAGCTAACTTTCCACTCTTAAATATTATTAATTAAATATTTTAAGTAATCAATTTTTAATAACATAGCTCAATTATAAATGTTATACTGTAATCTAATTAAATAGGTATACCTAAATATAACAAGTTAGAAACCTGAAAACTGTGAAAGTTACTTTGGGTTAACCTTCCACTCTTAAATGTAATCAATTAAATATTTTAAATAACAAATAGCTCAATTGTAAACTATACAACATATTTAATAACAAGGTATATACTTTAAAACTTTAAAAGTTATTATGGGTTTTCATATCTATATAACTATTTTGGATGGCAGTACTAGGTCTCATCTAAGTTACCTAAATGCGATAACATTTTAGAATAACCTTTATAATTAAATGCTCACCAGAGTATATTCAAACATCGAAACTATAATTAGTTTTTGTGCGTTTACGTTTCGTTGGATTTTCTTGTCGTGTCTCATTTATAGTAAGGCTGTCATATTAATAATAAGCGTGATTAATGAAAATGATCCTAACTAAGCGTCAAATGAATACTACTGGTATACATGTAACGATCTATTATCATGCAGATTTTAAATGGTGCACATCTTACTTCCTTAAGATAAGGCAAATCATGGAATGATCGTTCTCTGCGCAGCCTCGGTAGGGTGCCATAGTATCCATAATATAGCAGCTATATAAAACACATATGACGTTAACTCGAACACAATATGACAAACATCGAATGCTTTGTACAGCAGTCCATAGATATTTCATACCATAGACCTATAAATACCTATAAATACGAATTACTTATGCAGATTATACATAACTAGCTGACCCACGTAATCTAGCTGAACTAATCTAGCTTTTTTTTTCGTGTGGAAGCCCACTCGGGCCTTCACCTCAACGGGGTTTGCGTCGGGGCGGTGTGTCGGAATTGACCCGACTAAAACCACACGGTGTGCCACTCTGCGCCTGAGACGGGAGGGTTCCGGGAATCGCTATCTTACGCCATCCGGACCCCTCCCAGGAACTAATCTAGCTGAGCTAACTTTAAAAGACAGATATACGCAGTCACGGATTTTTTTCTAGAACTTTTAAAGGGTAACAATAACTTTATAAATTATTTTTGTGAAACTTGAACCGTTTATATAGAGCACTAAACGATCCTTTTAATTTTATAAAGTTTGTATGTAAGGATGTTTGTTACTCTTTCACGTAAAAAGGCTACAATTTGGCGCGATAACCGACATATACGCGGGCGGAGTCACGGGCATAAACTAGTCTACTATATAAGAACTAACTGTAACTAATATTATATGTCGTAACTTAAAACAAGATCAACATTAAAACGTAATGTACCTAGTCAAAATCATATTTTAGTGCGTCTTACGATAACGTTTAGAATTTAAAGGATAAACTGGGGCATAATTATTTGTTCCCGGGGCATAGTGAGTTCTTCTACAAGATTGCATAAAAAATACAATTGAATTAAAAGTAAAAATTGAATTAAAAATAAAAATTGTAATAGTAGCTTAGCGATAACCAAGCAAATCAAGCTATCATAGGTCTGTTAATTCATTAGTAAAATATAATAGAAAAATTGCCTCATACGTTTATCAGATGGGTATAAGTTGATCTTCAACGATTTTTTTTGTTCTAAAGACACTACAAAATATATTAGAATTTATGACATACAAGTCATAAGTTAAAAAACGGCTAAAATACTTACTATATCACTTAGATACTTTAGATATTAACTATCGTTTGTCATAAAGGTTTACAGATTTTAGATTTACAGATCAATCAGAACAAAATCTGTTTTAGAAATACATAGAATAAACGGAACGGAAAACACTATTGTTAAAGAGTTATAGAAACAGATTTATGCAATTTTTCTTAACCAGGAAGGCGTTGAGATTCAAAAGTCATGAACACCTGCACGTTAATTAAACTGATACCGTATTGCTGGTTCATGTAAATAAGTATAAAATATCTATGGAACAATCTATAAACATAATATCTACACACAAAAATAATATATAAATACTTTTATTTAGAAAACAAAGAGTCTCTAGGAAGATTTTTATAGTTCGGGGTCCAGGTGCCGTGTAGCTACGTGAACCGGACGGGGCACGGATTTGAAACGTTACGAACGGTTCATATTATACAGTACATGGTTCGCATTCTGTCAAATCAAAGCAATATTTGTAATAAATAAACATTACAAACACTGCTTAGATTATGCACATTTCACATCAACTAGCTCTTAACGGCGATCGCGTTTGGTGTTGTTTTCGGTCAATATTTCAGTTTAGGCCAACCGCAACGCCTAATGAGGACGCTGTCAAGAACGAGTTGACGAGAAATAAACTCGCACTAGGCCCCAGAACCTATGAGTCTTTCCTCCGTTTGGATAGCTCGTTAATTGTATTGACTGACCTTGTCAACAATTTTATCGCTCTCAAGCCTCGCCAATTGCTCTGCACGATGTATAATAGAATCAGTATGTAATTCTATTCCGATGTCTTGGGTTAGCTCATCCATATTTAGTGTTCTGCTGAGGCGTTCAAGGAATGCGACAAACTGTAACAAATTATACAATAAATTTATTAATACTCTTTCGTTTTCACGTACTTTTGTACATGAAAAGCGATTGTTGTTTTATTTGTTTACAGGATTGATTCCTCGTGGATGACCTTTGTCCATAGGGGGCATGAGAAGAGATTCCTCGGTTACACTCAAAGGCCTGGGTGCCGAAAGCGTAGCCTATTATATATACTTTTTTGATATTTTAATCATGCTTCTAAATGATAATCATTTTTTCTAACAGCACATTATAATAGTAATGAACTCAAAAATGAATGGAATACTATTTAAGCAAAAATACTTCGTTTGGTCAGACACAAATTATAAAATATTATTATTAAATTATCATAAGTAAATAATGATAAGAATTCGACTTATATTGTCTATATTAAAAAGCTTAACTAAACTATAGTCCACAAAATAAAGCTTCAACCCTATGACGTCATTAGCGTCATGTTTGAACTTACAAGAAACATTTTAGGGGGAATTTTTATATCTATAATGTATAGCACTACATTAGTGTAAAAAGGTACGCAAAGAATGAAAATTTAGATGATATAAAATAGAATTACTTGTTCAAAGTTACTTTGTCGTTTTTGTGGCCCTCTGTCACAGAGATCAAAATATTTTAAAGACCGTAAAATTATAAGTGGAACTTAAATAAATGCCGATAATTTAACAATATAAAAAAACACGAACGTTTGCTTTGTCCTTGCGTAAGTTCTCTCTGGACAGCTCCAGGGCAGCCAGTTCTGATTCCAGCTTGTGTACTTTAGTTTCGAGCATGTTTCTCTCATCCTCAAGAATACGCACTCGCGTTGTGGCTTGATCGTGTAAGTGTGCAGTCCTGCCGAGCTGTTGTGACTCCATGCCCAACTTGTCTCGCAGTGTGTCAATTTGCTGTTCCATTAGTAGCAATATGTAAATGCAGAAAAAAATCGAAGTCATATTTTGAAAATCCGTCTGTGATATTAGCTGAAGTATTAGTAGTCATAAAAAAGACAAGTACTTTATTATAGTTTTATTTTAAGCATTGACACGTTCGATACAATCACAAATGAAATAATATTCGCAATCAGTTTACACAACAGAGTTCTAATAGTAAGAAATATAAAAAAATAAACTCTTATTTCTTTAAACTCAATGTTATACTCATTTTTTAATAGAATTGGTATACTTACCATAGATTTGTCCTTATTTTCACTTAAAACTTCTCGAATCCTATCTTTAATAGTACTTTCATGTGCCTCGACAAATCGTGTGGGTAAGCTTAGTAAAATAGCTATTGATTCCATCGTATTCCGGAACTCAGCATGTAGCCGTTGAAATTTCTCGTCACGGTGCCTCAGATCCTCTATGAAAAAGAAAATATATTTACTTATAAAAAACCACATTAAATGGATACCGAAATATAACTACATGCAATTACTACTTCTTCTTCTTTTGATGATATGGCAATCAGCCGGATCAGCTATTTCTGCCAATGTCAAGTATTAAAAGTCTTCAATTCTAAGTCTTCGAGTCTTCAAGTCTTCGTCGTGATGGAATTAATGATAAAAAATATAAAAAAAGTGGATGACATGAAATGGGGACCGTCTTTCGCAAAAACAAAAAACGATCCGCAATTACTACTTATTTGGTGTCTTACCTTTCATCTGTATTATTATTGACTCATTTTGATTGACATTGTCAGTAACGACGTTCAAGTTTTTAGTACAATGTGATAATTTTTCTCTTGCGTCATGTAATTCTCGTTCGATTACTCTGTTTTGAACTGTGAGAGACTCTTTTTCTTGCTTAAGTCTCTCAATGTCCAATAGTTGTTGCGTCAGTTGTCTTTGTAGCATCTCTTTGTCAGCATTTGATCTTTCTAAAGCGTCTCTGCAGCTTCTGAATTCTTGTTCGACCGTAGATAAATTTTCTGTAGTACCCATACATTTATTTTTCAATCTTGTGATATCTTGCACGAGTTCAGCTGCTTTTATAATTAAACTTTCTGGGGAGTGAGTATGTTTTGTGTCACAAAAGTCAGCTTCAAGGGCTGCAGACATCCGTCGTATTAAATCGTGGAATTGGCACCTGGCATTTTCCTTTTGCTGTTCTTCATTATGACATTCTAATTCAAGAGATCGCAATTTTTTTTCCAAGTCTTTAATTTTTTCTTCGCAGTATCGATTGTCTCTCTGTAACGACTGGACGGTGATTTCACTTCTTCCATGAGAACTTTGAAGATTGCGATGTACTTCTTCAAGATCTTGAATTTTCTTTTTGAGGGATGATATAACAGCATTTTGCCGAGCATTTTGTTCACGCAGATGATCGATTTCCACTTGCTGTTCTAATATTCTTTGATCTCGAGATAACATTAGATTCTTTAAGTCACTGTTCTGTAATAAATATAGCTGCATTAATTTTAAAGTTAAAAAATAATTGTATTACAAACAATTTTACACATGTTTTTATTGTATGAAACCAGAAATTACTAGCGCTTACTTCAGAAATCAATTTTTCGCGTTTATACTGAAGAGCTGCCAAATCACTCCTTAGACTTGTAATAACGTCGTTACTAACATCTCCTTCCATCTGTAGCGAAAACCCACAAATTAATAATGTATGTTATCTATTAGTTTCTTGTATTTCTAATAAACTAAAATACAAGTACACGCGTCAGTTATATGGCCTATTTGATACTAAAAAATCTTACAAAATTCCATTATAAACAAATTTCTTCTATGTTGTAGTTGAACAAAGTAGTCAGTTACTCGTGAAGAACAATATACGACTAGTAAGGTAAAAGTAGCTCTTGCTTGTCTGAAATGTAGCGTGATACGGCTCATAATTCCCAACTTACCGACCGAGAGTCACGACAGCTAACTTACCGGCCTATATACGATAGCAGCTTTAAATTTAACTACAACATGGGACAGTACATTACCCAAATGACATTTTTATAGACACGATAATTGGTTAGATTGTTATATTATTGCGATGTCATTCACGCAATCCATTGAATTTGCTTCTTTCTGCTTACGTCGTACAAAATACTAAGAAATTGATTCGCACAGGGTAGTAGTATAGTAATTATTTTTTAAGTTATCAAAGGTATCTGATAGAAGATATATTACTCTACTAAGAATATGTTTAGACTATGTCATATATTTGTCATATAAATATATTTCGTAAGCCTTAAGATAGTTTCACCGCTTGCCAGATTTGCCAGATAACTACATATTTCAGTTCAACTTTGAAACTCCATCAGGCACTAGTAGAACTGGCCCTTAGTCTTAAAAATTTCATCAAAAGACACAACATATTCTATCACATCTATTCTTCAGAGCATTATGGATTTTCTATAAAAAGTAACAGTAGGAATCAATTGCTTTTCCAGGTCTACTGAAGGCTACAGTGAACCTGTACACTACCAGAACTATTCATCAACACTAATTTACAGAATTATGTCTGAATAAATTTATATGTATGTATTTACATAATTGATTAGAAGACTGACTTTAATCTTTAGGTCAAATCAGTTCATTGCGCCTGTAAAAATCTTACCCAATCTGAGTATTGTTTCTGAAAAAAATAGACTTTATCGCATTAAATGCAAGTGTATACATAGGTACCTACTTACTTTGCGAGAAGTCCGTGCGAGGTACGAGACAATGCACGCTACCATCAAACCCCACCTACTCCATTAACGAATATTTTTCCAATTTCCCGTATAAGCAGGCAGATATTATAGATATATTGTGTTTACCTCTTCAGTGTTCCGTATTAAGCGCATTTTAATTTTGAGGTTGGATATTATGATGAATGATGAGTTTTTAAAGATGCAATGAAGAGGTTAGTAATAACAATATTCTTCTATAAGTACACATATATTATATGACTCAAATAAGCTTATATATATTTATTTTTATCTCTAATCCTGTTACAATCTGACTGTATCGACTTTTAGTTGGACTTTATGAATTTATTTGTTTGGTTAAAAGCCAATGTTTTGGCCAAATTTTGTGTTATATCTACATTTTCATTTAATCCTTTAAAAATTGTACCTGATTCGTTTCCATTAGGTTCCTTGCAAGTTGGTTTGGGTGGTTTTGCATACGTTTGGGACAGCTTTTTATCATCACTAATAGGTATTAATAGGTATGTCACACATTTGGTGCATTGGTGGACTTAATGCTAAATGTATTCTATACCGTAGTAGGTGCGTTTTCTCGTGATATTTTTAAAATACACTAACAAAATTTTAACAATGCATACCAAATATAATATGAAATAAGTATACATAAATAAAAAAATCATCATATACTATATAGATCTATGTGCATACATGCATCTGTGGGCATATACATAGCCTTAACCAAAAGTGTGGAGCACGCTACGACAGTTAATATTTACGGGAATATTAAATGAATTAAATTTAATTAACTTATAGCAATTCGAAATACCGTTTATTTCTTATTTTAATATTTTGTTAACCCACCATATTTTTATAGTTCTTTATATTTTTTCGCCATTATGACAGTAGAAACTCCTCTTGGCATATTATCTTTAATGGTTTTTAATTTTCTATTTTTGAATTCAAGTTATCTAACTTGGCTCATAATTTGGTTCCTCTGACCTAATATTTCTGACAAAGACGCCATTGCATCAGTGTAATGTTCGTATTTTAAATAGGTCTCACGTTGACTGAAAGCTTCAAAGACCTTTATTTTATAAGTTAGGCTTGAAATGCAAAAATATTTCGTATCTGCGCCGAGGATATATACAGATATAATATACTACAATATAACTGAAATCGGAATCTCAATCCATTTTCGCTGCCTACTTCACGTGAAATGCCCCATATAGATCGTAATATACGCCTACAGACCTATATACAAGATATTAATATCAGTAAAATCCATTGGAAAGTTATCTATACAACCAAAAATAAAAGTGTTCGGTTCCATCCTCATTGCTGCAAGTATGATATTTTGTTGGATTGCGATAACATACTTTGTACTTACTGCAAGTACAGTAAATGAATGAAATAGGTCATTAAATTCAAAAGTGACCTTAGCCATTGCGAGGCCTCAGATGGGTAGATCTTTGAAAGACCCCGTGTGGGTTTATAGCTGTAAGGCCCTACGCGGTTAGTCAAAACTATCAAAGCTAATTCCACAGCTCTTGTTCTTGTCTTTGTGGAATTACTTTTGATAATAATATTTGAACACATACTGCTGCTCGAACATGAAATTATAAGTCGAAGACTGTAGACCCTGATAGTTTGTCAAAGTGATAGGTGAAATAAATCATCATCAATCCACGAACGAAATAATCGTGAATATCACTATAAGTACCAAGCAAAGATGTGCGTGCAGTTATAAATAAAATGACAAGTCGCGCGAGTGTGCGAGACCACTGCATGAACTCGAGTATCCGGGCGGTTGTCTTGCTCGTCATACAAAGGGCCACCTCTATACGAATTAATAATACGTGGGTTAAAAAATCAGAATAATACACAGAAACAGATACAAAGGCAGTCTTAAAGATCTGTTCTAAATTTTAAAGGAAATTTTGTTTTATATTTTAAATCAGAAAACAACTCCTTCTCAGAAAAATAGCATAGTTCAAATCTTCTCGTAATTTAAGATACCTATGAAAAATAAGTGCTTCCGGGGTAAAAAAAAAATAATACATGATGGATACAATAAACAACAATCACTTTATGACGTAGTTGTACACAATATTGTTTACCTCAGTGGGGCTTTTACTGCACGTTTCGTAAATTTTCCAGTTTTCACCTTCTTCGTTATCTTTTCTTTCTTCCATTATTGCCTACACTTACGGCAAGTCACAAGATGAGAAAATATTGAAAAAGTACATTCAACTGTGCCTCTGTCACTCGCTGCTTTCAACGCTTGTGTTGCTATGAACCTCAAAAATGTAAACACATAAATCGATTTAATGTCAGGCTAACGACAAAGAATACGTTTCCTTTTCATATAAGAACAACTTTGAGAATAGCGGGAAGGGGTAGCTTTTAAATGGAAACATTAATCAAAGTATTCAGTTAATGTAGCTTAGTGATTGACCGAAAGTTTCAGTTTCAGCCAGTTTTGGCCAAAAAAACTACTCGCTCAAACTCGAGTTTCTTCAATTTGTTCGTAAAAGTGTTGTATTTGAATTCATAGTAAGTTGATCTCAGACAGCAATCATAGGTATACGCGGTACGATAAGGTCACACGTTGGCTGTTTCTGCTTTTGTTAGGCTAGAATCGTGAAATAGGTTGATTATTGCGTCGTCAGAATGAAAGATTCACGTTTTTGTGGTTCCGTACTTTAAAAGGAATAAAACGGAACTCTTATAAGATGACTTTGTTGTCCGTCTGTCTGTTTGCTATCAAGACCCTTTATTTCAGGAACGCCTGAAGATATTGAGATGAAATTTAAACCCAGAAATTAAACCTATTCAGGTCCCTCGGACCCGGAAATCCGCCGGATACCACCTGCTGGTGGCTATGTCGGACTCGAACCGTCTAAAAATCGCACACCATCTCGGGTACTAAACACCCGGGAACCAACTGTACTCAAGAAAGGAAAACCCTGAGGTCCCGATGTACCTCGACTCACTTAGTTTTTTTACTAACCGGAGTGCAATAATCGAAAAAAGGAATGAGACTCGATAACCTATGGCAGAATATGCGACCCAGCAGCAAATCTTCATAAAAATACGAGTGTGCTTTAGCCACACAACTGAAGTAAAACTCCTTCATAATAGTAACAAAATATCAGAATGATTGTTGTTACTATTATGAACATAAGTTAGTCTCAAATAATAATTACACAGCTGTTTTAAGATTTTTAAGTTCTGCGGCATAGAAATCGACGTTACTACTGAAGAAAAGTGCAACCATAAAAGCATCGATCGTAGGTAGGCTACTGTTTTCAGCTTGTACAAATTTTGGGTCGATTTTGAGTTCCGAAATGAAAAGTTATGTCACAAAATATAAAATTATCAAAGTTTGTAAGAAAATTGTTGCAAAAATAGCTATAAGATCGAAATAAATAACACTTAGTAAACAAACGCGAACACAATCAGTCGGGAAGTCGAGTGTTTACTGAAAACTGACGTCGCTCATGATTCGACCAATCACAAAGCGTTCCCGTCAGACTAAATTTAAAAAAAATATATTGATTTGTTTTTCGTTTATTTTGCCAAAAATATACATAAATTGGATAAATAATAATAAAATATGCTTTATTAAGCGATCAGCTAATAGGATGACCACAATTTGTAGAGTATTTTCAATATTGTCAAATAGCTTATTATAATAAACAATGTTTAATATTATCTGCTAAGTGTGAGAATTTAGTATTGAATTAGGTTCGGTGTAAGATGTTATAAAATGCAATGGGTTGAAGTAATGCAGAGACTTTCATAATCTAGCCGTTCTACTTGATGCGCTGTGTGATATGGAGAATATTATAAGTTTGTGCCGCTGTGCCGCCATCTTGACTACGGGCGTTGTATATATTATTGCAGGCTAAGTTGACGGTGAAATCTCTCGACTAGCCCATTACAAGCCGGGTGATGTGCTCTCGTCCTTTTATGCTCGAAGCCTGCCAGCTTAGACAGACATTGGAACAAGGCCGACTCAAATTAACGGCCTCGGTTAGTTGTTATGTCTGTGGGGCAGCTGAAGTGAGCTATCCAGGTCGACAGCAAGGTTTGTGCCACGGTTTCTGACGTTTGACGTTATGTCGACTACCAGTACTACTTCTGGCCTTTGAATAAATTGATCCACGATGATTATAAGCTTTTTCAAGGTATTAGTAAAACCATGAATATGTTTGATTGAATACCTGTCAGGCACCGTGTAGGCATTCAACTCACGACAATCTCCTACTCTGCGAAGGTCTAGCGGTACCGCCAGATAGCACAGCCAAATTTTGTTTTCCAATGTTTAGTTTGCCAGAATGGCTTCTGGCAAACTAAACATTGGAAAAAAAACAACGAGAAGACGTAACTGGAGGACCTGACGTCATGCATATGTGGTGGATCGTGTTGTGGTACGGTGTGGTGTCTACCAGCTGGTCTAGCGATTTCCGGGAATTCACTAAGTATCTTATGAAACAGAGTGTCACTTGTACTACTACCTTAATAGACGACACGTTCTGACATTATGATAGTGATCTCTACGACACACATGGAATATTAAAAAAGTACGGACCTAGACGTATACAAACAAGGTGTGTTATGTGCATATGTGTGCTAACACAACTACATATAGTTAGATGATAAAATGTGTCACCTGTTTATTACTAATATCAAGGGAAGAAAATACAGAAATGTAGTGCGTTGCTCCGCAGACGATGATCTTAAAGCCGCTCTTGTTGAACATTGGGTAAGGCTGGGTGATTCGCTGTTTTCGTAGATTGTGTCGCCGTCACGTGTTACGCGGACGACATACTTGTGACGACGTGCGGTAAGACGGATCGTGAGGGCCACGGCCGGGGTTGCCCAAGTCGTGGAGCGAATCCAGCTGCTGGGTCTCAAGGCTGCTTTACACAAATCCGAGGCCTTGTTCTTTAATGGGCCTCGGAGGACGCCACCTGTTCGATCCAGCCTTATGGTAGGAGGCATTCGCATCGGCATCGAGCCCTACATGAGGTATTTGGGGCACGTACTCGAGGGACAATGGGACTTCGGACACCACTTGCGAAGTCTAGTCCCTTTATGGGGCAGAAATATAGCGCTATTGCGACGACCGCAACGAATGCTGGCCATTAGGATAATTAGAGGGTACCGTACAATCTCCTTTGTATATAATTAATATATTTCTTCATGTTAAACAAACAAGTAGTAGGTATCTAATAAGTTGCTTCACTTGCAATTTGGGTTAGAAGTAGGAAAGGTTGTAGGTATGTTGATAAAAAAAGTCATTCAATAGCATTATTTTCATTATATTTTAATAAAGCTTTATAATAATGATAACAAACATATATTCTCGTATACCACGTAACAAGCCAGTACAGTGCCGTCTGTGGTTGCCGCTATCATTAATGATGTGAACGACTTACTGGCTTTCATAATCCTATCTGGGTCTTCGATTCCAATATTGGTTATGACTTTTCGCTTGCCTTGATCACCTGATAAATTTGTTACATAATAGTTTCTTATGTTGGCTAATGGCACGCCTTCTAAAGATATTTTAAGTTCATCAAAATATGAATTAATGATTTCAGGAGATACAGATGCTCTACAACTTTTTATATACTGATTTTTTACCTTCATGTCTTCTTAAAAAGCCAGCACCAATTCAGGGTCTGGGATATTGTTATTAAATCTTTTTACCTGTATGTCTGATCTGAAAAGCCTTTCACTAATACCCTCAAATCAAAGGTATCAATTATTTATTACTTATTACTATAAATGTTTAAATATTCAATAATATACTCTTCTATACGTCTACTCAAAACTGTTTGTCCACCCGGTTTCTTCACGACTCGAAGTAGTGTCTCTGTAGAACAAATTTTGGTATGTTATAAATTGATTCGCTATGCTAGCCAAAGACGTGTTTTTGGTTTCATATTCACGAAGAGCAGTTGTAATATTTTTTATATGTTTTCCTCCGACTTTTTCTGTTTGCAAGGCATATCTGAAACAAATAGTAGTACCCGCGTGTTAGTAATACTATTGATAACTCTACGTAACTAAATATGTTTTAAAGTGTTCAGTAACTACGAAATAATATAAAATAGGCCAAGTGCGTGTCAGGCCACGCATAGAATAGTAGTCAGCCATAATGGTAGGTGTATTTAAAATCGTTACCAATATATAATTGTTATGTTTATTTAATTATTAATTTATTTTTATACGGAGTTTTCCAAGTGTGTGCATTTTACAAATTAGGTCCCTAAAACTCTTGAAGTAAAAAGTTATTTAAGTCACTATAGTTTTCCTTTAAAGTTCATATATGGACTACTTTCGTATTTTTTTTCCGATTTTTGAGCCACCTGATAAGCTTTTAGAAATGGTACTCCCTGTTTGTTCAAAAAACAATTTTAAAGTTTAATAATTCGCGAACGGATACCTCAATCGAAAAACGGTTTTAACAACCTCGCAATGTTTTTAAGAGTACTATCTAATGATACCCCACATGATGGGGAAAAAATCATCTCCACTATACGTGTAGAGGAGGTACCCCAAATAAAAATATTTTTCGTTATTTTCTTGTATCACTTTGTCGACGTAATAACAACACGTATTCATACAAATTTTCATCTTGCTCATCGACTATTTGGGCGGTAAATCGAGAACGGACGCACGGACGGACATGACAAATCTATAAGGGTTCGAGTTATGAACTATGAAAGCCTAATTAGAATACAGTCTACACAGACAGAAAGACATATTTTTATCAACAAAATTCTCATAAGTAGCTCAGTGCAAACGCAGGCTCTCTTAAACTTAAAAAAATGGTCATAGTCTAACATCAAACTTTCATACTTATCAAAATTTTATGAACGAATATGTTCAGGCACTTCTCAATCAAATACATATACACAAAACCCAATCTACCCTCAAAGAACTGACTTTGTTAAAAAAAAAAATCTAGACTTGTGACAACCCTGCCCCAATATTAACACTATATCGTACCTATATACCATTCAGTCATCCCTAACAGCCCAGATAACGGGTCCCAATTCAACCCATTCGCGGGTTCTTTTTACACACATTGCCATCCCTAGTGACCCCAAAATCAATGTAAATTGTAATGTTTTTTTTCAAAACACGATATTTAAATTAATGCAAAATAAAATCACTTACCTGCAATAATACCGCTTCATTATCATATACTTAAACACATGAAACAAATATCACTACTAAATACTATAGAAATTGTGTTTTTTACATAGTTATGCGGGACATGATATATTTTGAAACTGTGACTAACGTCAGACCGCTTCAGTGTTGTTATTTTATAAGAATAGAAATACTACTACTACACGATTATTATAGTTTAATGTTTTTTTGCTAGAATTGCAAAATGACCAAAATTGTGAACAAACTTATTACTGATTTTGTCCCTTGTCACCCCTGAAACCCTTTACATCCCGTTTTACGCTACGGCATTACGGATTTAAGGCAGCATAATAGAGAAAACAATTCCGAATCAAATATTTGCAGATCATACAAACATTTGGTCCGATCCGGGAATCGAACTAGGGACCTCAAGCACAGTCGCTACTACTGCGCCACCGAGGCAGTTTATGAGGCATTGAAGGTTTTGAAAGATTTAAATATATATATAGGAACTCTGACAAAAACACCCCGAAGTAAAATCTCTTGATGATGTTTTCACCTGCCAAATGACCGATAGGTTCCTTTAAGTGTGGGTGAAAGTGCTAGCTAGACTATTACTCGTGTCCTAACCACTGTTCATTACACGATAGAAAGACAAAAAGCAAGGATCCCAAAAATAGAACATGTATTAAACATTTATTTTTATCCACAATAAAGACTTACATAAACTGTAACGTTACAAATCAACGATATGCCCAAATTTCTTTTTACTTTAAGTGATTTCCAGCATCACAAATCAACTTAAACTACTAAAAAGACAATAAGAGATAGTCATGTACGTGTACCTTACGTTATAATTGGAATGAAATATTAATCGAGTCTTTGGGCATATAAAATAACACTTTTGTTGACTTAAATCTAAATAAAGACTTAGGATTAAAAACTTAGCCTATTAAAATCACTGCTCCTTTTCATACCGCAAAGTTGTATCACATTCGCCCAAACAAAAATATGTTACTTCGGTGGTATAAGACTAGTACTAAATACTAAGTACAAAAAAAATTGAACTGATTCGAATTTAGAAAAAAAGCTGCTTATACTAATGAGGTAATAAAAAAACACATACAAATCAGTATCAACTTTGTGTTGACTAATAAAAAAAATGAAGATGAAATAATATTGAAGAGCTCTCGTAATCGAAGCAATTGAAATCAGAAATATCATCAGAACTTAAGTTTTTATTTCACTTTTCCGTTCTCTCGGTTTAATCCGTATAACAGGCATTTTTAATCAAATATGGCTCCTTTTTGAGATTATAAAAGATACAAAGTATCGAGAGATTACACTAAATACCTGCTATATGGGTCAAACTTGCGTTTAATCCTCCTATATAGCAGGTATATATATAGTACATTAACTCTTTTAGAGATTACAAAAAATACAACGTATCTGATAATGAGTAATGTGGATGGTTATGCAGACTGTTACCCGCCAAAAATGCAAGCTTGTGTGCATACTGGCAAACAGATGGTACACGGACTTGCGACGAACAGTTGAAATATAAATGTGTTAATTTATATGTTAGCCATTGTATCTGTAACAAACATACATAGAATTTATTATCTAAAGTTTTTTTATTCAATCAACGTGTCCCAATAACATCAGTACAGATAATTTTTATGCATAATCTAGTTTGTACTACTGCATAATACTATGTTGGTTTGGCGAATAAAATTCGGATATAAAAGGGTATCGTTTCCTAGCCTACTAGTATTATTAAACAAATGATAGTTACCCTGTCTGGAGACAGATTAGTGGTGTCTTCTATAATGTTGTACGCCGTGGGTGAAATAGTGCCTTCGCGAACATTTTGAGAAACTAAGTAAAAATCATACCTGTAAAAGGATTAATTATTATTACACGCGCTTTATTATAAAAGGATTGTTAATAAATATATTTAAGTATATATATATATAGAAATAAGAAATCTTTTTTTTTTCAGAATATTAGTAATTGAATGTCTTTTAAGCTTAAAGTTCGTTGTAAAGATAATGCTTAATCAACTTGTTGTATAAAATCCAAATTATTTAATTGTGATAACTTTTGGAACAGACCGCTCGGGTAGTGTAACGACGTCGTCGATGACGGTTCCGGGGCGCGGGTTTTCTACTGTTCGTCCTCTGTCCAGGAATATTCGAGTGTTGATTCGCTTCGATACAATAATAAACGCCATCTTATACTCTGCACCGGCATAAATCTCTGCTAACTTTTTCTTGATTTCAGCGACCTAAAAAATTAAACGAATAATTCATACTGCCTATAAAAAAAAACTATCATAATATTTTTTGTTTCTTACTTCGTGACTATGAACATACGGGATTTGGCCATCACCGACGCCATCACGGTAAATGAATATACGACCAGGGAGAGCACCTGAATAAAACAGAAATAACACCACTTTACCAATTTTTTAAATAATTCTAGTCAACTCACACACAGATTCATGAATTGTAAGAATGGCAATTAACAGAAGTTTGTTTATATTTACAAAATGTTAGAAGCGCCACTAACATTTTGCAACCATTCGGTATTCGGCTATAATCTGCCCATGTTTATTCACTACTAGCTTTTTGCCCGCGGCACCGCCCACTTGTATATCGGTTAACGCAGTAATGAGTGGCCTATGTCAAATTTTACTGAAATTGCTGCAGCTTATTAGCCGAGAAAGCGTAACAGTTTTAATTTCGAATTTATAATATTGCTAATTATTGTGACGTAACACTGATTAGTAACTCTGAAACTCGTTAATATAATAATTTCAACAATCCCTTTCATATTATTACGAAAGTATCTGTCTGTCTGTTACATTTTCACGTCTAAATCACGTAACTGACTTAGATTTATCTGATAAAATTAGATTAAGACATAGACCAGAACCTGGGAAAGAAGTTCGTTATTGTGAAAAAATGAAACTTATTTTATTATTAACAAAGAATCCTAAAGATAAAAAAATGTTATCTTAATAATCACTATTCTTGGCACATCTACTTCACTATAATCAGCATTTGATAATTGCATGAAATTGAACTGAAAAAATATATTACCATTCTTTTCCCGGTACTTCCTTAGCGCAGAGCCTATGTTAAAGCTCATATGCGAGCTGAGTTCTTCCCCAGAGGTGTGTGCATTCACAATAGAGTAGTACTCTGTCATGTGTCGGTCTAATGTAGCTACAAACGCCCCAAAACTTTTTTCTTTAGAACGAGTGTCATGGCATACGTCATAACCAATAACCATCAAACTTGCCAGTGGGATATCTACTCTCCAGGGACTCCCACCTAGCTGTGAACAGTAACAATACATTTATCTAATAATTTATTATATCAGTTCTTTTATTACGAGATTCATTGAATCTTAAGTCACTTTAGTTTTATTTAATAACACCAAAACAATTTCTATTTTGAATTACCAATCCTCTATATTAAATGAATATCCACAGATTTTTGTATTATACTTTAGTAGGCTGTTGTGGATTTTTTTTTGCAGGATTAAGCATAGAGCATAGTAGACATAGATACTCACTTTACAGTTAATCTGGATGGCAATTTTTGTTGCTATCGACATAGCAGACTTATTAGTCATACTTCTGGAACATACGACCTGCGTCGGGACAGCGCGATCTACTGTGCACTTTTTCTTTATAGCTTCATATCTACAAAAAATAATTTATATCAAATTACTAATTGTGTAGTTTGTAACAATTGTTATTCTAATATTATTTTCATAGACTGATATTTTGTTTATTTGCTTAGTTGTAATATACAATAGGAGAAAGAAGAAAAGTATAGTATTTACCTGTCAGAAAAATTTTTGGCTAAAACACATAAAATCATAGCTGGATTTTTCCTTGCTATGACTTGCTCGCACATACTTGCATATTCCATTGGGCTGTCGTGACGAATTGTAACTGAAACAATAAAAAGCCTTATGAAGTATAACCATTGGTGTAAACTTTTATTGTCTATTTAACAGTAATTAACGAAAACAGGAATGTCATGTTTCAGTTTTGTGATGAAACAATTCCTTACCTATTTCTGGTTTAGGCATACGGAATCCTACACCCAACCCAGTTTTCATGATCAACTCCATAAAGCTTTCAGCATCGCGACGCTGCCGTTCTGGTGTAATGACCACCCACGATGGTAGAGTAGCCAACGCTAACAGATGTTTTGACCTAATATAACATAAAAAAACAACTTGTAAGGAATATATTTACAAAAAATAATAAAACATTTTGAAGTGAAACATCTTTAGGCGCATGAGGGTAGAATTTTTACAAATGTAACGTCACGCAAGTATGCAACGGAAGTGTCGAAAAAGAGAGAGAGAGCGATCGAGACTGATTGAGAGAGAGTAAGACAGGGCGAACGTAGCATGAAGCAACTAGCGATGGAGTGAGAGTTGGGATGCTTTAGTCACAACAATACCTATAGAAATCGCGTCGAATAGTGTAAATATTGAAGAAATAAATTAAAAAAACTAAATTTATAATTTATATTAATTTTCAACACTTTTAATATTTTAATGACAATTAAATTCCTAACATATCTTCCTTTTTCCCTTCCTTTAAGTCTCGGAAATCTAAAGTTTTAGATTTGTATAAATATAGACAAGACTGATAAATTAGTTCGCCAAAGTTTCACTTCTGACATGTGTACTTTGTACGCACGCACTTTTTTTTTTAAATTATTGCACTAATTAATTAATCACATCAAAAGTAACTGTTGACAATGTCGTGTTTTAGGTTATAGCAACTATAGGTGCAGTGAAAGGCTAAATCTTTGTAATAAAACTACTTTTAGGTATTATTTGTTACACATGTACCTAAAAATACTCTTTAATTTTTATTTTCACAGCAAAAAGAATCGTTATTATCTTATATACATGAATTAGATATATGGTCCCAAGGACTTTATTACAGATACGACAGGAATACTTGAAAATCACTACATATTATAAAACAAAGTTTTCCGCCGCGTCTGTCTATCCGCGATAAACTAAAAAAGCTACTGCCCGAATTTTCCTCCCGTTTTTACCGTTGTTAGTGTTTTTCTAGGAAGGTTTTTATAATTTGTTGTAATTTTGACTATGTTGACTAAAATAAAACGATTTGTTTGAAGACATCGAAAAAAATTAAGCCGTACATCTTCTCAGAGTAACTTTGGCTATATTTTATTTTATTAAAAAAACCCGTGCCGAACTGGGGCTGGTTGCTAGTAATATAATAAAGCACAATAAGAACAGACACCAGAAAATACATAATCGATATTGGTGTTCAGTGTTTTTATGCCTACTAGTTGTGCAGAAAACCTGAGTGCGTCACAGACTGCTTGGGCCAAATCAATGCTATTATCGAAGACCAACAGATAGAATCTTCACATATTCTTGGCGACTTTAACTCTGATCCAAACGAGCTCGAATAGCTCGTCGGTCGCGAGTTACATAATTTCTGTATTGAACAAAGTGGATTTGCGCCGATATTCGAATGTTGGGTACAAACTCCGACACTTTCACCTTTGTAAGTGAGGCACACGGTTGCAAAAGATTGATGGACCACTGTGTGGTGACAGAATCAGCGTTTGACTCACTTAAAAGTGTCGAAGTCATGTATGACGTAACTTGGTCAGATCATTTCCCGATGTTTTATTGTTTACGAATTAAATGTTATTATATCAATAAACTCTGTAGGTAATAGCGTAACAGTTTGGGGCAACAGCCATTTAGAACAGTCAAAAAAATGTGGTGAATTGTGTAATAAAGACTTGAAACATATAATAGACTTTCCTGATGAATGTCGGGACTGTTGTGACTATTTTTGCAGTGATAGGGAACATCATATGGTAATTGATTATATATTAAATTATTGAAATATTGAGCGAAGCTGCTATTGAGACCTATGACAAGCCGCATTGTAAGAGGAGGGGTGGTTATATCAAGGGCTGGAATGAGTACGTCAAAGAAGCCCACCGGGAGGCCAGACTCATGTTCCAGGCATGGGTTCTATTGGGCAAGCCATCTCAAGGTCAGGGTTATGAAAATTTGGTACAAACTAGAAAGCAATCTAAAAATAGTCTAAAGTTTTGTCAAGATCATACGGATCAGACAGCAATGGATAGAATAGCTCCTTATCATAATACTAACAACTTTCGCGATTTTTGGAAGTGTACTAATAGTTTTAGTCGGTCTCCCCGGTTGATGGGCTGACTGAAGCCAAAGATATAGCAAATATGTTTAAGAACATGTTTAATGTCAGTTCACCTCTGATTTCATCATCACCTAAAAGTGTAGACGAGCTGCCGCCTTCAGATCCGATAACGTTTACTGCTATGGAGATCAGAAATACCATATCTCAGATGAAACGTGGTAAGTCTTCAGGTCATGATGGGCTCAGTGTGGAACATTTAAAGTTTGCCGTTAGACATTTGCCTAGGGTCTTAGCGTTATTTTATAATTTATGTATTGCGCATTTGTACTTGCCTAGTGAAATGACAAAAAATACTGTTGTTGTGCCTATCACTAAAAATAAGACAGTTAACATATCTGATAAGTTAAATTACAGGCCTATATCTCTGTCAACAATAATTGCAAAAGATTTTGATAGAAACTCCTTCCTTCAAAAACGTATTACTTTGCACGACGCACAGTACGGTTTTCGACAGGGGCTGTCGACTGAAACGGCAATTTTATGGTTAAAACAGACAGTGCAATTTTATACAGAAAGGCAGACTCCTGTATTTACTTGTTTCCTTGATATGTCGAAGGCTTTCGACATGGTAGATTATGACAAGCTATGGTGTAAAATGCTAAAATCTAATATTCCAGTTGGGATAATTAGCATCTTTAAATATTGGTATTAGCACCAAGTTGATCTTGTAAGATGGTCAGGTCAAATGTCAGATGAATATAGATTGAAATGTGGCGTTAGACAGGGGGGTTTAACATCCCCAATATTGTTTAATTTATATATTAATGAGTTAATTTGTGAGCTTAGGGGTATAAATTCAGGTTGTTACATAGATGGTGTAGCATTTAATAACATTAGCTACGCTGATGACATGACTTCACTGAGCCCCTCAGTCAATGGCTTGAGGAATTATTGGAGGTGTGCGGGAGGTATGCTGTTGGGCACGGCTTATAGTACAACGCTAAGAAAAGGGAAGTTCTTATTTTCGGTGAAAAATTGACAAACTGACCTTCGTTTACATTAGCTGGTGGGGTCTTGAATCGTGTTCAGTAGTTTAAGGTAAGGTAACAAGGTGAATTAGGTGAAAACACCAAAATTCACTGCCTGCCCGGGTTCATCCATAACTTCAAATTTCAAAAATGCGTAGGGTCTTATGAGAAGGTAGAGATCCATTAACTTGTAGAGAAATACCAGAAGATGAAATGGCAAGATTTTAAATGAATAAGCAGAAAAGATTAATGAAAAGAAATATGGCTCGTAAAAATATTTCAAGCTAAAGAGTTGAGGGGCCACACTTGAAGGCAACCCCGCGCAGTTGTTATACTAAAAAATACAAAAGAATTGAGAACCAATTCCTTTTTTTGAGTAGGTTAAATACAAAAATTTGAGATGTCACATTTCTGCAAAAATCATGGAACCGATACTATTCTGTTCACTGTGTTTGGATTTCTACATTCTATTTATATGAACACAACAGATTTTCGTTGTATTTTTTACCCACACAGCACTTTATGCAAGTTGCTAAGCAGTTATGCTGTATTTGAAACTGTGACACGATCAGCACATCTGCTCAAAACCTCAAAAGGCTGATTTGAAATTCACAAAACAATGAGTAATTGCTAAGAATTCTTTTCATGTACATACATGTACATGTCTGCAGATAATTTTTTTTAGTAGGACAGATTTCACTATATGCATAGTATGACTTTAAAAGTAAATAGTGGTATCTTGCTACTTTGTAGATATTACTCACCGCATATCTCTTGTCCATCCTTCAGTAGTATCACCCGCCAGATACTTTGCGTTATGCCCTTGGAAAATAGATTCGGGGGGCAATTGACGCCCTTTGATCCTGACTAAGTCCTTAGAAAGTTTTAAGGACCATGTCGCCATTTCCTGAAATATTATAAGGTATGTTTTTTGTAATATAATAATTTTATTATTTGTAATTTGCATTTGATTTGTGCCATAACGACAATGAAAAGTGCTATGTTTTGTAGGCGTACAGCACATGTACTAAGAACACCTTTAGTAGAATAGATTAGTACACCTATAAATGTTTGATATAAATACACTATTGTTTTGAAACAGAAATCCATAACTTAGTAGTAATCCATACTGATTTTATACATGCGAAAGCAACTATCTATCTTGCACGCTTCCACGACCAAACTGCTGACATGAAGATACTTTGATTCTTGAGGAAGGACATAAGTTACTCTTTACTACGGATAACCAACAAGCACGTAGGCGTAACCACGCAGGCAAAAGCTAGTATTGGTATATTTACCTTGACAACTTCATTATTATTAGTGAAGCGCTGGTTAAAGTTCATCAATTTTTGAACACGCTTGTCAGGGCCTATCTTAGTGTGTGTATCAAGGGCGCGCATCAGTTTGAAGTTAGTGCGCATTTCATCTGATAGGCCAGTCATGCGACACAGTTCCGGCACCAAATACACCAACTCAGGCATTCCAGCGCGAATATCACGAGGTTTCGATCGCGATATAATTAACGGTTGGCTTGCATCACTAATACGAATTTTATATCTCTGCAATATACCCAAGTTTTCTCATTATTATTATTATTGTAAATAAATATAATACATTACAACAGAAATTAATGTACGACTGTACCTTCTTGTAATAATCTATATAAGAAATAGTTTCATCTCTCATTTTAAATGTGGATAGTGGTGACTCCTTCCAAGTTACATCATCAACACGGTAAGTCCTTTTGTTGTAGTCAGTCATTACTACTTTTCCTAGAAATATAATAAAACATCTCTTTAATTCTTTTTCTTTACACTTTCATTTGTTTCATAATTATCATTATTGTTCTGTACTGAAGCAACACTCACCGACTAAATCATCCAAGAAAATCTGCCTGTAGTTGGCACCTTTAGTTGCACAATATTCGTTAAGCATCTGTAAGACAGTGTCTAGACGCAAAACCTGAAACAAATATTTGTTTAAATACTAAGTAATTCAGTGTTAACAATGACACCATTTCAAAATATTTGTTAATACCTTGTGAGTGATCTCAGTGACCATCAAAAGACGATCTTCAAACTGATTTATTGTAGTCTTGTAGCCTGGCCATATTTGTAGTTTATATTCTTGCACATCAATCTAAAATTATTCTTTATTTTAATATACGATATGTATTATATATTTTATATAAATATTATTTAGTGCTTACTTTTGAATTTGGATCGAAATAATCACGGCCCATTAGTTGCAGGCGTAGTAAACCAAAACATTTCCTTACTATAATATTGAAAATTTGAATATAGTGATAATCTCCAGGACTAACGTCACATGTAAGCTGCAAGGAAACAAAGTAAAATATATTTACGAGCTTTACATAACTCTTTACACACATCTTAGCACATATTCACGAAATATTGGTTTCCTGAATTGTAACAGATATATACCAATATATTATATATATACAATAACTTAGTTTTATAGTGAGTTTTTATTATATTAGCAGACTTATTCATCATATATCATATAAATTATTATATAGTTTAAGTTGCTGAAGAATTTGAGAATACATTTTACCCTTATCAGAAGTTGCACACGAGCCCCATCAGAACTGCGATCTGAATACACCTCCATAGGATTAGGATTTAATCTTTTGGTGGTGTAGAGCACCCTTCCATCAAAAAGATATCTGTAATAATCAAAAAGATTCAGTCATGTGTACAGTTATACCACACTATTTTAATACTCTCCAGCAAATGAATTAATTATCAAATGGTTTAAAAATACAGACATCGCAGCTGTTTCCTACAAAATTCCTTAACGGTTGGAATTCATTTTTTTACGCGGAGCGACTGCCAGGACCCCTACATAATTCAACTAGGCGATATCGAAGTTATGCAGAATCTGTTGTCACACCCATATTTCCACAGATGTATGTATGGCATCCGGGATAGATGATCGACGATTAATCAATGCAAAAAATCTATAATTTGGGAGAATTTAAAGATATAAGTAGAGCAAAAAGAAATAAATAAAAAAAACAATTTATAAAAGCAACAAAATATAACAGTGAGTAAAAATAAAGAAATTAAGTTTGTGTAAACTGACGAAATAAAAATAATTTAAACGTAAACAAAATCATGTTAGGCCATTTCCAAATGCAGCAAGATTCATTCATAATTGGGGTCTCCATTAAACTTGAGCAACAATAAAACATGCACTGACAATACTAAAGTTTACATAACAAAAAAAAATTATTATTGCACATCTTTGAGTTAAATTGTGCTGTAGGTACTTTTAAATTTAAATTTGTAACAATTTGTTTTGCTATGTAATTTGTCTAGATTGATTCGATTTATTGATTGATTATTATCTGAAATTATTCATTAATAATAGTAATAAATTTATATAAATTTTTTAATGTGTAGAGACACAATATTGGCTTCCGTAGTAGAAGCGTTTTGTTATTTGATATTGTCAAATATTACAGATAAGCCTGCTTAGTTTTGAGAATTATCCTCTATGTTCGTTATATTTTCTTTACCATTGTAAATTTTTTTAAACTTTAAAATACTACTGTTTTGCAGTAATTTCAGTGAGGAGAGGGTTGGGAGGAACAGTTAATTGACTAAAAACAACGTTTTAAGTATTAATATCTCACAAACAGATACCAGAATTGAAATTCTTTTCACAGACCTTACCACTACATATATAAAGAGATAAGACCAAACAACTCTTATAGGGGTATGGAACCAAAATGTTACTAAAACACTCACCCTCCTAGTACATTGGCATGTACACGCATAAGAGCCCTGCGCATAAATGTATTGTCTTCATCAGGAGAAAAGTCCACATGATATTGAAAAAGCCTCCACTGTGGAGTTGTCTCAACTGTGAAGTAGTTAGCTGTTAAATCGACAGCTGTCCCAGTAGTACCTGAATAAATTTTATTATTAGTCACATTACTACTCTATTTAGATGATTTCATAAATTTATATAATATATAATGGGCTAGTAACGTATGTTCACCTATGCATATATATATTCTTTGCCATTCATATTGGCAAGAAACAAAGCGAATGCTTAGCGAATGTATTTGATAAAAAAAAAGGAAAGGTATGGTGATTGAACTGTAATTTTTGTTGCTATCCTAAATAAATTGTGTGTAACCCATAATGTCGCACTACTGGGTTCGGGATCCCTCTCGTGAGAGGGTTAAGGCCATACGTCCCTTGCGGGTTGGGGACTGACAAGACATCTTTGTGGCTACGTATCTTGCCGTTGGACGATTTTAAGCCGCCCAATGGCCTCCAACTAAGCTTCACGACTGTTATTCTATGATAACAACCGGGACCGAGTGCTTAACGTGACCTCTGTTTATCATTTGTTATTTATTTAATTAGTTGTATTTATTTTTATGTTTAGCTTCCAAGTGATTTCGCATAGCACTAGTGGTCCAATTTACGTGAGTATTGTTGGTGACAAAATATGCATTTCACATTTTCATTGTTACTAAATAAGCTTAAACTAGATGTTTTGTCACTTAAAATGGACAAATACAATAATACTAAACTAACCTCAATCTCTGAAAAATCTCTCCGAAGAGGATCTCCAACCGGATCGACCATGCTTGGTTTAAAGCAAAGACGTATGACATTTTTCGTGAGCTTTATTTAAAAATCTATATTCGCATTCGTATTCGCGATTAATGAGTATGAATATTAGCATCCGCATTTGTGAGAAATCAAACATTCGTTTCGTTACTCCACTCATATATAATATTTGACATTTGACACAACGCCACCTAATTCCAAACTAAGCAGAGCTGTTTATAATTTTTTTTTATTGGAATGCCTTGGAATTGTTGGTTTTCTTAATTATACATACCTTTTTTCGTTTGAACTGTGTTTGGACGAGTGCGCAGTATGGGCAATTGATCAGCCAACAATCTACCGCCACCACGACGTGAGCCCCGACTACTTACTGAACCTGGGTCTCCACTAGCCCCTGGTTGTGATGGTTGTCCTGTAATGACATGTTATGATTCAACTTGCGTTTATGATAAATATTAGTGATTAGGTGAAGGTGCAATGAAGAAATATTCAATTAAATAAATAATAAATAAACAAAACAGAAAAATAATCCTATTTCGGCAAGTGGTTTTCAATTCTTAGTTTCAAATTTGTCGAGAGGTAGATGATAGCTCATCAAATTATATAATAATATTTTTCATTTGTTTCATTTTCATCTCTGATATTTATTATAGTAACTGAATCCTGCCATGTTTCGATTGTGTTTGCAAAGTAAGTTAGATATAGGTAAACTATCTATAGAAGTTTATATAGTGTGTGCATGGAGCTAAAATTCCGAAGACTGCCTGGCTTACAAAGTTTGAGGAATTTTTGTTCTAATTATTTTTATCTATTATTTGTAATCGGGGTATATGAGCAAACCTATCACCTGATGGTAAGCGATTACCGCCGCCCATCGACCTACCCGCACACCAGACCTGCCTGTTCTTTCGGTTGACTATTGTCTATTGAGGAGCTAGTCTAGTTTGCAGCAGCGATGTGAAACTTCAATACATGTTAGATAGCAAGTTTATTGGCCTATAGTTCCCAGGGTCCTGAGGATCACCTTTTTTGTATATAAGTACGATCTCTGATAAACACTACTGTTTGGATATCTCTTACTGGTGTAGTACCATATTGAAAAGTGGCGTGATATATTTAAGCCGAGATTATGCGCCTGTTACAATGGTTTTATTACTTATGTGGTCTAGACCTGGAATTTTGTGTAAAACCCGGCTGGTCTCCATGGGGATGACGACCACTACCTTCCAACTCTGACAGAAAAAACATTGTGACAAACTCAACAACAATGTGAGATCACTTGTATCAACAGAAAAGTTTATAGAACTAATTCACACTATGGAAAACATTAAATAGGATATCTTAGGACTGGCAGAAGATAGATGAACAGGTTGTAAATTAGATGAACAGCTTGTAATATAGAAGAACATCCAGATTACATCTTCTGCTACTTCGGCGAAACAGTAGGCCTTAATGGAGTTGATTTCCTAATAAAGAAATCGCTCAAATCACACATTTTAACCTTAATGGGAATCACAGAACGAATTGCTTAATTAAAACTTAACTTTGACGGAAAAGTTGTTTCGATAATCCAAACTTACGTACTAACTTCAGACTCAAATAATGATAAATAGAAGAATTCTATAATGATGTTAAATCAGCACTAGAGATGAGCGAAGGAACCATAGTCATTAGGAGACTTCAATGCAAAAATTGCACAGCTTATACAAGTAAATTACGAAAATTATATGGTATAATTAAATGGTAATACTAAAAACAGATAATGAAATTACTGCTTACAATGAGAACTTGAAACAAAACCTAGACACAAACGGCCTCTTTTCTATGCCCTATGTACAAATATACTATGACAACCCAGAATATATAATAAAAAAAAGCCTAAGAATACATAACCAAACAAAAAACCCCATAGAATAACATAAAATCTAAAAGTGAAAAAACAAAAAACCGGACACAGAAAAGAACAGATCTTATCGCATCTAAAAATAGAAGCAAAACAAACAAAGACTCAGCTTAAGAATCTTTTCAAAGAGACTAATGAAGCGATCAGAGAAGATTATAAAAATCATAGAAATAGAACTATAGAAAAAAAAATCCAACAGGTACAAGTAAAAACGGGCAATAAGCAAGATTTGAATCAATACAATGAATGGATTCAAAAACTAAAAGACAGCTATAAAGAAGCAAGTAATAGAAAATAAATTTGAAATTTTTGACACTAAAGGCTAAGAGATGGGAAGAATAAATTCTAAAATTAATGAGGTTCAGGATGATTTCAAATGCCAAATCAATAGTCAAACAGAGTGACCAGATGTTTTAGTTGCAACAATTGATGAAAAACTACAACATATCATAGAGGAGAACAAAACATTTAAGGCTGCAGTAGCAATTTTAAAAATAAGGGTTAGGAATTTAGACAGAGAAATAAGAAAAAACAACATAATAATTCATGGAATCAGTGAAATCGAAAAGACAAACCAAGATCTTCTTAGATTGATCATGTATGTATTTAGCTCAGTCTGTAAGACTATTGAACAAGAAACAAGAAATTTGATAAATGAGAATTCAGTGAGGTTTACACATTGGGCAAAAAACAAAGTTACAAAACGAGACCAATGCTTGTCAAACTCACTCTCGCATGTAGAGGAACAGAACTTTTGAAGAATAATAAAAAGTTCCTTAACACCGGTCTAGATGTAGAAAGCTCCAAAATAGGGCTAGGGACGAACACTGAAAAGACTAAAAGAAGACAGTGATGAGTACCTGTATTCTACCTAGTCTTCTATATGGATCTCAAACCTGGACCTACACTGGCAAAATGAAAAAATGTATAATAACAACCCAAAGAATAATGGAACGAGTATGCTAAAAATAAAGAAAAAAGATCATTAGGGAAAGAACAAAGTTACAAGACACCCTTATTCTTGCTCTCACAGAAGTGGCACTGGGCTGGTCATATAGCATGCACATGAGACAAGAGATGGACGCTCCTGGCCACAAAATGGAAAGAACCAATAGGCAAAAGAAAGGTTGGAAGGCTAAATAAAAGATGTGTTGATGATATCAAAGAGTTAGCAAGAAAGAGCTGGATACAGAAAGGGAGGGAAAAGAATAGTGAGAGAAACACGCTTCGGCTCCACTGGAGTGATACCACTCGTTTGCCACCTATACCATAAAAAAATGAATAAATGGAAAAAATAAAGAAGGCCTACACACACAGAGGGGTCCAAATATAGTAATTAAAACTTACAGTACTAACATAACTATTAAAATGGAAATGGAAACACTACTAATGAAACAAAAAAAATAATAAAATTGTTATTAACATTAGGAAGTAAAAGGCTTTGTTATTATTTATAATAATTAACTGTGCAACAAAATTTTATAGAGACCTATACAAAAGACAAGACTTATATACAATAGAAAGAAATCAAGAACAAAACAGAAGAATCAGATGAAGAGCTCAATATACTAAAAAACAAACCACACATACCAACATTCACAGAACAAGGAGTAATAAAGACATCTAAAAAATTTAAAAGTCGTCATAACATAGCAATATTCAAGTTGGGGCAGTTATCTTTTAAAAAAGAAGCATTCTTACCAATATCAATTTTCTGCATGCGTTCTTGAATATCCACATCTCCTGGGTGTTCCTTATGGACCGAAGGGGTAGAACGATGTGAAGCACGACCAGCTTGAACAGTTGGAGCTGGTACTCCTGCTCTCACAGGAGGGGTCACAGTAGGAGGGCCCCATGCAGATGGTGGTTGTGGACGAGGCCCTGAAGGCCCTGCTTGATGTTGAGGAGGCCCTGGTTGTTCACCTGGTCGTCTAGGCATAGGACCAGTTGGTTCATTACCACGACCTGCACGGCCTCTAGCCCGCCCTCTTCCACGTTGTTCAGACATCTATAGGACCAAGAAGAAACCTTGAATAAAGATATTACACTTTTACTGTAAGAACATAAACTATGGCAGAACAGCATCAACCAGGCCTTTACATGGACAGTTTTAATTCATACATTATACATATTATTCATACATGTTATTTATTATACTTAGAAACTTTAACTTGAAAGTCAATACTATAGCAAAGTATCCAACTAGATAGCTTTGAAAAGGTGTAAGAAAAAAAAATCTATTTAGTTTAAGGTATTGTATATTTTGTGATTTTATAATTCATTTTCTATGATTTTACAAAAAGGTTGAGAAAGTTGAGTTGAGATTGTGTATTTACACCACTCAAACAAACTTGTTTGGGTTAAATAGTATGAAACATCAAACGGTACCTTTTATATTGGCTGGTATGTATTGTTTAGTTATCTGTCTGACTATTTATCAACCTGTATTGTTGTTGACAGTAAAGTAATTTACTGTTTAGTCTGTGACTACAGGTCTATTGTCAGTGGGGGTTTGGTTTTTCTTTTACTGTAAACAAAATGTACAAATTCATTGTGAAATCATGTTGTAGATCATGTCCTCAATTAAACAGAAAAATTATATTAAAATTTTCCAGAAAAGGTTTGTTTTATTATTATTGAGAATTATTTTACTCAAACATTTTAGTAATAATTATGGAATTCATAACAAATGGAAAGAACATATTTCTCAAATCTGCGGGGCTTGTGCTTATAGATATTACATATTACTAAAGTACTCATCAAATGAATTAAAAAAGCCTAAATCAATGGGGTTTTGTCACATTATAACAGAGTTCTCGCAGATCCCTTCGAACTCTATCATTGGATCCTGTATACCATTTAGAGACTGTACTCATCAATAACTTCCCCCTTCCAGCTCATATGATACACATCATCATCATCAGCCTATCGCAGTTCACTGCTGGATATAGGCCTCTGCAATTTAACACCCGTAGTGATCACCGACACAGTCCGAGGTTCTCTGAATGTCAACAACACCTATAAGAGTATAAAATTTCAGCTCAAAGGTTAAAGATACATCTAAAGAATTGAGGGTTAAGATTTCACTATCATGTAAAAATGCTAAAATAAAAATTTGAAGTTTTTTTTAGGACTAAATTGTTTTTTATTGATGTATTAGACTACCTACAGAAATAATTAGACTTCAGTCAAGCTACATGGTAACGAAAACATATACATGAAACTATAATATAGTAATAAAAGTGACTTGATGCAGCTGTTGATCCCAAGTGGCTGTCTTCACAATAGTAAGCAAACTGCTGACAGACTACAATATGTATAATATGCATATACCTCCATAATACATTTACCCTCATCACACATTTGTGTACTAACTGCTTAGTTTCAGTATTTTCTTTAAAACTGTGAAACATTTTAATATTCGTTAGAAAGTAAAGGTATCAACAGACCTATTTTTGAGCAACTTGACTGGAAACTATTTCAGTCAAAAATGTAACACTCTGACACACAAATTTATACAAGTAAGCAGAAAGTTTACTCTTTTTTACGAAAATTATACGAACGGATGTGTAAAAAATTTTGAGTCAACGTTTATATTTTAGAGTGCAGAAAACTAAAGAGAAAAAAATTAAATTAGCTAATCATGGTCGAATTACGAAAACTGGTCGACCACGAGTAGTTTTATTTACACATATCCTATTAATGAATTTTGATATATGTAGACTAATCTGCAAGCACCCCTAGGCATAACTTAAAAACTTACGGTGAAAATGGCGGCGACCCCGGCGACATTGGATAGTAAAGTGAAAGAAGCTACACAGTAAATCTTCGTAAATAAAAAAATGTACACAAAATCACTGTACTTTCCACAAAATAGTATTTTACCATCACAAAAGTAGGTTAAACCATTTCATGTAAGGTATAAACATTTCGATTTTAACATTTGTAAATAAATTTAGACCGGTAGAATTTGATTATTAAAAACCTTTTTGGATTAAATTTGTTTGCACCTCAGGTAAATTCATATTGTATATTACCACGTAAAATGGCGATTTTATTTATTAGTAAACCAATAAGCTTGAAAATAATAGAAATAACAAAAAAATATTGATCATATATAAACTTCTGAATTCAAAACAATATCAAGCATAATTATTAAACTTACCTCAAAGAAGCGATACACAGAGAACAATAAAGAATGCTCATCAACACGACTATAAACATCAGTTGCAAAATGTTTTGTGTGTGGTGTGTGAAGTTGAAAGTTGAAGTAGTAACCAGATGTCCGAAGAGATTTTTGAGTACCTAACGAGTAAAGGAAATGATAGAACTTCACGTTGTTGAAAATAATTATTGCCAGTTGTAAGATAATAATTTAATAATGTCCAGAAGGCTCTTAAGGCTATTCCACTACAATTACCGAGAATCTCATTGCCTATACCATAATTTTTTTTAGATTTCAACCATTTAATATGACACTAAGTACTTTTTATTAAAGAAAAAAATTATTTCGTTATTTGAAATATTTTATAAAATGGCAACACTGTGAGACACGAAGGAATTTTATTTTGATTATTTCTAAGAAACCTAGCTTTTTGACACTAAATTCTCATTGATTAAAAAAATATATAATCTTTGTTTTTTGAAGTTTCATGCAACACTGTTAGAAATAAGGATTTTTTTATTTGCAGAAATATAGTCTTTTAGTACTTCATCAATTCTTTCACAGAATCTATTCACATTACGCCGGATCCGGGAAAAATAGCGAGCCCGGCATTTTAACCGAGCGTTTTGTCTCTGCGCAATACTCTGTCGAATCATGCTCGCAGTATTATAAATCATAGAAGTATGGCTACAGAGGTATTAGAAGAAATGATATTAAAAGCCAAACGATCAATTAACCAATATGATAATAGGGCAATTTTATGACAAATGGTTATGTATAGACTTTGATTTGTTGTAAGTATTGTTTAAACATTTATGAATAAAAATAAATTTTACGCTAACTTTTCTAACTTTTATTATTATATCTATTTTATGGAATAAAATATACCATGTAACAAAATAAATACCAGGTCACTAAATTAAAAAAAAACATCCTTTTAAGTGTAATGTAAAGAAAATAATAATCTAAAAAAAATATTTGAGACAAATTAAAATTTTATGCGTATTCCTTACTGAGAATGAAAGTGTAAAATAATTTAACCTTGATTTTCATTCCTAAATTTGTTGAAATCGACATTATAATATAACAATGTATGTGAGTGCCACTAAATAATAAAAGTAAATCGAGATTATAACTCGATGTAAAAGTAGGTAATTGTTGAAAATTAATGAGGGAATTATGAAATCTACCATTTTTTAATGTCATGACTGTAATCATTTCAGCGATCGAGCGACGTTTCGAAGACATTAACAAAAAATCTGTGATCGTATTCATGCCTCCCGAGAGTGATTGATTGATGATTAAACATGATGGATACAACGTTATGCATATTATGATCGACATAACAATATGTTTATATAAATGGGATAGTAAAGTTATTCCAGGCAGCGGCGAACTCAGGGAGTCAACGATTATATAATATAAAATATGTACTAGTTGACCAACGCAACTTCGTCTGCGTCTCTTTTCAGTTATGCTCGGCTCTTATTGGTCTAAGTGTGATCTTAACTATTCTATATGAGGCACGCCAGCAAAACACATACATTAAAAAATGTTGATTAAGATCTTTGAAAGGTAAGTTCTTTTTTTAAGTATATTTTAAAGATCGGATGAGAAAGTGGAAGGTACTTCGCGATTTGGCACGTGTCGTAAGAAGGTTTCTGATACTGTACCATTGTCCAAGTACTAACTTAATGCCGGTGGAACACCGTTTACTATATTTCGGTGTGATAGTACAGTCGGAAGGAATGGAACTTACAGTTTCAACAAACCCCAGTTCACTGTGTTTAACTATCAATGCTGTGTACAAGTTCCATTGTGGGTGTGGTCTTTCTATTCAAAGTAAACTCGTTAACATATACTTAACTGGTATATCCTTTGTTACAACCCAGTAAATAAACCGTTTGTGACTGCGTACCTACTGTTATCTGATACTTGGATGATGCAATGTCGAGTTCTTGTTCCTGGGCTTTCGCTAATGTTGCGTAATCATTAGATTATGGGCATATTATTGTTTCTATAACAAATATCTCGACGGCAGCAATTTATACACTTGAATATATAACTTGATTTATTTTTATTTTTAACATTTACTTTTCAATATTATTAGTTATTATTTCAAGTCGTGACCTCAAAAAGTAGGAAGTTATGTGTTCCACTGTATCTATATATTTTTTGAAGTGAACTGCATTAGGCGCGGTGAGCACTTTTTAGGTGAATAAAAATCAATTTTTGGTAGGGGGAAATCTTATGAGTTCGCGTCTCCGCGCCATCATCACTGTCACCGTCTCCGACATGCTGACGTCCCAAAACTTCTTTGGCCGCGTTGAGAATTTTTTGTAGGGAGATCGTTTTTTGTTTTTGCGAAAGACGATCCCCATTTCATGTCATCCACATTTTTTATATTTTTTATCATTAACTCCATCACGACGAAGATTTGAAGACTTGGCAGACTTAGAATTGAAGACATTAAATACTTGACATTGGCAGAAATAGCTGATCCGGCTGGTTGCCATATCATCAAAAGAAGAAGAAGAAGAATTTTTTGTACGGGAAAATCTTATGGGTTCGCGTCATCTACATGCTAATGCTTGATGTTGATAATTTCAATTTAAACATTATGAATTTTCTAATTTTATGAAGAACATTCTAAGTAATAAGTTTTCATTTCTATCGGCAGTCCTTAGGACTGCCAATTTTTTTAATGTTCAATTTGTCCCCCTCCCCCCAACCCCCAATTTAGTCGCATCTTTTTTTTATACGAAAGGGTATGCTCCCGAGTTTGTCCTATTATCACCATATCAGGATCTTATGGTGAGATCCAGAGGAAATCGAGATAAACCCTTAAAAGGCACGAATTATGTTTTTCATATACTTTTCTAAAGCTACTGATAACGGAGGATACAATTAGGAGTGAGAGGATAAATCCTTAAAGATCGTTTCTCTGTGACCTTTGATAGTATTCTTTGAAGTTATTTATCTGAACTGATGATGGCAGGTATATCTGCTTACGAACTAGGGGTTAGAGGACGATTCTTTCAATTTCGTTCCGTACGTACGTAGAGCTTTTGATTTTGGTGAGCTGTTGATAGAAGGTAAAACTCCTTAACAGTTAGCTGTTAGAGTATGATTATTTTTAAAATCATACATACGTATATACCTTGATTTGTATTTATTTTAATTTAATTTATCAAGTAATTTTTTTTACAAATGTAAAATTGGTGGTTATGGCCATCTCTTACAGACAACCTTTGTAGGGATATTATGGTAAGTGACTATAAATAGAGTAGCAGTTGGTCGCACAAATTTTTAATATACTCACACAAGACAATCACTAAACTTATAAAAACAACAACCCATAATGTCCCACTGCTGGGCTCGGGTCTCCTCTCAGAAGAGGGTTAAGGCCAAACTTATAATATAAAACATTAATACGTAAGTATATATCGCAAAATATTATTTTTTGTATAAGCTGCCAAAATGACTCTGCCCTGCCTGAAATGACATATTTAATTAGTCAACCGTTCACTATATCTATAATTTGCTTAACACGTGTAGCGAGCTATTGAATACAAAAAAACAAAAATAATACACCAATACAGCAATTATATGAGGACTGGTGTCCGAATTAGACGTGAGTCTGTAGCTCAGATCACCAGGCACTCACCCCGCTGATACATAACTCAGCTGTTTGTAAAGTTACAATAAAGTTTCTCTGAAGAACACAGATATTGCGGCCAAAATAAAACAAAAGAAAACCAATGCAAAATAACAGACAAAGAGAAATAAATAGTATAATATACCGGATACCTCTAGTATGTTTGTAGCTAGTGTATGTTTGTGTATATATATACTTGTGTGTGTGTGTGTGTGTGTGTGTAATTTGGTTAAGTTATAATAGCCAATATATTTAATTTGAAATTCCCAAATACCTTGTCCAATACATTCAATAAACATCCTCGTGCTTGACCTTATTAGCTATGTAATAAATTTTATTGTAGAGGGAGGCACCTAGATAGTAGAAGTAGTTTTGTGAAAAGCTAGTCTTAGATTTGCCTATGTTGCAGACCCTGTCTTTGCTACGCCTTTGGGACGTAAGTGCTGGATCAAAACCTATTATTGAGTGTTGCTTAATCACAGTATGCAGTACAAAGAGTTGCCGTAGTGTTAGAACATCACTTTGTAAGTAGACGTCAGTGGTAGGATGGAAGAAAGGTAAAAAGGAGCTCATTTTAAGAATAGCCCTTTGTGATCTTTCAATCAGAAGAAGATATTTTTTTGCTACTCCACCCCGTGACGTTATGCAGTACGTTATAAGTGACTGGCAAAGTGATAGGTAAACGGTCCTGATCACTTTCACATCCGCCACATGTTTTTAAAAACGAATATAAGCTTAAGTACTCTTTTTGATAATTGCTCAATGTGCTCTTTAAAACTCAGATTTCTGTCAACTATCACATCTAAATATTTAACACTATCCGCAGCCTGCAGACTGGGACAGGAACAAACCAAAACATTGTTATTTGGACATGTATGAGAATGAATACTAAAATGACTTTCCTCCACTCCAGGACCTCTCATAGAGAATGTCATATATCTAGTTTTGTCCACATTTAGAGTTAAAACGTTACCTTGCAACCATATGTTGACAATGTCAAAACCCTTCTGAGCGTAAAAAAAAGCTTTAGCCCTAGTATCACCCCAAAACACTAGAGCCGTGTCATCCGCGTAAGTATGGGCTTTGTATGCTCAGTGTACGTAGAATTTTTTCGTGAGTTCTTCGAAACATACCTTACTTACCAAGATTATTTGGGACCGGCTACTAGTCCAACCGGTTTTACCTAAATATCAGTTGTTTTCGAAGGTTGAACTAGTTGTCAGTGTATTTAAGGGCGCTGACTCCTAATAACGATTACCATAGTTGTTCATAACAACCGGGACCGACGGCTTAACGTGCTCTCCGAGGCACGGGCGGCCGCCTGCCATCTTCATACTCCGGACTGCTATTAAGAATTTGTAAGAAAAACTCAATAACAGTCCGACCCAGGAATCGAACTCGAGATCTCTTGATCTGCAGTCGCTCACGCTATTCACTCGACCAACGAAGCAGTAAAAATAGCTATTTTATAATTTAAAAAAATGCAAATTTTAATTAAATCCATTTATTTGAATAGCCTAGAACCTAGCCCACGGTCACACGTCTAACCTAGAAGGGTAACAAGGTTAAATCATGCTGTTTAAGAAAGGAGAATGGCAGATCCTGTACCGCTCGCAATATATAATATGGTTTTCAGGTTTGTACCGTTTATTAAGTGAGACTGTGAGTCTTTTTTTTATGGAATCGGGGGCAAACGAGCAGACGTATTGCTTGATGGTAAGCGATTACCGCCGCCCTTGAACACCCGTAACACCAGAGGCGTCACAAGTGCGTTACCTTTTTATAACCTACTTCAGGTACCAGTCTCCGGTCTTCCAAAGGTGGAATCCGGGATTCAAGTTCTACTGTACCTACTATTAAGCCATATATTTGTACAATAGAATAAAGTTTATTATTATTATTAAGAAATGGTCACCAATCCATAGATTGATCTGGCTAGATATTGCTTAATTTTTTGCTATTTGTTATTACATATCTATATTATTAACAGAATCCTATATCCAGCATAGTTTTAGTAGCTATGATCGAACGAAAACATTAAACTAACGCTGAACGTACCGGGAAGTAAATATTCCGAATATTAGAAACCGAACGTGAGCGTCTCACTCACGTAATTTCGGTTTCGGTTCCCGAGCGTCTGTGGCCGGATTTATAGTTTACTTATTTTTGAATTTTTTCGACTTATCATTAAAACATGTATGTTTTAGTTTATCATTTATATTAATTATATTTATTTAATTTCAGTAAGTATATCTAAACTAAATCTCATAACATAATTTTTGATTTCGAATCGAATCAAATTTACAAAATTACTAATATTATATAATATAAACTTTTCATCGTTTTCTTTTCGTTCGTTATGTTGCAAACCACCCTCCAGGTCAAAGGCCGTGTTCATTCGTCACGCGGTCACACTACCATTAATTTCTATAGAAAAATACATTGGACCTTTTACAGCCCGTTCGATAACATCAAAACCACATTAGAGTACTTTTTCATGTGACACCTAACTCATACGTTATGTGGGTATGTAATTTTGTACCTACTTAGAATACTAATACCCCAGCTCGTCTCCCTGTTTACAAAGTATGTAATAAAATATAGTGATATTGAAACACTAAATTTAGACAAATAAATTATCTAAATTTAGTGTACACTAAATTTAGATAAATAAATTATCCAAATTTAGTGTACAATGAAAAAATTGGTGATAACACAGCATTTTTCTGATACAATACCAACATATCACGTTCACAGTTAGGTTGTATTCTGTTTGTTGTTCTTCAAATGGCCCGTTTCTTGATATTATGGAGGTATTTAATTTTAGCACAGAGTGTATACCTTTAGGCTGTATAAATAAATAAAATTGTACTGGCTTTTGTCATTTCCAAGCAACTGATTTTTACCCGACTGCAAAAGTATATTTCTTTGGCACGCCCTAGAGCGTAAACGGCTTGTCGTATTTTTATTTGGGTGGTGTCAATAGATTCATCTGAGTCGTGAGAGTGACACTGGGTTCATCCAAATAATAAATAAATAAAAAATATTGGTGCCTGAAAGTAGTCACAAAATTTTATTTTTCAAAATACTTCGAGTGTGGTTTTAAAATAAAGAATTAAAACGATGATAACGTATATATATATATCGAGTTTTATTTTTTAAATAATTCATAGCTTGTTACTGAATGTATATGAAAGTATATACGATAGTTACCTGTCTGCCTGTCGGTTTGTTCCTAGTAAACTCTTGAACGGCAGGACCGATTTTGATGGGACTTTCACAGGCAGATAGATAGAAGCTGATGATAGAAGTCTAAACTTCTTTTTGAGACTAGCTATCCCTTCGGTGTTACACATAATTGTAGACGTACTACGGGTAACACCGCGGGGTTCAGTTAATTGGAAATTAATAAAAGACTAAATATTTTTTTTAAACATAATGTATGTTTGTGTGTTGTTTGACGTTTCTGTACATACGTGTGTACTTTTAAATATATGCAACTAAATACATTAATAAAATTTGTAATTAATTCTTTTGTTCTAGCGTAGATTCTTTAAAAAGCCATTTCTAAATTGTATTTATTCATTATATTATATTTTTATATTAATCATTCTAATTATAATAACGGACAATTTTTTTACTACTAAAAATATGATAAACACAGGAAAATAATTAAGACATTTGTTACTACTCACAAACCTGAATTTGGGATATACGTTAGTATTACTACAGACGAAATAAAGTGTAAATAGACTTACACACTATGAAGATAGAGTTGTTGATTTATTGTCATCCACATTTTTTATATTTTTTATCATTAATTCCATCACGACGAAGACTTGAAGCCTCGAAGACTTAGAATTGAAGACTTCAAATACTTGACACTGGCAGAAATAGCTGATCCGGCTGATTGCCATTCATCAAAAGAAGAAGATAGAGTTGTATGCTGATAGATAGTAAGCCTAATGTTCCCTAGATGTCACTAGGTGTCTCAGATCGTGAATTTCTATGATATCTTCTGAACTCCAATACGAATCCAAAAGTAATCTGTCCAGTTTATTTGTCATTGTGTTAGTGCATAATGTATCACTAGATGTCGCTTTCCAGATACATATTTACATTAGTAATATTAGTGACATTTTATTTTATCGTCCAAGAGCCATCTATACACTCAAATAAATATAATTCAAATGTCTGTTTGTAATTTCAAATTAACAGCTTCCCAATAAATATTTCTCAGTAAATACGGTACATTAATTATTAATTTTTGTATGAAACATTTTATGTTTTCAATGGATTCACTTGAATCTTTGTATGCAGGTTTCTCAATTGACATTTAATAAGGACTGAGAAAATAAATCTAGAATTTCTGTTTGGGGGTTAAAACAAGGGAATGAAGCTTGTTTGCAACTTTTTATTTCTTAAATGGATTCAAGAATCCATTCAAGATCCATGAAGATTGCCTATCTATACTTAATATTATAAGAATGAGAGATTTCATTTTTTGTTTCTTTGTTTGCAACAATTGAACTCTAAAAATACATGACCGATTTAAAAAATTCTTTCACCACAATTAGAAAGCTTGATTTAGCTTTAGATTTAGCTCCCGAAGTAACATAAGCAATTAAAAGTAAAATAACATAGCAAGCAATAAAACATTTATAAAAAAAGTTGTAAATCTGTATAAAAACTTCAAATTCAAATTCAAAATCATTTATTCAATTAAGACACTAAGTGACATTTATGAACGCTGAATTTAAGGTACAGATAAAAATCATAGGTCGACACAAGCAGAGGCCAGATGTACTCTATTGTAGAGGTGAATTAGGTGAAAACATCAAAATTCACTACCCGCCTGTGTCAATCCATAACTGCCAGTTTCCAAAATGCGTAGGGTAATACTGGCAAAGAAATTCATGGTCACTCTTTTTAAAAGTCAGATTTTTAGCTACAATAGTATTAGTATTTCATGAATGGTTAACTGTGTGCAAGCTGTTACCACCTAAATTTCGTTACATTAAATGCTTCAAGAGCTAACGTACTAACAAAAAAAAAACAAAAAACACTCAGTGATACCATTAAAGGTCTGGACCTAAACATAGAAATCATTCAAGGTGCAAATGTATTTACATTCAGTTGCAAAATCTACTGTTAAACATAATTCGCGACTAGATTAAGAGGCTAAAGTTGCAGTTGAACGAACTAAATTAATAGTATTGGCTAAAGTATCGCTGACTAGGCCGAACAGTCACCCCAAGCGGCACCCGTTCATGAGTATGACGCATGGACCTGCCATCGTCTCTCTCACCATATCAGAGAGAAAGAAACGACCCGCCCCACGACGACACCGCAAGCAATGTCCTTTTAGTGAGCATGACAAACCATAGTCGAGATACTGATAAAAATCACAACTAATTAAATTACCTTAATAATCACCACGCATTACTTTCAACTAACAATGATTTGTTAATAATTTAGCTTAAGCAAAGAAGTTTTTGTGTAAATATCTAATGACACCTTAAGCCCACGGCTGTTTGTCGTTTAGATAATCGTTGATAGTATAGTAGGCTTTCTTAATAAGGTGATTTTTTACAGTTTTTTAATTTATCTACAGGAAGGCCAATTACATGTATAGGAATTTTGTTGTAAAAAGGTACACCAAGGCCCTCGAACGAGTTATGTACCTTATGTAAACTATGATAGGTACCAACGAGCTTAGATTTGCCTCTCGTATTAATACTGTGTACATCACTGTTCTTCCTATAATCACCAATGTGCTGTCTAACAAACATTATTTTGGCAAATATACGAGTATACTGCGATTTACTATATTTTCAAAAAATTTACTAATAGCCGGTAAGATTGAGATTGGCCTAAAGTTACTTGGTTCAGTTGTACAATCTTTCTTGAATAATAGTATTACTTTGTTATATTTCATCAGATTAGGAAAAATACCAGAATCAACACATTGATTGGAAGTTATAGCTAGAAATGGTGTTGTGAGACTTAAAAGCTTTAATAATGTCTGTGGGGTTCACATATTTAAATTGGAGTAAATTTTTACATTCATTTACATTGGCCTTCAACAACGACTCCGACCCGGACGCACAAGAATTCAAGGTACTAGTTGTACTAACGGGTATATTTATGAAAAAAGTATTAAAAGATTCAGCTATGTCCAAGTTGTTTGTTATAAATCTATTATTAAAATTTAGTTTCAAATCATTATCTCGAGGCTTACTACGTCCAGTTTCATTATTAATTAATATTCTATGTAACAGTTATTTTATTATTTGAAAACATAATCTTATTACTAATGTATAAGGACTTTGCCATAGCATATGTTTTCTTAAAAACCTTTGAGTAATTTTTAACATAGTCATGAAATTTTGGATCAAAATAACTTTTTTTCATAGCACATAAATCATACAGCTTTACTCTACTTTTTTATATTCCTGTTGTCGCCCAATCACAGAACGTCATTTTTTTGACTTTGCATTATTGATTTTGATTTGAATATACTGTTAAATTCGATTTCTATCATATTGAATAAGTAGCCGTACAGTTTATACGGACAAATAATGTAGCCCAAGGTGTAAAAAAATACCCACAAAAATTCCTATTTCGCGTGCGCTTCGGAAAGTTTTGACAATAGAAAAAAGTTATGTGCCTGCTAGTTTTATAGAAGACTTCAATATCCACTAAAAAGTCCTGGATACCATATGTCTAACCTTAACAGTTGTCACAATAACTACTTTTTCACATTCATATTTGTGAGAGTGATACAATGCAAACTGGGCCTCATTATTCCTACCTTAATATTAATCTTTATCCAAATAAATTAATTCATATTCAAGGCTATATTAGTACCTATGATCACTTTTTGAATTATTCAAAATGGACATACCATTAAAAGTTATAAAGAGTATAATTCAAAACCGTTTACTACGACGTCGTTAAGAACAGCATAGAAAAAACAACAACAACGTAAATTAATAATAATTAATTAACAGCTCATTATATTCTAAGTCATAATTTTACACTAATGATATTTATAATCGATAGATTTTGACGGGAGCTGACGATTGAAACTTGAAAATGAACGTCTTAGCTTCACTGAGTCGAAAGTATACTGTTTCTGTTACTGCCCCGATGTTTGTCTGTATTGATTACAGAAAAATATCGGGACTCCATTTAGTATAACTAGCAAGTTAAATTTAAACCACTTCTCGATTTCTGATTGAGCTGAAATTTGAAATATGCCTTTAGTTCTGATGACCATGCAATTATTTTTAATCGGTATTATTCTTAATCGGTATTATTCTTAATCCAAAATAGCCTTAACAAAATGGCGGCAAACATATTTCTGAACAACTCACCTAATATGGGTATCAAATATCAGGGCTTAAAGGTTTTTTTGTAACAAGTAATAAAAGCTTGGTATTAAAAGAACTTTTTAAATTAGTAACTTTTTCCGCTTAAGGGGTTTATTTTCAAAGAAATGACAAAATGGCTCTATCTCTTTGAAATATTTACATTCCTACTTACTCGTACATTACGGTATCATTATTGTAAATAGAATGTATTAGAATACTAAAATAAGTTTCTTTTCTAAACATATTCGGAACAAAAGACATGTCAGTTACATTATGCAGGAAATGCAAGCAATGCAAAAAGAACCTACGCAAGCCCTACAGGATTGGCAGGTATGGCTCGAAATCTAGGGCTATGCCAGCCAACGGGCTGTTGAGGCCGTTTTGCCGAGTTTCAAATAGTGAGAACCTACCGTGTCACCTACTGATTCACTCAAATACTCACCGGGCTCGGTTGTTTCAGTGAGTATACCAATATAAAATTCAATCGATGTTATTTATTCACGTAATTTTGAGCACCCTGAAAGTACACAATGATTATGATGCTGACTTTACACCATTTAAAACACATTTGAGATCGGCAATTTCACATTTGGCATGACACTTTATTTGCAATATCTGACCCACCATATATTTTACGGTTAATAGAACCAGTCTAGTGCATTGAAAGATATAATGACTAAACTCGGACAGCGAATCAAAATCCTGACGAACAATGAAACCCCAACTGGGCGCTCCCCGGATGGGAGCCATAATTATTTGCTTAAAAAATATTTTCACTCGAGTTTTTAACTTGGATTGATAGCAAATTCCCGCCCTGAAACCTTCAGGGAAGAAGAGATTCAGGAGAGAAATAAAGCCGAATGCAAGATGTGCAATGTACCGTACAAAACTGTAGTATCAAAAACGTTCAGGATAGGAGCCTGACTCGAACTAGTTATATAATATTTTAATACTTAAAAATCTTTGATACTAATAAATACTTTCAAGAATTTTTAAAACTTGGTTTTTGACCCTCGTATTTTTTCCGTTCTCGTACTTAGAAGCCCTGGTATTAAAATTTGCAAGTACATCTCATCGATAGTCACCACATCGCTTGCTATTGCACCAAGTGTTGTGGGTGCAAATCCTGCATGGGACAACACTTGTATGATCAATAAATTGTTGTTCTAAGCCTGGGTGTACTTTGTGTCCGTTTCGTGTATGTTTGTACAGTCCCCTGCGACATAGGCATGTATATTTCTAGTGAGGGAGTTATTGCGGGAGTCTGTTTAAAAAGAAAGATAAAAGATTTATGTTTCTAAAGGACGTCGTAGTAAACGGTTTTGAATTATACTCTTCATAACTTTTAAATGGTATGTCCGTTTTGAATAATTCAAAAAGTGATTCATAGTTCTCCGTCTTGGACTGGTTATTTCATAGGCCGGGAAGTGCGTTTTTACCAGAACACATTCTGCCTCTCCCACCGAGCTAGTGAAGGAGTGGTTTTCCTAAGGACACAGTGATATGGTTGTCCTTATCCTGTTGGCCTATGTGGTCTTAATTTTTGTACTGAAGTTCCAATCAAAAACCGAAAGGAATCTGTTACAGATAGATAAAACGAATAAAAGCGTGTTAATATCAATGTAATTAATAACCATGTTGTATAACTTTTATTTTAGTAGCTTAAAAAAATTGAATGTAGGCATACACTGAATTTTTTTATAGTATTTAAAGTATAACATTGGAATGAGGAATTATAATAATTATTTCTTCAAAAAATAATTCAGAAATATCAGGCGAATATTTTAGAACTGTCGTCTGGTATTTACTAGTATATTTTTTAATATTGTCTCAGTAATGATTGATATTAGAAATATCTGTTTAGTAAGCGAGTCCTTCGTGGATTTCTCAGAATTAATATTAAATGCACGTTGCCTCAACGAAGTTACAGTCGGTAATAAAATTTTATAAGGAGAGGCCTATGAACAGCAGTTACAGGTTGAAGATAATGATGTATAAAAGTAGATAATGATATTTAAATTGTAAAAGACCGATTATTTTTGTAGTTTCATATTTAAAACACAGTTTAAAGAAATATGTATATAAACTAACATAAAATATTTTAGGTACATGAACTTATCGAAGAAAACGCGGGAATTAAAGTTAATTATTTTAAAGAATTAGATTTTTGGAATTCGTTAACATTTGCCACATATGAAAATCTGCTTGCACTCTTTAAGCAAGTGAGACTATATATATAATTTATATGGTCGTAAAAATGAGAGTGTGAATAAAGAAGTGAATCTTTCTATGTCATCAACTTGTCACATATATAATGGATCTTAGTGATTTCTTTGTTTTTCTATTATTTTGTTAAAAGGCGTTTTTGAAAAGACGTATTTCGCTCTGGGAATATTCCTGTGTTACGGAGGAACTGTACAAACATATGTGAAATGAACACAAAGTGCACCCAGACTTAGAAAAACAACAATATTTTAATGGTTGTAGTATTACTTTTTATGTCACTGTACACTTACGTAAGTAAAGTCTGAATTAAGTGTAATATTTGTGACCTGGTAAACTGTTTAAACCAGAATCAATAGGTTTTATTACCTATTTATTACAATTTGATGAACATTCTGTAAAATCGATATTAGTGCGATAAGTGCCAGACTGGAGAGAGCGTTTAAGTGTTGTTTGCCAACGGCTAATAGGAGGGGAGTCGATATTGCATCGCACAGACTGTTGTTTCAAAGTTCATTTATAGACTTTTTTCTTTATTGAGTTTTTGCAATAACTATGCATGTATATGCATAGCTGTTTTAGCAGCAGCAGACTCGGGTACTTTTATTTTTAAAAAGCATCTCAAATTACTCTAATATTTGTTTCTTAGCAGTCTGCTTTTATCTTATATCTTGCATAGCTTCTATGAATGGATTCCATGGAACTAGGTGAAAATCATTAGACTTACATATTATGTTTGGGATCAAATTCAGATCATAACACAATTTTCTCTTGCGTATAAAATCATTTATTTCTGAGATACCTTCTATGTTTACTTACCTTATATACCTTAATGCATTAAGGTTTTTATGGCATAGCGACTGTTACTTATTAACATGCCGTTCATAGGCTAATTACCTACTAATTAATACGAATAACACGTATGTCTATGTATCCTCAGAAATACAAAAACCTTACAGACACAATCTTAGACATGTTTCTGGTCGGGAGCTATTTAAGAGTATGACATGGAATTAAATACTAACGCCCCGCTGCTAAATTATTTAAAGTAATAGTAGGTAATGCTTTTTAACTTAATAGGGTGTATTGACTATAACTTTTTTTTTGACACCAAGTATAAAAAAACATCTTTTATTCGTTCCAAGTCACGGAGAAAAAATTGACAAAAATTTCAACCGTTTGTCGGCAAAGATATCGTACAAACAATTTTTAGTGTTAGTGGCACAAAATTCTTACAATACGTACACATTTTTAGACTTATCTCACCCGGTAGGGTATAGTGAAAATCACGCTTACCCTTGGGGATAATAAGTAGGTCCAAGTGTGACTGCCCTCTACTTTAAAACTAATCAGAGCTTGTACTACGAACACTTTGTAGTAATCTATAGTATCTATGATAAATCTCTCCCTCGGTTAATACTGATAGAAAACTAGAACACTCTTTTTTTGTTAATAAATATGTATTATGGACAGAAAACACGCTAATTCCAAAACAAAAATTTGCAGATCATACACACATTCATCATCAACACTACATTTGGTCCAGCTGGGAACACCTTTTCCTTTCCTTTTTTTCCTAACACCAAATTTTTTTTTGAGTTTATTACAACTAAGAACAATCAGTTTTATAAATCATTGATTTAAATACTGAATTTTTCATCAAGATTCTTTCAATAGTTTCTAAACAATATTCATTTTCACAGACTTCAATAGCTACGAGTATTATAACAATAATAATACCAGATTATACTAGTATATTATAGGTCTTTTAAACTTAAAAATATGTATATAAAGCTGCTACACCTATAAATTACTTTTGAAAGGCACTTGATAAAATTCTTATTCTAACTTTAGGTTGAACAGATTATTATATTCATTCGACACTGGTTTAAAATAGCACGTTTCTACGTTGGCATTTTTATTAGCTCTATTCTTCCTTTTTGTAACGAGAGCTGCCTCCATCCCTCTTTAGTGGAAATTTATTTAAATTCTTAAAAGAATATTCCCTTTACTTTGTATTGTTACGCTCCTTGAGTTTCGGAAGCCTTAAGTGAGTTGGCTAGTTTGTTTGTTACTTCAATATTTAATTTATATTTCTCTTCTTATGTTTTTTTCTGTGTCATTATCTTTATCTTAAGGAAATGTCATTTAATCTCAGTCGTACTAAAAAATCTTTGAAATTGAACTCAACAATGCGATACCGTACGAATCACGCTGTAATATTAATTAAAATCTATTCCCTTCGTTGCTTCCCCTTAATTAAGTGCTAGTAGAGTTTTGTTGGAACGTATCCCCCGGGAGGCGGGTGACACCGAGCCGCATAAAACATTCATACCCTAAAACCGGTTAATAGCCGCAGTTTAGTGTACATGTACCCTATGCTTTACTCTGCTTCGTTTACGCAACCAGTCTATTTGATCTGGGCAGTTAAAATGTAAGCTGTGAACTTAGAGTTGACAAGTATAGTTAAGCAAGTGTAATTTTTTAATAGCGAAAAATAGAGTCAGTTTGATATTACAGTACATATTTTAATGTGTTATTTTAATTAATACAAAGTTTGTTAGCGATAGCGATAGCGATTATTATTAGGACACGTTCCACTCAAAAAGTTTCGACATCTTATGAGTATAAGTACCAGCCCAAATTATGGTGAATGTGGCATTGTTGAGAATATTTATCATTTTTTGTGCTTTGCAAATCAGTATGTTTTTTCCTATTCCTATCCTATATTTCCTATTTAAATATAATACTATTTAAATATAGGTAATTTACACTTAGATACGAATGTATTGTAAGTTTCGGGTACGACGGGGCCGACATGGTCTTGTGTGACTACAAGCGCCTAAATAGAGAAAGATTAAAAAACATATATATATATTAGGCAGGTGGTACAGTAGGCCAAAACTTCTTTGCTAGAAAGTGGCCTATGTCCTACAGTAAGCTGTTATACGCCATTACTGATCTGTAATGATGATTACGATTATTACTACATACTAGTTATCTTTTTAAAGCAATACATGGTTACACACACAATGATCGCAGTTGTGGTCGAGGCTACGGAAAGCAGTTAGTTCATACACGAGTAGATAGTTAAAAATTCTCTTTTAAATTGTGTTTTTATACACCATAAAAAATTGCTAACTTCGAGATATTAGTAGCACTTTGTTGTACAACAGGAAGCAATAATATAATGGAACGCTAATCTAGGTCTGACAACATCACTGTAAACAGTAAATCTGCAAATTAATTAAAGTTTGAAATGATTTAAATATTGATTTAACTCCAGTAAGTAGCGGAGCGGGAGGCCGGGCCGTCCAAATATTTGTTGAAGGCAAACAGTAATATCGTTGCGCCTCCCGGCTATTCCCAATTCATCCATTTCCGTATTTCGAATGTACCCTCGATATGATAATGCAGGCAATGCGTTACGAATGCTGATGTGTGTGAACTTCGGCTTAGCGAGGGATTCTATTCAAATTACAGATAAACTCTTTTAACACCGACGACTCATAGTAAAGATCTGTGTGTATCATCATTTCGTAGTCCTTGAAGATCAATCACAAAGCATAAAATGTATATGGTCTAACCATTTCTAAGACCTAACTTAGGAATGGGTGTCACGTTTATATCCTATACTATGGTATACTAATGCTTATTCATCATTCCCATAAAAATCTTAAAAGATTATACTCAATTTAAATAATGACAAATTTTCTTTGTTGAGTATAGAATGTTTCAGAAAGTAAAATAGTTAGGCAAGGGAAAAATTTTAACCATTGAACGTCTATTTATTCGGTTCCCAGTTTCCTATGATTACTACATTGGAAGTTTAAATTTTATCGTTTGAACAGAAAGTTTTCTATGACGATAACTCAATATACATATAAGTTACATTATTATCACATCGCGGTTTGGTATGGGGTCTATTTAATATTTTTCTTTTAAAAAAAAGAAAAATTTGCAAAGCCAAAGATGTTTTACTACGTATTTGGTCCCGTAGTCGACTCTTACGTTGATAATGGGCTGAATAGAGGTCTGGTGGTTAATTGCTGAATCTCCATACTCTTTATTCGTAACCAAACGGAAATTATCATCACAAGATGCATAATGAGTGCGTAATTATTATTATGGGACACTAAAATCAGGATGTTCTTATATTTTAATGTATGTTTTTTTTAATTTCTCACACTTCTCACAAATCTTTCGAAATAAAAAGTGTCAATTCAAAAGGACTCCGCTCTTTGATGACAAACACATATTTATAGATTATTATTATTACATTGCAGTTCATTTCTAGACTTGTTTTATCAATTAATATTATATCTCACCACTAAATATATTTTGGTACAGTAATTAATCCTAATAGAGGCGGAGATAATAATGGGTAACATTATCTTACTGTCACGCCATCCCTAATGATTCGTCACTTTTAATGAGAGTTTGTAAAGTTGTACATTATAACTTTGCTTTTAAAATAAATAATAATCTATAATATGAGCAATATTTAAATTTATTAGGCAAGATAAAGGACAACATTATTCAATGTCTGTAGCAAGTAGGTATGTCATATTTAAGAGGTAAAATAGCCGTCACTTTCCTACTCTACAGTTGGGAATAACATGCAAGTCCGTCTAGTTATTTTTTCAGTACCCATTTAATTAATTTATAACAAAAATTCAAATAATTATTTATCTTTGTAAAGTCTAAGACTTTAAGTTATTAAAATTCAACTGGTTAAAAAACTTGGATCTCAATAACTCATAAACTAAGTACACATTTTTCAAATGAAGTAAAAAACCTTCTACGGAGGGGTGGACATCGTTACTGTAGATAGACGGGGATCATCTTTAAGCTCGTTCAGTATCGACTCATCAAAGTTTTGCGGAGCCAGCAACTTGGCCGGGAGCGAATAATGAAGACTTATGAGTCTGGCTGTCTCGTCTGCAACTCGATAATTGTCATCTCAGAATTAAGACCGGAAAATGAAGCCCAATTTATCCTTTTGCGAAGTTGCCATAACTGACATTGACAGATTTCGACATGAGAAGAGAAAGCTTCTGGATAAGGGAAATAGAATTAAGTAGAGTAGGAACTTGATTTGTAAAAATGCCCCAGGTGATATAGGCTATACAAATTTTATCAAAAGTTTAAGCGGTCACCATGCTGCTTTCTACTGCGCCGGTGTTGTGGGCTCAAACCCTATGTAGACTTTCTGTGATCTACAAATTGTTGTTCTGAGTCTGGATGTTTTATGTGTCCGTTTCATGTATGTTTTATATTATTTTTAACTTTATGTAAGGTTTTTCTTCTTTTACTTTATTTTTATGCTAATTGTTTATAGTCTGGCTTACATTATTTCTAATCTAAACCCTTTTCTAGGATTGAAATGCAAGTATGTAATAAAAGACTAGACCTCACGATTCAGAAATACAGTCCGGTAAATTTTATTTAAACGTAATTATAATTATAGGTGTTACTCAGTTGTTATTATTTTATCATAATAATTTGTATCCAGTTTATCACTAGGCTTATCCTCTATCACGTTGGTGATACCTACTAAATTTAAAATCGACAAAATTTGGGCATTTAGTGCGGCTCTATCTACCGTTGTCCGACAAAAACAAGATGCATCAGTATTAAAATGTGAGCGGAGGCCCTGAGGGCCTGCATTATCGAGCTGTTGCGACTAGCGCAATGAGTACTGGGAAAGCCGTTATTGCGGTGGTAAGACTCGTTATGAAGGATTGGCTCGATAGGTGTCACGGGACCTTCTCATACCAGCTGACGCAGGTGTTCACTGGAAAAAGATGCTTAAGAGATCACCTGTGTCTGATCTGCAAAGCGACAACGCCTGAGTGCCATCACTGCGACGGTCAGACCTTTGAAACGGCGCTCCACACGCTGGCAGAATATCCGGTGAGCAAGTAATGCTTGCGAATGAGACGGCGGAGCGGGACCGGGAGAGGTTTAGAACTCTCTCGGTCCAGGTCCCGGAACGGGCTCGGTACCGAAGACAGCTAAGGAACCGGAGATCGCAGAATGATCTCCGCCCTCTATAAGCGCAAGCCTGGGGTGACAGGTGAGGCCATCTGTCACCCTATCAAAAGCTGGCTGAGGTGGCGGCGCGAGCTTTTATTTTCGAGCAGGAAAGGAACACCTGGGTTTATGCACAAGAGGGTATATGCTACAGACTGTAGGTGGCCCGAGGTACGCCGGGGTTCCAGTGATTTACTTTCGAGGGTGCACCTGGTAATCCGATTTCTAGTACCCGAGACGGCGCGCGGTTTTAGTGGGTTCGAGTCCGAAATTGCGGGTGGTGTCCGGGGGATTGCCGCACAAAAATAGCATATTAAACTGTAGTTACTTCATAGCATACATATATAACCTTTTAAAGAAGTTTTTCAAAATACCAACAGTTTCAGTATTGGTTTTGTAAAATTAAAATTTTTCTCTAAAAATAAATAAAGAAACCGTTTTTTACGTCGTGAAACATGGGGACTAAAGTAAGCTCTTAACATGCCCCTTTTATAGTGGTTAGTGTATCGCGGCTGTAATGCGTGGTACATCGTTCCACGTGAACGGGCATGATTCATCAGAGCCCATTCACTGCGATCTCTGGATTCGGTGTGGTTTAACTAGAGATGAGGTAAAAATTATTTTAAAACTAAAAAGATTTTACAAAAAACTAAATCTTTCCTGTTTTCTATTGTCTTTAGAAATGGTATCCTATATTTCTTTAATACTCATTTTTTAAAGACTTAAGAATATATTGTGTTGCGAAAGACTTTATAAACATTTATGAAACGGACAAGGAAAACACCCAGATTCAGAAAAACAATTGTAGATAACACAGAATATTGCCCCATGTAGGGCTCGAACCCCTAATACTTGGCGTAGTATCAGAAGCGGTGAGGCGACCGACTGTTTAAACCTCTAAGCTGAGTAGCTTCGTGCACTTCATTAAAAAGTCAAGGCCATTTCAAAAGATACTTACATTGACATTGATAGTAACAGATATTTTAAAACGCAAATGGAAAGATTTTCTTGCTAGACTTGAGAGACTTAAAAATATTAATACAATTATGATAGGGAATATTATTTTAAATAAATATTTGTAGGTAGAAGTATCCATCTCCAATTAATCTGAGATTAATAAAGGCTAGGAATACTTATTTGACGAAATGCCAAAATTTTACCCATTTGTCGTCTACTGTTTGTCAACTATGAAATCCTTAACATTTTTTTTCCAATAAATGATTAAGCAAAACATGAAGATAAATATCAATTAAAGCATTGAGTATGAAGTCACATCACTACGTGTCGTACGACAGAGATTTAGCCGACGCGCCGCGGATTACCGTGATTTCCCGAGGGGCCTGGACCGAAAAGACACCTCCGTTGCATTCGCATTATTACTTTCCCATACCGTGGACAGCTGGTGACGCGTTGAGCACCCATAATTATTTTGTGACTTCATAATTGTTTGTCATTGTATAACTTCATTATTAATGTTAACTTGACTAATATTACAATATTAGGATGTTTTTAAAAAGATGATTTAATTTCTTCACAAAACTAAAACTTCTTTATCATATATAGTTGAGCGTACAGACCAACAGTATACCGCACTAGCCAGATTGGTTGAGAAACGTAAAAAAGTGTACTGATTGTAAGAGAAAATTAAAATGCGTGTAAGGTTTCCTATCCTAGCAACACTAGCCAAGTTTCTGTCAACTTGTCAAGCCTCAGTCACCTGTATTTTTAATACACGCGCGCTCGCTCGTACCTGTGGCTGTTTCTTTTGTGTTAGCTTTTCTGTTTCATCTATTTTAATAAATAACATACTTGATAATAATAAAAATCACAAAATTATGTATTCTACTGGGTATAGGCCAGAAAAAAAAATATACTTATTTCAATAATAAATTGTCCAAGTCTAGTAAGGAGATCATACAAAGTGGTCGATGTTGTTTTAAAAATGTGTGAGCCGTTGCCTGGAATTATTAAATTATTACAGATATTGAAGAAAAACGATCAGAAGTTGTCGCTCGCTGTGAAAATCTGGTCGAGTTTAACACCAAGAAAATAAAGGTGTGCGCGTTCTCTGCCAAAAAGTCTCAATTCCTTTCCCTTCCCACTTTTCAGAGCAATCAAATGCCATTACAAAGTAGGCTCACCATCCTGGCCATGGAAATCTGCCAAGATCTCAACCCACGCGAATAAGTCGTGAGTGTCACTAAAGCGGCCACGCGGAAGCAAGGTGTTTTGAACAAGATGAAACTGTTCTTCTCGGCCTGGCATCTGTGTCTTCTTTACAAGACCCAGGTTTGCTCGTGCGTACACCGCACAGTATCTGTTTGACACACTCGACCGCTTGCAGCGGCGAGCAATCCGCATTGTCGACAGTCCCGAAGCCACCGAGACCCTTGAGCCTCTGCAGTTACGTAGAGATATCGCCTCCTTGGCAGTCTTTTATCGCCTTTACCAAGTAGAGTGTTCTGAAGGGCCCTTCTAACTGGTCTCCCTTCTCCTATCCTCTACAGAACAACACGAAGTTGGAAGTTGGAAGTCCACCATGCTGCATTGTCGTTATTCGCATTAAGGATGGTGACCACCACTCTTGGATTCTACTCATATTTTCCATCAGGCAGGGTAGAGTCATTTTGGTAGCTAACACATAAAAAAAAGAAAAATGCTATGTTTCAGAAGAAAATTATCTATAGCTTTCGCTTACACCCCTCCGAACTTAGGGAAGTTATTATTTTCTAGAAATGTTACCCTCTTGTACTTATTTTAAACTATTTAATATAAATTAACCTAACCTATGTCCTTGTCATCTGTCAAAGATTATGTAACGTAACCTTCTCAGTATAGCGACTTAGTGAGTTTTATTTCCAGAATGTGTTTCATTTAGCAAATTCCAACACGTTTCGAGTATAAATTATGATGTTCTCCTAGCCGATTACGGCCTCGGCGGCCAGTCTTAACGGAGACTAGCCAAAAATGCAGGAGATATTATAGTGCACTAGTGTGTGCGCAAACACAGGTGCACTCTCCCCTCACTTTCATAACCTGATGGGACGGTAAACCGACACGATCAGGGAGAGATCAGACGCAGGACTGACAGTTTTACGTGCTCTCCGAGGCACGGGTGCTTAAACCCCAACTTCCAAACTCCGAGCTGTTATTAAGTATTTCTATAATCAGAAAAACTCAATAACACTTTTGGCCCGACCCGGGATTTGAATCCAAAATCTCTAGATTGGTAGTCACATACTTCAACCGTTAGACCAATGAGGAGGAGAAGCAAATAAGGTACTTGTTTACAAATCCATCATTTATAATTCTCGTATCAAGATGAGCTCCAAAACTATCTCATCAATTTTCGCTTTTTTTCAAACGTGTGTTTTGCTGGCGTTAACATCACGCTTACACCAAAAGGAGCCAAGCGTTATTGATAAGAGACAGAAACGAAGTTTCGTGAGTACGCTGGGGTCTTACAAATACTCTTCAAACTATAAGTGTAAGAAGCAGCAAAGCTATGCCTAATCAATCAATTAGAAAAATATCAACATTTAAGCAAGTGAGGTTCCAATTATCCCAGTAACGCGAATGGACTTCCTCAATTTAGTTGTTAATACAAAACTATACCAGTGTCATGTAATAATGAAACAAGGTATTAATATCCTATTAATTCGATATATATGAGATACGTATCGTAATAAATGGAATATGGTCGGATGAACATATTAATGTTTGTTATGAAAATAAAAACATCGATGTCCACCCTTCGAAGGCGTCGACAATGCATCACGAGGCGACATCCGGCGGAACTGGCATAACGAGCCCGTTGTTCCGCACACCGCACCCCTCCAACCCCTCGGTATTTTTCTACAGAACCCCACTGAGATTATTTTCGGATAGAATTGACTCGATTTCAATGCTTCCATAGCGATGAATACCGGTTCATATTAATGATTTGTCCGCAGGCTCTTTGCCTACATTGAATAACAACTCATATACCACCAGTAATCACTGTTAATAAGTAGGGTTTCAAATTATCCTCAATGCAATATTGTTTGATAATAACTGTCTGTTATGATACTATGTCTACAAAAAGTTTCAACTTATTTGAGATGTTTGTGTGTAAAAAGTGATATTTTTTATACAATGCCTGTTCAAGAATTTTACTGCACGTATGGCCTAGTGGTTTAAGGGGTCACCACGCCGCTTTCTACGTCTCCAAGTGTTTTAGGGTCAAATCTTAAATGGGACGACACTTTGTATAATCCACAAATTGTTTTTCTGAGTCTAGATGTTCTGTGTATCCGTTACGTGATTGTTTGTAAAGTAAAGATTTATACCTATTTTGGGAATTGTATTAAAAAATATCGGTATCATATCGATTGAATAATGTTCTAATGTGCATTTTTGTTCCTGTTAAATTAGTCATTAGGTTCTCATGCCCACAATCGTTCTCATCCGTATTATTATAATATACAGTTCATATAAAAGAAGTTAATTGATAAAATATTATGCTATAGCCAGTCATTTGTTATGTAATATACATTAAAAAATCCACCAACTTTGTACTTGCGATAAGTTTTAATTCTCAATTTAAATTATTTATTATATTTACTACTTTCACATTTATGAAAAAATGATGAGCGAAAGAAAAAAGTAACATTTTAAGTACACGTATATGTTATAAAATATATAAAGTAGGAAAAGAGCAGTGAAATGTCATAGGTAGTTAGATACATTCAAAGAAGTAGCTACTAACGAGGCGATTTGCAGTAATGTTATGATCGCTCAAAGAGTCCCAATTAGACCAGCTTAAGGTACATAAGAGGCTTTGCGCCAGTGGAAAGTGTTCGAAAACAACCCACGGTACTAATTCCTCTTGATCTTTGAATTTCAGAGAGGCATACTCTCAGAAATTCAAAGGTCAAGAGATAATTGGTATATTAATAATCCATATATTCCTACAAAAAATGTTAAAGCGTTATTAAAAGTTCCAAACAAATTTAGTTAGAAAATTTGTAAATATTCATTTCAAGGTTATCTAATATAACCTTCGGTGTTACGAGGTTTGAACTTTTATTGCCCATCAAAGTGATACATTAATTCTCCTTGTTTCTGTTTAAACTCTAATAATTTTACAGTCCTTCACCATAGTTTGTGGTTGAACGGCAATTATATTCTTAACTCTGAGCACGTTGGTTTTTTATTTGTAACTTAATGTACCTTTGTACATCGGTGGACTTGATGCCCGGGGATTCTCTACCAGCTAATCTTTGGATGGTGTAAAAATATTGTGAGGTAGGCGCACATAGACTACACAACTACACATTAAACACACACACAAAAAAGTAAGTTAGACGCGTACATAGATTTTTGTGATTAATTCTTATCTATATAGATAGATAGATAGATATATACCGGACTTATATAAATTTACATATCTCATAGATGAATATTTACACTAAATTAATACACTATGGATTTGAGGAATTTAGTCGGCGTGCTGTCATTTAGATGACTATATCATATCATTTATTCATTTTCAGTTTTACCTTTAGAACATCGCGTGGTAAAGCCGCGAGGCTAAGCTAGTATAAAAAAGTAGTCTAAATAACTCCTTATATCACCGGCTAATTGCCAGTGGAAGTTCCCTTAAAATCGGTCCAGCCATTCAAGAGATTAACTGGAACAATCAGACCGACAGACAGGCAAACAGACAAAAATTTTAAATTTAAATTTTTATGTAAGTATAGTATACACTTTCACATATTTTTTTTTTCATGTGCGAGCCTTTAATACACTAATGTGTCTGGTGCAAAGCATAAGCAGAATCCAAGAGTAACGATCACCACATTTACTGCGAATACAGACAATGCTACAATGCAGTATAATGACCCTCACCATGGCGGCCTAGTGATGCTTCTGCAAAAATTGGGCCTTCGGCATGGGCATTTTGTGTAAAGCTGTAAATTTGAAATTCCAAACAGATACTTCACATTTTAGTCATTTGTGAAGATTTAAAATGTAAATAAAAACGACGTGTTACGCTTAAACACGTCGTCACTGACCAAAAGAAATGTCTTTGATTTCTTTTAGTTTTATAAATTGTTACCAGAAATGTAAATTGAATTACATTGAAAGAAAATTAATATTTGTCAACTCAGCATGGTATAAAAAAGGGTCGAGACATAATTCTTGCTTTAATTAATTTATACTGATATTACTCTTTGGTAACTTAATTATATGCTGAGAGGGATAAAAACGTTTGGTCTGTAAGGGTTTTCAAGTAATTAGAAAATATCTATTGAAACGTTTAGGCAAAAAACGTTTGATCATAAATTCTAAGATGTATTAGGATGAATATTATGTTGATACATATAAAATAACAATAATAATAATCTCACACAACGCCGTCTGGTCCCAATCTAGGCAGAGCCTGTACAATGACAACCAAACTGCGGATTAACATACTTATACATTTCTAAATACATATATATCACGAATAATTTTTTTATTATAAAAGACAAATTACAAACATACATGTAACGAATACAAAAACATCCAGACTCACTTTAGCAAAGATAAATTTGAACTGAAAAAAGAAAACCAGCGATTAATGGGTTCGCTGAATCGAATTAGATACCTACGCTCCCAAAAAACCGGAGATAAGCAATTCTTATGTTGTTTTGCACCAAAAGAGTTAGGTTCTTTAACGGAATTTCAAAAAAAATTCCTTTATCCCGAAAGGGTAGGAAATTTAAAAGGCGGTAACTTACTTGTGACCCAACTGTCCATGGGTTGCAGGTGTCACTATTCAACAGATGACTTTTCAGCTCGTTTAGTCTTAGAACCGCAAAAATAAATCGTTATGACCCATATTTAAAGAAATATGATGCACATAAACCATTTTTTTAATAAACGAAAATAAACAAATAATATTTGATATACTATTGGTTTATATGTAAATTAAGTATATACGGTGTTGTGGCAGAGATTCTATAGATAGAAATGAAAAAGAAACAAGTTTACCATAAGTTTTTATTTGACATATTGTGATTATATCAAGCACACACGTCTAGATCCTAATTCTACGCTTGAATATGCGCATTCGCGTGATAGATAACAATCATTTATTCATGGGTATCCATGCTAGTATTTGAGTTCTTTTTTACTAGTCTAAAATTTAATACCTCCCCTTTAAGAGATAGTAATTAGTTGCAGTAATTACTAACTTTTTACTCGGAGCTGGGTAAAAAATGTACGTCGCGTGTCAAACTTCACGATTTACTTGTCGGTAATGGCGAAAAGCCATTAGTTGCACAATTATCTACATGATCTTTAGCTTAAAGCTATTTGCTCATATTGTAATAAGCAAGTATATGTTTAGTTACTATCTATATATTATCTATTTAGTTATATCTTTTGTTTAGGGTCTATCTTGAAGGCTGATAGCTAAATATCTGACCGAACTTTTTAATCTGTCGCAGATTTCGGATAATTACTAGACATTATTTGCAATACTTTCTCGTGATGAAGAATAATTTAAAAAATCATGAAATAAATTTTTGACTTTCAGAACAATAAAATCTTTGTTACTGAAAACCGCTTTGACTATTTTATATGAGGAATCTTAGTACCCTGCTTTAAAATTAAATTAAAGAACTACAATAGAAATTAAAATTCAATGAAAATAATTTCATATTTTAAATACAATAGTTTTAAAATTCCTACATATCATCTCCTTCTGGTAGCGTTCCTAAAAGACTGACAGGCAGTTTTTTTAAATTGGAAAATGGCTACTTGATACACTACGCTGGTCGAGTGACGCCATAACATACGTCACAAATGCACATGTTTTATATTTATTTGTTTTCTGGACCTGTGTAAAACCTTTTTTGTTTAAAAAAAATAATGGCTGTAGTTTGTTTTGGTTTAAAAGATTCCGAATGTCATGTGTAAAAAAAATTTCTTTCTCTTTCTTTCATAAAGAATATAGCAAAGCCTCTAATTCTTAAATCCATAATTTATAGCATTTAAGTAATTTATGTAAGTGTTTTATTTGCTTAATTTTATGTAGCAGCTAAGTAATCTTACCAGTAAGTATTTATTACTTACTGGTAAGATTACTATACTATACAAACACCGTTTGATGTATTATCTTTAACTATGATACAAAGCGTCTAATATATTTTCCTTTCCTAATTTTCTTCAGTTAGGAGGTAATTCTGTTTTTATGGCGTCAATTCCCTTATCTCAGTTTCCACTCGAGCAAAGGTCTCGCTAAATTATTTGCCGGCTTTTGTAGGTACATTTATTTTCGACAATCGTCATGTTTAGACTGGTGCGAAAGAAGCATTATTAAAATACTACATTTGATTAGATAATATAAAAAAATATCATATAGATAATTGTCACAAAACTTATGCGATTTAAGCTATGGTTGTAAATATTACAATTGCAAATATTTATTGTAATGGTAATAAACAAAAAAAACTGTCAAATTTTCAATAAAAAAAACAAGTTACATAGCGATTAGTTTTGAATATATAAATAAATAAATAATAAATAAATATTTCGGACATCTTACACTATCTAGTCCCAAGCTAAGCAGAGCTCGTGTTATGGGTACTAGACAACTGATATAAATACATATATACTTTTTTTGTAAATACATACTTATTATACATAGAAAACACCAAAACTCCGAAACAAATATTTGCAGGTCATACAAACATTTGCCCCGACCCGGGAATCGAACCCGAGACCTCAAGCACAGCAGTCCCATACGCTACCACTACGTCACAGAGGCAGTCAAGAACGGTTTATAAAAAAAACATTCTACCATTATATCAATGTACATTTATTTTATAACATTATTTTGATACTGTTGTTACTAAAAAAAATCATTAATATCTCATTCTTCTACTAGTAATTTCAAGTATTCTTCTTTAGTATTCTGCAATAAGTCACAGGAAAGTAAAAGTTTTCAGTTGTAGTTTGTCTGTATGAGTACGAAATAACGAACAATATGACGAGTGGAGATGAGGAGCGGGGTAGGGCGAAGTGGGACGAGTGGGGGGATGGATGTAAACACAAAGCTGAGGCAAGCCGGCAGTCACGTGGCGCGCCCGCCGGGGGCGCATCACTCTTAAGGGTGAATTCGCTAGTAACAACAACGCGAGGACCACAACATACCGATATTGTTTCACACTACTTACTCGTGAAGTTTACATTGATTGTGATTTTTAAGGCCCTTTAAGAGTGATGTTCCCCCGGGGGAATTGTTGGTGAAAGTTATATTAGGAAAAATTATAGACTGCATAATCTTTCTGAATCATTTTAATGTTTACGTATTGAATTAGAGTAAATTGTATGTAATGCAACAACCACTCTAAAGAATATCAATACAACACATATCAAACTAATATTAATTACATATCTTTAAATAAATATATCAGTTTAGATATTAGTTAGTATTTTATCATTAATAGTTGGCATAGAATAAAATAGAATTAAATGTAGGCATAGAAGAAATAATTATAGTCAAATAGATTCAGAGGTAAGTATATTTCTAATACTTTTATTTTTAAATATTTTTTATTTTACATTTCACTTAAATACTTTCTTTTCATTTATTTTCTGAATGTCTAAAACTTAATATACAAGTAGATAACCTTTTATTATATCAAGTGTTTTTATGTAAGTTAGATTTTGAATATGTATAGGAAAAAAACGAAGTCCATTAAACACATACAATTTTCTAAAGACGTATTATAAAATAAAAATATCAAAAAGTGAGAACTATAATAGTTACTAAGCGGACTGTATAATGTAGATATATGTGTTGAATTTTGAAACTTATTGTATTCATAACTAGTAAGACTAGTTTGTCCCAGAAGAGTACTTCACCTTTTGAAATAAGTTACCCGTCGGAATCGAACATACATGCTTACAATAGAAAAAGTACATTGTATTCATCAATATCGTATGATATACCAAATACTAAATACACGTATTTGAGGATATGTCTACATTTTATTAAATAATTTATAAATTATTGTCAGTGACTATTTAATCCGTTATATATATATTTTTTTCATGACTTGTCTTTTTCTAAATTTGAATTTTTTCTTTTTTAATATGTTCAGACATTAAAAATTTGAGAAAGATACAACTTGAAACTTGAGGTAAGTACCAATTTGAGTATAATGTATTACCTGTTATGAAGTTGTTTAAAAATATTAACTTACTTAGCTTGCTACGAAGTTTTCTTTTTAACCGGTTGGCTGAAATAATGTTAAATAAGTATTTACAAAATTTAATAATACTTCTTAAGAATTGTTTGTGACAAATCATTGCATTTAGTGCTTGCTGATCTTACCTGTTATATACCTATTTCATAAACCGAGTTGTGTGTTTTTACTGTTATGTAAATCATTATTTGACTAATCTCAACATTTGTTTATTGAAACTAATCTTGAAGATATTATTTATTTATGTTTTATTTACTAACTAACAACATTTACAGTGTCTTTTTGATATGTATATGTTTTACCTGTTTTGTATATCGCAATCATTATCTTTCTAGCCTTTTTACTTAAAAGCATTTCTCTCGGATACTAGTTCGGTTTTATGTAAATAATCAGTTTTTTCACGAAGCGACAGGCTTCGTACCTCCACAACCCTCAGATTAACCTGAATTCGAAAGTTGAATTAGTTGTCAATATATTTGAGGGCTCTAATTTTACAGTAATGATCGCCAAAGACGTTATTGACACGGGCGTGAAGTACCACCGTATTTTTATCCTCCGAGCTCTTTTTAACAAAAATTGACTGGTCATTTTGTCCGAATAATAGCTTTTTGAACGACAATTATGTTTTAAGCCTAGTATTTTAAAACTCTTTTTCATTTATATTCGTAATGGGAGGATTGATTTTAATATGCTATTTATTTATTTGGAATTGTTGATACATTAATGATTGATTAATTAAAATAATTAATAAGTTAAGAATAGGAAACAGTAAAGTGACTTATAACATGTTAAATTGCACAACATTTTAAGGTGTCACAACATGCACCAATAGTAATAAGTGTGAACAAGAAAAAAAATTGCAATTATTTTTTACAACTTATCATGTGATTAGTTGTAAAAAATAATTCCTTATAGGTGTATAAGGAATAACATGGACTAGTTTTTTAGCCAAATTACTAAGCGGTTCGAACAAAAGAACACCATGAAATTAGGGATAAATCCAATATAAAAATTACATATTTTGGCCTCCATATTACAAGTTTATACTTAGTTTGCAGGCCAAGAGACACGTATATGTAATTTTCGCAGTGTCAATAAACATTTTTGATTTTTGATTTTTTTTTGATTTTGATAAAAATTACATACATTATACCGATAAAAATATGTTTAAGATAAGTTTCATTGCTTGCTGATAAAACCTCTGATAGACTAATGTCAACTTATCTATAAAATAACAATTGATTTCGGTTTCACAAGTGTTGGATAGACACGTATATGTCAGATACACGCATATTTGTCAACAACTTTTATCTGTTGAATTATGTTAAAGAAATCTATCAGAAACCTCACCAGAAACCGGTAAAACTGGCTTTAAATTTAAAGAGAACAAAGTCGCATTTATCAGCTAATAAAAAAATATGGAAATAGGAACATAATAACATACAGTACACTTCGATTGTAATGCTGAGTTTGTTTTTTTAATGTAATACTTGTAAATTTTAACTATTTTTTTTTAGCTTTTTATCATCGTATATGACTTCCAGTTGTTTCGTAACAGATTATATTATCGTATATTACTAACATTATTGTTTTATAACGAATACCAGGCATTACATATAGAAACAAGATTTACAATCATTTGTTACCCCTAAAAAATACTCTTAGAGGAAATAATTTTATTTTGTGCATCATTTTATTTGTATCATGATATTAATCAGTATGGAAAGCTTTTTCGTCCCCTCTGAACGTTGAACGTATCTAATCTAATAAAGAACCCGCCCCTGAAAATGTTTCAACTATTATACGTCAGAAGTTGTTTGTGTCGACAAAACGTTAATAGAGTTATTAAATTTTGCATTAATTTATTCAATTTTGTGTAGGTTAGAGCAAGACAATGAACGCTGAGGGCGGGGCTCTCTCAGGCGCCGCCCGTTCAGAGCTCACCTGAAATCTCATTAACATATACAGCCATTTAATACATTGGTAGCTATGTATTATCAGTCGATATTGTTACGTTTCAAATGAGAATGAAAGAGATGCAACACATCGTGGTATTGTTTTAATTAAAACGATAGCATAAATTGATTCGTTTAACATTCATATAAACCTGGTTCATTCTTTCCAAATGATAGGTACTGTGCACCTATATTACATTTTCAAATGATTCCAATGACAGTTATTTTCACCAATTTCTGAGAGTCATTTTTAGTCGAGATATAAAACTTTCTACTCCAAACTCTTTTCCCAAACATGGGTGGCATCATCTATAAGCCTATTATGATATGGCTAAACTTAGACTTTTTATGTGGAGCAAATGCCATCAAAGTTCTAAAATTACAAGTAATATTGAAGTTCTATAGAAATATTGTTGATGGCCTTTTTAGGGCTCTAACCATCCATAACGATTACTAAAGATATTTGTATTAAATTGCAAAAGGGATCAATGACTGACATGGCTTGAATTGATTAAAACTGCAATGTGTCAACCTACTCGGTTATCACTGAGTAACGAGCCCCTCTTCAAACATAATTCATTCATTGTGACCGCTTAAACCACTTCGCTCACTGTGCAGTAAAATTTGTCCGCCTTGCAATATTAGTTTAGAACATGAAAACATATTAAAATTTTAATTTCACACTACCCGACATTGAGGCACAAAGTTACACATGATAGGGTTACACTCTTACTGCGCCCGCCACTTTTAACACATTTTATTAGATGTGGCCAAAGAGATAATCTTCTTCTTCTTTGGATGATATGGCAATCAACCGGATCAGCTATTTCTGCTAATGTCAAGTGTTTCAAGTCTTCAATTCTAAGTCTTCAAGTCTTCGTCGTGATGGAATTAATGATAAAAAATATAAAAAAATGTGGATGACATGAAATGGGGACCTTCTTTCGCAAAAACAAAAAACGATCCAAGAGATAATCTATTGAGCGATGTATCATTGGCTTGTTACCCTTTTTTACGATTTTATTTTATTTACGATTGGCGAAATTTGACGTAAACTCCAGACAATTAAACAGTCTCACATCACATTGGGTAGTTACTGTTTTGAAGATATCGCATTGACCTATCTAATACCTCAACTGAAGTTTTAGAATACATATAGGCGGATTAATCGAACTGCAATTTTTCATTAATTTTCCCAAGTTTATTTGTTGTATAATGTTACAAATGCTGGAGACGTCATCACCATATATATTTATCGACAGTCGCTTACGTCAACCGTTAGACCAACGAGGCTGTTGTTGTTATTGTTGAGAGGCAGGCGACTGCCGATCAAGAGGTCTCAGGTTCGAATCCCTGGTCAGGCCAAAAGTGTTATTGAGCTTTCTGATTATAGAAATACTTCATAATTGCTCGGAGTTTGGAAGTTGAGGTCTAAAACCCGTGACTCGGAAAGCAAGTAAAGCTGTCGGTCCTGCACTTGATCGCTCCCCGGTCGTGTCGGTTAACCTTACCATCGGATTATGAGAGAGTGGGAACAGAGAATGAATGAGAAGAAAATGAGATGTGCACTATAATATCTCCTGCGTAGTTGGCTGGTCTTCGTTGAGACTGACCGCCGTGGCCATAATCGACTAGGAGAACATCATATATTCATATGGATTATAAATGTGGAATGGGTGATTTGCCCACCTTCCAAAGTATGACTGCTATGCCGGACGATGCCTCTGTAAAGGCAATATTTTTGTCTGATCTTGGTAAATTTATTAGGTATGTTTTACTTGTACCTCCAGGGGTATTTAAAAAATACCCTCATTACTGCTGATTATAGCAATGCTATGTAATAATCATGTTATTCAGGATTCAAGCGACATTTATCTTGAATAAAGTCTCGAATGGTTATAGTTTGTTTCTCTTAATTAGTCTATATTGATTATTGCATTTTAATTGAAATTTAATGACAGCTTGAATCCAAAATCTTTTATAAATTTGTCTGACAGAGATTTTACTTTTTATTTAATTCAAATATAGCTTGATTGACTGATAGTTTGATCGAAATCTAAATTCTTCACTACCTAATACCATAATCTAGAATAATTAATGAAAGTTCTGATAAAGTATGTTTTCAAGTGCTGGCAGTAATTTGACAAAAGAATATCATTATGGCAAATAAATATCTAAGTAATTTAGCTAAATAGCAGAAGAAAGCTTCAGAAAGCGTACTTTTTAATGAGAATCGTTTTCTAAGAGACACATTGCCTAACAAACGAATTTTATTCTCGTGCCCTTAAAATGGTTGCGATACCTCCTAAAATATTTACTTATATAAGTACTTAAGTTCTCTAACATATTTAAAACGATAAGGATTAATACTACAACCCATCTTATTAGTTTTGAAACATTTTAAGTGACCAATTTTTTAAAACGTATATATCAATGGGTATCGTATGTTATCCTTCAAAAATAGAAATATGTCATCGCTATTTTCAACACCACTTTGTTTTCTTAGATCTAAAATGGTTTAGACAGCTTTTTTGTTGGAAGCTCTCAGGCGGTCTAATTTTTTCCGGCACCCCAAACATATATCTCACTGTTTTTTGCCAACTTACACAAGAAGTCAACAAATTAAATGCCTAAAGTTTCCTCAAAAATCACTTTATCTATTGGTGTAAGTGGCACGAAAATTCTTGTAGTCGTTTTTGACTTTATTGATTAGCCTATTGTTAAAAATAAGGACGTGTTGTAAAACTAACTATTTTCTTTCTTAAGTTTCAGCTTAGAAACGATTTATGAATGTGTTAAATGCATATTTTAATTTGGGACACCTTTTAAAAAGCAAAGAAGAAGGACAAAATCATTAATATTAAAACGAATACACACTCGGCACAAATAAGCTTGCTTTGCTGCAACCCATGGGACACCATGGCCACATACATTTTTTTTGTTGTTTTTCATCTAGGGTACCTTGTTATTAATGTCGCAAAAATCGGTAAACCGAAATTTAGTTGACGGTAATTATATGAAGATGCGCAATGGTTTCATTAAAGCCACGAGGTGTTTTTTTACATTCTGTATATTTAAGATAGTACTTATTGACTGCAAACTATTGCAATGCATAATTGTTGTATCTAGCTATAATAAACAATGGCTTTAACAAGTCCACCATATCTTTTATACATGTAAGTGTTAAGCGTTTGCTTTGACTCAATCTGCTAATAATTTTACATAGTTTGGTGGCGGCTATATTACTGTTCTTTTTTAAGTTTACTCGGTATTAATTCCCAGTTACCAAGCTTTATTATCCTTGTAATTACACAACTGAATGTCTATCATGTCATTGAGTTAAAATAATAAGTATATTTAAACTTAAACAATATCAGGGTTTGTTTGAAGTTGGTGCCTCAAATCGGTATCTCTAATATTAATGTTTGTTTTTTTATAACAAACTTACTCAGGGCCAGTTTCATCATTTGCCGATATAGTCCCTGATAGATTAATGTAAACTATCTGTAAAATAATTACAGATTTCGGTTTCATAAGTTTCGGATAGAGACAAATATGTCAGACAATCGGACGTACATCAGCAACCTTTATAGTGTATTATTGGGGATAACTATCTGAAAATTTATTAGGAACTAGTGAAATTGGTCCTTAGTGTTCTAAAATATTCCCTTTATGGATATGATGTACAATTCTGTACTAATTGAGCTATTTTAGCATAAATAAGTCAATCTAGAATCGACATTCGAATGATGCACAGCATTTGTAATCCGTGATGGTTTCACTAACGAACATCATTACGACAACCTTATACATCTCCAGCTACAACAAAACAGAACATTTAAAAAAGATTAGCACAAATCAGTTAAAATTAATTTTTATTGATTGATATATGAGCCAAGAGAATGTAAATGGCGCTATTTCAAATTCAGATTGACATATTCTCCTACGCTCGCATTTAAAACATTTACATATTCACATGTTTTCAAAAAACTAAATACACTTTGTTACACTAAATCACCTTGCCAAGATTGAAATCTAATAACTCAGTATCTTGTATTTTCTATCAGCGAGTTCTCAATAAATATTGGAGGGTTTAGGGGCATTTTATTGCTTTGTGAGCGAAAACTGGTTGAGTTGCGTCCCCAAGGAGCGATCGGTTGGCAAACATCGCAATATGGCGCTAGAGAATACGGATTGTGGCTCTCGTTGCGCTTTACCGTCAGTTGTGTCGATCTTCGGTAGAAATTTAAAATGTAATAAAATAAATATTAACAAATTTTCAGAGTTATGTTTTATATTCATGAATACTAACTAGTACAATTAATTTATTTAATAATTAAATACAATGTTAGTAATAATAATAGTAGACTAACACAGTGATAGTAAAAGAGAAATTAATAATCGCTTTATGATTTTATTTTATGTTACTTTTGTATTAATGTCATAAATTATCTAAAACTTATTACGCAAACGCTTATACCTTATTATAAATAAGTCTGCTAAATTAGGCTTGATGAAGTTCGAATAAAATTGGCACGAGTCTGAAGAATTTAATAAACTGCCTCTAACTGTTATTTCCAGTTGAGTTCACAATTTTCTATATTAAATCGGTGGAGCGGCAGTGGCGTGGGAGCGGTTGCCATGATACCTTAGAGGAGTTAATAAGTCATAAATAGCGAGGTGAAGGGGGACAGAGTGATTCGAATTGCATGAGTGCGACAGGGTGGGATGTCGCCCTAGGTAGTGGTGGTGATAGGCAATCGTCTGGAAAAAGGTACGCAGACAGAGCTATGAGGTGTCACAAAGTTACGATTTTCGACAATATAGTTACTGGGTATGAACTGTATCTTACATGAGAGAGTCGTTGTGGATAACGAAGTGGAAGTAACTTACTTTATAGATATAGAAAAAATTAGGATCGGTATACGTGCGACAGTTATTTTTTTATCAATCTGACTGTCGTCAAATCTACTTTATGAATTATATATTTCGTACTTGCATATTCTTGAATTTTCTAAATAATTATGAGTGATTCTGCAGTTTCATCCAAATCGAAGCGAATTTATGAATGAGGTTACTTGTATACTTCCTAGACAAAGTTTACTGTGAATGGCATTCATAAAAATAGTTTAATCTGGCTGAAAAGTGATGGAGGGTGATGAGGGTTTGGAACGTAATGATTTATGATGATAGTGCAATGAAAAAGAATGGGATTGTAATGAATTTTCAGTATCTTTGTTAGAGTTAATGTTAGATTATTTTTAAAATTTATGACTTCTTTGTTATCTTCCAATTCATGCGGCTAAGTAATAAAGAAAAAGTAATTAGTATGTGATAGTAATAACAAATTAAGTAAGAAATGAGTCAGTCGAATGAACAAAAATATGATGCAAAATTTATTTTTATGAATTTACGTGCTGCACCTCGCTTCTTCCTTTTAATGTAACTTTACTATCTTAATTTTTAACACTTTCTTGATGGCGTTGGTTCTCAAAAATCGTCGTTTTTTCTGGAGCTACAACATCGTTCTTTCTCCGTATAAAAAAATTGCCCCCTTCCCTTTTATTTTTGCTGTTTTCTTAATTAGTTTTTTGCTTGCACTTGTCAGAACTTCATAATTTTGAGCCTCGAATCATCTTTTATTCCTTGTAAATAAGATCTCTGATTCTAAGAAAAAATACTATGTTTTTCTTAGAATTTTGTATCCCATTTCGTATTTATTTTCCAGGATCTTTCTTAATTTCTGCATATTCATCTCTTTTTCGCAATCTCTCTTTGGCTAGATTTTCTTCTGTATTTAACTTTTTCTTTGGTCTTGTCACTTTTGTAAATATCTAGGTATTATTATTATTATATTTAATACCCATATGAGTGATGGCGCAACATAACAATCTATATGTAAGCCTGCAAGATATAAAAATATTTCGATCATTATACATAAGTGTCGACTTTTGACTCTTCTGCATTATTTCATAGTCGATCTTTTGACCGAATTTGTCATATACTACTTTTACAATAAATTTATTGTTATTGTTTGAGACCTAAATAATTTAAGTCGTGAAACTTGCGATAAGGCTAAGTTTGCGGTGAAACAAATTTTTTTTCAAATACCAGTGAATCATGTTCGTCAAAACTATAGTTCCGATGATTGACCTTAGCAAATCAAATCATATACATGAACTGATCGATATTCACATATTGTAGGACAGATTGCCGATCGTATTGTTCTTGGGTGAAGGGTCATTCAAATGCAAGCGCACGCTAAAGTGGTAAGCGGTGAAAGTCGATAAGAGCTGAGTGCGCTATATCGGTGAGTGTTCGATCATCACAAGTGGAAGTTAGCTCTTAACGACTCATAATACTTTTAGATAAAATCACGTACAACATTTTTTAGTCTAAGTATAAAATGGCAATATTCGATGAAATGAAAAAACGAGAATAGACATATATTGATTTTAAATAGGATTTTTTTTACTATAACCCTCAAGAGTTTTAAATAATGCAACAAAAATTTGTGACGAACTTACAGACTATGGACTTAGAATAAATATTAATAATACAACATATCGGATTGTTAGTAAAACACCAAATTTAAATCCGCAAACACCATTATCCTTAGAAAATATTACAATTAAAAGAGATATTTTAAAAATTATAAATACCTGGGTTCGTGGTTAAGTGAAGATAGGGAATCAAAAAAGAGGTCCGGACGAGAATTGAAATAAGCAGAAACACCTTTAGAAAATGAAAAAATACTAACTAACAGAAAACTCAACTTGAAACTAAGATGGAGGTTGGTGAAATGTTATGTTCTTCAAATCTTACTATATGGATCAGAAAGCTGGACTCTAAAACAAACATTATTCGAGAAACTCAGGGCGTTTCCAATGTGGATATATCGCAGGATACTAAAAATCAAGTAGACAAAGTATTAAACGAGAAAGTGCAAGAAATTTTTAATAAAAATTTGGAGGCGGTAAGGCATACATATGGAAATAATAAATATGACTTCATAGAGGTAGAAGGCGAACATCGTGAAATAAAAATATTAGAGACTGGTTGGATGTGGAGACTACAGATGCACTATTCGCATGGCTGAAATCAGGGAGACTTACAGACCTGTGGTCACCGACCTCCATTGTGGAGATGGTACTTATTATACTTATGGTATACTTATTTAAACTTGCTGATTAAGTAAATAAAATTTATCGTTTTCCTTCTACTATTATTAAAACATAATTTGAGCAGAAATTACTTTGATGATAAAGAAACGATTTAAATACTGTAATACCAGACTGTCTAAAACCCCTATAAAAAGTTATAACGCTCTGATGGGTAGATATGCTGATACAAACACGTTTTTCAACGACCGTAGCAATATGAATCATAACTAGGAGTTACGAAAGAGTATAGATTATTTATTATATTATCACATTTTCTGGTAACGATATTATAAATATCATATTAGCACATTCGTTTTTCATATGTGCATATATTTTTCGGAGTTAAAAGTACCGTAGTACTTCTAAGTGTGCACGCACATGTGTGCGTGGGTACAAGCATTCCTTTTGTTTGCGTATAATACATTATATCTCTAACGTTTCAGTTAAAAACCACCATACATACTACAGTATGTATGGTGGTTTTTAACTGAAACGTTAGAGATCGTGGATTTCATTACTGTTTTCGCAGTAAATAAATAAAAAATATTATTTAAGTATGTTATTAGTGCTCATAGTTTAAGTTTTCTTGTTCTGAAATATTTTTATTATGAAATTACTATTGATGATATGTCCACGGCCATCATCATCCACGACTTACCGTTATTGTTATGTGAACTTTGCCTGTTCAAACTGTTGACAGCTTATGAAAATAGGTATAAACCTTCTTTTAAATTTTTTCAAAGTATTACAACATAATATAAGAGACAAAACAATAGGCAAAGACAATTGATCGCCTACCTCTTTTGTTTCGTTAACATTCAATAATTGGTGCATGCATGCTCTTTTGTTTCTGATGCTTTTCACATGGCTCTTTTTTTGAACATCCACAATTTGGTTGTAAATGTTTGCCGTGAATGATCTCTTCCAACGCTTCCCTAGACATAAGTTCTATGAATTCCTTTCGTCAGTCTTTTATCATCCATCCTGTCAAGTCTCTAAACCATCGAAGCATGTCCTTCTCAATTCATGTCACTGCATCTTTGTATCCGAAATGTTCCCTTATAACTGTATTCCCGAGTCTGACATGAACATTGATACCATTAACATTACTAAAAATAACGAAACTTTAAATAATAACTGTACTGAAATATTTATCAAAAAATAAAACCACATCCATTTCGTCTAGACACGGTGAATGAAAACGAAGGTTCGAGTGCGTTGGACCGCGGAAACTTCATTTGGGAGCTCCTCTGTCCGTGAAATGAAGTCGGCTCGATATTGCAATATTATATCGATATCAGCGAATCATTGACGCATATAACTGAAATATTCATTCAGCTTAACTGCTCGAGATTCAAATTTATTCAAATTATTTATGCTTTATTCATTTTAAAGATGAGTGTGAAAGTTTTAGTAAAATTTTTTTTTAATAGAATTCTAAGTTAGTTTGATCCACCTCTTTTATTTGAAAGACGTTTTTTATTTATAAAAAATAAATTTATACGGATAAGACATCCATATAAACAAATAGGGGCTCGTGACTAAGTGGTAACTGAGTAGCTAAATACATCCAAAAGCTGAAAAATCCTGGCCAGGTCAGCCTCTGGATGGTTAACCATTTCTTAAGACAATCCCTATGCCTCGGCGACCTCGTAATGCCGTCGGTCCGGTCGGCAATTGATAGCAGACGTTGGAGCCCTCAAAATTCCGACAAGAGTTTTTCTCGAAGTACTCGAAGAAATTCGATATGCCTAGTACTTGTGATGTAGAGTTCTGAGTGCAGGCGCTCCTCGCAAAAATCGCAGTAAAGCTGTGTTGAATTGGACTTATGACCCACTACAACATAGTTTGGGAAAAAGCTAAAATTAAAAAAAATAAAACCCTGTATGCAAACACTTATCGAGTAATTATTTAAATGAATTAAAAAGTTAATTTTGTACAAACCAAAATTAAAAATATAAAAGCCCTCCCACGCAAGCACTCAATTAACTAATAATACGCCAAAAATGAAAAAATTGACTTTCAATTTTAAAGTATTACAAATTATAACTAAATGTGATGCTGAAAATCATGAAATACAACGTTGTTATGCTACTGCTCCACCTGCTTCTTAACGCGGTAATTAACGCGTTAAATTCGAATGACAATATTAATGCCGTTAAACGTTAAGCTAAAGCTACTCTAGCTTTAGCTTTGATTTTTTTGCTTTGATTTTTTGCTTTGATGCGCTCGCACAGCAAGGACGAGTGTACTTTGTTTTAGGCAGGAACTGCATTTATGAGAACGACAATGGAGTGGTCAAATGAGAAAGCTATAGAGTTTTTAAAAATAATGATATCAGAGCCGTGTCTTTGAAATTCAAAGCTGCCATCGTATTAGAATCAATCAAACTATAGAGTATGTGTATGTGTTTTATTTATTTCTTATTTTAATCATTTAAGTCTCTATAATATTGAAAAAAAAAGCTTGAAAATAGTTAAACTATCTTTTTTAAAAGGGAAATATAAAACAGACATGTTTGTGCTGCTTAAACGCCGCTATTTCACACTCGCTTTTGACGGGACCAATGACGTCATTGGCTGTGTCTTGTATTTGTCTACTATCAGTTTCAGTTACTTTATACTTATTTCCAGTTTTTATTGCTATACAAATCATAAACGAAGATAAAAAACCTTCTTGCAAGTTTTGTATGGTACCGGAGTGCAAAAACACTTAGGAACAGTTTTTAATGACAAACGGTTGTGTATAGGTTATAATTTGTTGTAAGTATTGTTTAAATATTTATGGAAAAAATATATTTTATGGGCTAAAATATACCATGTTACATAATAAATATCTTGCCGGTATCTTTATTTTGATCTCTGCGGTCATAAAATCGAGATTTTATGCAAGTTATGCTGACATCATAAATGCATCTATTTTCGGTAGATTATGCAATTGCGCTTTATCAAAACCAATTTCTGTCGTCATCCTAAGTCGACTACAATTTTTCTCACTAATACTGCTAACACAGTATGAATTTCGACGTCGATAATTTCGATGAAGTGACCATCGATGTCACATTTCATTTCGACCAATACTGACGCGTTTTGTGAATTTGAATTTCCCTCCCTTAATTTTTATTTAATATTTTATTTGTTTAAATAATCACTAAATTAAAACATACCTTTAAAGTAAAGACACTAAAGAATCTAGAAAAAAATATTAGAGACCAATTAATATTTTATGCATATTCCCGGTTGTATAAATGCATTAAATAATTATTGACGCTAGTTGTTGCAACTAGTGTAGACTCTTTAAGCTCCATTGAGTGTATTATGTGCTAACATGTGAATTCATGAGGAATTAACTCTTAACGGCATTTTAACCTATATGTGGCCAACGAGCATTTTAAGGTGTTAATTAACGTGAAGTTCGCCAAGTTAATGTTAACGTTAACGCAGATGTCGCAGTAGCAGTATTATTATTTTGGATCCATTATTAAATAAAGGTTGTTAATTAAAGGTTCTTGATAAGTGAATCTGAATGCACTAGTACAAAATTCATTCGGTCAACGGATATGGATGTTTTTGGAAATCCTGAAATTTTCTGAAAATTGAGAATCCACGCCCCTTTACAGAACTGGCTACGATTGGTCGAAGTTCATCTACGTCCGCAGGCGTAGCCACCAATGACGGCTGGGGCTACGCGCAGCCGTAGCGCTAAAGCATAGAGGCGCGCGGGGAGCTACACGATCGACAGACGCTACGAAGGAGCTGCTACGCCAGGGAACCGAAAAATGTAAGTACTTATTATATTATTTTTTTCATAGGTCATGTTCTTTTTACAAGTCATATTAAGCGTTGCACATTGTTTTTTGTAGTTATCTCTAAATTGGTGCTCCTTACGCATATATTTGTATATATTATACATAGTACATCTAGTCATCAATGCAGTAGGTACCTACGTACCACATACTTATATAATACACTATCAAAAATTTTTTTAATAGACTAAATTAATATTTCTGCTTTACTTACCTTGATTAGCAAATACTCTTTTTAATAGATAGATAGATATTCTAGATTATAATATTCTTCTAATTGCTTAATAGGTATCAATGAAGAGTGTAAATTGATGTGGGACATCGGACCGTCGCAATGCAGGCGCTCCAGGCCGCAAAGGATAAGACCTCTGGACTCTTTGCCAGCAAGCCCCTTTTATTCAAGTAAGTGATTATTCTAACAACTTGGAAGAATCTATTAACATTATCGGAGAAATATGATTGCTCATATCATCACCATTTTGAATTTTAATGAAAATTCAATCATTTAATCCTTTTGATGAATTTAACCCGTTATTCGTAGACCATGTCAGCATATCATTTTATGGAGTTCTTAGCTATCCCATTGATTATTATGCAGTAACTTATTCACTGCAGCAATAACAAATAAATGTAACATGTGTTGACAGTATCAACTCATTACGATGATGTTTTAAAAATACAGGTGTTTTACTTTAAGCTGTTCAGTTTTTTTTTTTATATTAAAGCTGCCAAAATGACTCTGCCCTGCCTGATGGAAAGCATGAGCAGAATCCAAGAGTGGTGATCACCATCCTCAATGCGAAAAAGAACAATGCAGCATGGTGACCCACACTATGGCGGCCTGGGGGGAAGGGGGATGGTGAGGGCGCTGGATATGGGTATGGGCCTCCGGTATCCTCACTCACTCGATGAAACACAGCGTAAGCGCTGTTTCCCACCGGTTTTCTGTGAGGCCGTGGTATCACTCCGGTCGAGCCGGCCCATTCATGCCGAAGCCTGGCTCTCCCACGGTAAAGTTAAGAAATTTAAGAAAAGGAAGAGGAAAACCGGGAAACCCGGGAATCGACTGTGGGATTTTCACTGTTTTTTCCCATGACTATTTCTTTTATGATACAGTAAATAATGTAGTCTCAACAAGATGAAATAATCAACTAAGCGCGTGTCCGACCACATATGTGTTACAATGGTATTTATTACTATGAACAATATTTCCTTATTATTTCGCCATTTATGTACGAAGTTTTTCAAGTTCAACGCGTTTTAGAAGTTAGGCCTTTATAACTCCAGAATTAACAAGGTTATAGTTTTCCTGAAAAGTTCAATACTACTACTGCCATTATGAATTTTTTCAGATTTTTTTGGGCTAGCAATTTAGCTTGTAGAAGACGCCCTAAATACACAAAAAATGTGCGCTAAAGTTCAATATCTGGCAAACAGCAACATCATAAAATTGTCTTAGCCACCTCAAAATTTTTTAATAGACCCTCGTAATGAAATTCCATAGTACACACTTTACGTGTAGGGGAGGTACACACAAAAACTACATTTTGTGATTTTATTTCAGCACTTTGTCGACGTGGTAAATACACATATCCGTGCAAAATTTCATTTTTCTAGCACTATCCGTTTGGAAGGTAAGCCGAGGACGGACCGACGGACATGACGAAACTACACGAGTTCCGAGACGTGTACTACGTAACCCTAAAAATCGAGTTCTTACTAAGTTTATGTGTTACATTATGAAATCAAAGGAGATGAATTTGACGTGGCTAGAAATTAATGTTGGTCACTCGTGGAAACTTAACACATCACAAATAAAAAAATGCTTTAAACAAAATTGCGCGATATTATAGAACAGAAAAAGTTTTTTGTTTCTATAATGCTTCAAAATTTACGGAACGTTCACAGCTTTAGGAAATCCTCAATTTAAGATATATTCCAAACATGTTTTTATTATTATCATAATATAGGGTAGCGAAGAGTTACCCTAAGAGCTAAAGTACGTAGTTAAGAGTGAGTATGTCTCACGTTTAACTAGACAAACATGTGAACGCCTAAGAGAATATTACAGGACATTTAACTCTCAACCGGTAGTCATTCTCCGCACACAGGAACAAACATACAGAACACAAGGGTCCACGTAGAGGAAAACTTTACCCAGATTATACTGGAGAGTGATTAATTGCCAATATAATGGACATGCATCTTTCCTATCCTCATGGTCACTTGATCGCCGTAAAAGAATATAGTAAATGTAACGATCCATCATCATCATCATCATCATCAGCCTATCGCAGTCCACTGCTGGACACAGGCCTCTCCAATTTCACGCCACTTAGTTCGATCTATGGCTTCTCGCATCCAGCTCCTGCCAGCCGTCTTGCGCAAATCATCGCTCCACCTGGCCTGTGGACGTCCTACAGTAGGTTTGCCGAGACGCGGTCTCCACTCAAGAACTCGTTTACCCCAACTATTATCGGTTATGTAACGATCCAATAGAGTGTAATATATAGCAACCAACACATTATTTTTTTATAAAAATTAATTACAACACAAAAATAGTAATAAAGTCATGGATAGTCAGTCTGTTTATCGTAAGAGATCTATTAAATTCGTACTCAATTCTTTTGAAGTTGTAGTTTGTGACTTCAATCAATACCTTTAAGCGCAAGTTACTGTTCCAGTTTCTTTGTCAATATAACAGATAATATCACATAACGGGGCATTTATACCTCTTTACAGACTATACTTTGTTAATTCGTTGTCCCTAAATACCGTAGATATTTTAAAATGCATATAATAAGGACTTTAGAGCCTATTTTACATATAGGACTTGCATAATAATAAATCCATAACAGAACATTTTGGTTTAAAAAAAGTATTTGTGACCTATTTATTAAACGCGTAGAATGATAAAGTATGTGAAGAAATGTCTGTAAAGTTTCAAGCGAATCTAGATAATCAAGAGAAACTGTTGATGGGCTGGTACGTGCGGCGAATCAAAGCAATTTAGTTGGAAGCCGCGAAACGATCGTTGGTAATATTGACAGCGGATAATACTTGTTGCAATAGAAATAAAATACAGGGACGGAGATTGTCGGACTTGTTTCTAACGAGAAGACAGAGCAAGATAGGGTCGGTATCTACGTCTTTTTAAGTTTAAGAATATATGAGTTTTCTTCTTTGTGTAGCAATGTTAGCGTTCTAAATTGGACATTCGATTTTAGGTCGAATTCGGTAATACCAATACACGAATGATTAATAATTTAAAAAGAGATTAATATGTTTCGGTTTATCTTTATGGAGAATAGAATGAGGCAGATACGTTACTCATTTCGATAGACATCATCTAGACCTAATAAAAGTAAATCAGAACTAGGATTTTTCGAACTCGTACTAATAAGTACATACAAGTAAAATAGGACGCCAAAACTTTAAGAAGTTGGCGATACGCGTATAACATTAAGAACCTTATTGGCACAAGTCACATTTTCATATCGGGTCAACTACAGATATGACTGCCAACTAAGCTGAAGAATGACAGAAATTAGAACAAAATAATCTCCTTGAACAGATCCTTATACTAAATCGTCTGAACTTAACAAATAATGCGATTACTGCGATAGCTGGTGGCAACCCTAAAGGTACAGTCGACTGCTCAATGCTGATAACAAACAGACATCATCCGGATTTGTGTCGTCATGCGAACGTTCCCGCTCTCAATACTAGAGTACGCTGCTTACATGGGGCGCACACATACACACATACATTTAATACCATGATTTGTAGGCAAGATTCCTCTTGTTTCACTCTATTTTTTTTACAAAACCGCAGGTTTATGCTTATGTTTATGCTTTGGCTTCGTAATTCATTTGGTATGATGCAATCATTTTCATACTACGACTCAGAAAATAATTGATTCCATTGTTTAAAACATAAACACGAAAAAAATTCTACTGCTTGATGGAAAATATGAATAGAATCTAAGAGTTAGTTCAACAATACTATATAATAATACATTGTGAATGCAGACAATGCAACTGTGAAATGCTTCTGTACCATTGGACCTCTGGTCTTATACTCACCAATGAAATGTGAAATCGGACCCGTTCGTGCTGCAATCAGCGTGATTGAAAAGTGTTTCTTACAAGTTGTCCACATAAATAAATTTACAAAGCTGATATGAAGTTGTATTAAAAGTAAACAAAGCCGGTACCAAGTAACTTAGTTTTATAACACTAAATGAAATAATATGTCCTGTATCGCATAATACTATTCAAATATTCATGAAACAGACCTAAAGAAAACCCAGACAGAGAACAACAATTTGCATGGTATTGGGTATTGTCCTAAGTAGGGAGCGAAACCACAACACTCAGTGCCGTAAGAACTGGCATGAATTAAGCCACTACGCCACTCCTATCATAAGAGTAAAATTTAGATTGCTTACTGGATTATATTGGAAACCAAACTTCAAAGATTTACTTACTTGCTGCTTAGGAGTTTCACTATCCAGCTGGTCCAATCATCTGACTATTTCTAAGACGACAAAGTATAGATTTCAAATTTGTATCAAAATTTGATTGTTATTAATCTGCTAAGGTAAAATATTGTCAAAAAATGGAGTAGCCATAACCATTTAAAAAAGTATTATTTTTGATGTAACTCTTACGGCCCTAGACCGAAATAGGGGTTAATGGCTACAACACATTTTCAACTAATACTAATGCTAATGCAGACAGTATCGAACATAATGTTACTGTTTCTTTTCTTTTAGTATACAATATAGATATTTAAAGATATTTATCATCGACATTAATATGCCTATATAATTTAATATAAAACTTCCACTAGCTGCTTTCTACATCTTGGTTTTTTGTTTATTATAAAAAATTTCGTCTCGAAAGATATTGATTAAAAATTATTCATCGAGGCTTGACACGGGACCTAGAATACCAAGGACCTTCACAGAAAGTTTCCTTTAAACTCCACTCATTCGGCCTTGCCACAAAATACGCTGTCACCTAATATGCCCCAGTTTTGAACAATCATCCAACTATTAATATTTTAGATAGAACAAATCTAGGACACTTAAATGTAAACTTATGAAAGATCTTCTTAGCTCAGATTGAGCTTTACTCAAATTTTTAAGCGCTGTCTAAAGCTACCATAAACTATCTCTCAACCAAAGTTCATTTTCATAGGCCCGAGTGCTTCCCGAGATTTTATGATTTGTCAGTGAGTTAGTGATTATTATCTTTCACTTGTGTACATAGATAGTTGTTTACTAAAATTCAATCAATCAATCAACAACCCATAATGTCCCACTGCTGGGCTCGGGTCTCTTCTCAGGAGAGGGTTAAGGCCATACGTCCCCACGCTGGCCAAGTGCGGGTTGGGGACTGGCAAGACAACGTTGTGGCTACGTAATCTTCCGTTGGATGTTTTTAAGCCGCCCGAAGGCCTCCAACTAAGCTTCACGACTGTTATCCTATGATAACAATCGGGACCGAATTCTTAACGTGACCTCCGAATCACGGAGACGCTCATGGTAACATGCCTCCAGCGGTCACCCATCCAGGTACTGACCGCGCCGTCGTTGCTTGCCCTCGCTGATTGTTTCTAATCACCGAGTGCAACTGGGCTATGAGCGCCCCAAAATTAAATACTAAAATTAGCGCGGTAGAATGAAAGTGCAAAAAATTTAATGGTCGGTTTTATCAGGCCTTAAATGGGTTGTCGTAGTGGTGGATTGTCTTGGGTATGGTACGCTGATCTCTTCTGAGAAATCTAAGGTTTTGTTTATGCGATCGTCGATTTTGTTTTCATTAACCACCAGTTGCCAGTAATCTTGATTTTGAGGTGATAGATTGATAAGAGCGGTGTGCAACGATTATCGCCATTTCTCAAGACGAGAATTTCGTGAAATTAAAAGGAAACAAAAGTAAACTATTTTTGATTTACCTCATGATCTTGTCGATATGTGGAATGAAGATTCGGTGTTCCTTGTTCCGATAATCGTATTTTGTCACGGATTTATAACCAAGAACTACACAAGCTGTTAGTTAATACCTTCAGAGGCTCAATTCTGATGGCTGAATCAAGTTCCTGAGGTATAAGGTATAAGCCCCTACTCCTTGATGGCCCGAATAGTGATTAGGTTTCTGCCTTCGGAGCCCTAACCACAGGTGTCTTGGTCCCTATACCCGAAGGTGGTAGTCAAAATTTTTTTATTTTGTATTTCTTACCCTTAATATATAAATAAATAAAATATTTTCGGACATCTAACACACAACGCCATCTAGTCCCAAACTAAGCAGAGCTTCTATTATGGGTACTTAACAGCTGATATAAATACATATATACTTTTTTTTTTTGTAAATACATACATATCATACATAGAAAACACCCAAACTCCGAAACAAACATTTGTGGATCATATAAACATTTGATCCGACCCGGGAATCGAAATGTTAAATGTTACTAAAATGTGCATAAATAAAGGAAATCAAGAGACTTGAGATTAAAATAAATTAAGTTTGCACTATGGAAGGCTAGATTAAGTTAATTTTTGAAAAATATTTAAAAAGCGCCATGATTTTTTTTTGTGAATTTTTATGGTCTAGCAACCTTTTGTCTTTTGAATTTTTCCTTTGTCTGTTTCTATTTGTTACTAAAACGTCATACGTTTATATCTGGCTATATCAAATCTTCTAAAGCTCATAAATTGCATAGCCACCTACCAGCAGAACAGAAAGGGTAGCCTGTTCATTATTTAGTCCGTTTAAATCACTAAGTCCTTAAAAGACATTAGCAGGCTTTGTAGCGTTATCGCAGTACACAAAAGAGATTTGGAGCGGCTCACAAGGGGAGCTACTCGTCACTTTTTATTCAATTATGGGATATTTAGTTGTGACTTTAGATTATATTTCGCTCGGACATTACGTTAAGTTAGAGAATTTATCATAGCTATTTTGATTTATATATTATATAGTAATCTCTTAGTGAGATACATAATATACCCGATAGTATAAAGTCTCGTAGACAAAGAATAATAGCCATCTATTAAACTTGAAATCTATAAATTAGGGCTATTTTTCAGACCATTACTTGATAAATAGTATTTCATGAATATTTTAAAACAGTTTTATCATCCTATAAATATGCTTTTTATATTATGTACTTTAATGAAAATAAAAAAAAAAACTATGTCCCGACTAATGTTTTGTTCAACTTTTATTTTGCCGTATTCGTAGTCCCTTGCTAAAGGGTGTAGACAACTAAATATGTATACAGCACTCACACTAATTGTTGCCGCCATTTGAATATTGCTTGGGACAATTACTCAATTGGTCCGCCAGAGGCCGCTGCTGCACAATGGAGCCCTAAATTAATTGCTCTCAGCTCACTTTGTTTTATTTTGTACATGACAAAAATGGCATTGGAAGCAAATGAAAAGTTAAAAGCGGGCTCAACAAAAATAAGGGAAATTTTAAAACGTATCTCACTTACCGAATATATGCAACAATTCAGTTGTTTATGTCAATAAAAACAGTCTGATCAAAGTCGAAATTCAAGTTTACTATAAGTCACATAGAATATTAGTATGAGTAACAATATTATTAATTACATGTGGAAAGTTTACATACCTAACGATCTTCTATTATACTAAACCTTTAGCAGCATAAAATATTAATTTGGGTAAAGTATGTACCATCCATGTTTGTACCATCCCAATTTGACGTTCTGCCAAATGTAGAGCAGTAGTAGTAAACAGTAGACCCATAAAATTCCAGTCTTGGTTTATTACCGATATGTGACCAGATGATAACACTGTTTATTACGTTTCCCAAAAATTTTGACGTTAACTGTTCTTAGAGAACAGAATATTTGTTGAATTCTCGAACATTTCTAACAGATAATATGGACGCGTGTTATGACACTATTGATCATTTTGGCGTCAATTGGAAAAATACCATTTGAGTTTTTCAATTAAATCTACTTCTAAATATCATAAAACGTTGTTTCATATCAGTTATCATACTCATTGATCGTTTTTTCATATTGTTCACATTTTACGATTCATAAAAACGTTGTTAAAGTAAAGTAAGTTAAGTATGACTAAATTTAAAATGACCTAAGTATACTACATTGAATTAGATTCAAACTTATAATTAATATATTGTTTGCGTTGTCGATCCTTGCTTTTGAACTTTTTCTTTTTTTTCTTTTTCTTTTTTTAAAAGACAACTCCCGCATTAGGAATATACATTCCTGTGTCGCGGGGATCTTTACAAACATACATGAAACGGACACAAAGTACACCCAGACTTAGAACAACAATTTATGGATCACACAAAGCGTTGTCCCATGTAGGATTTGAACCCACAACACTTGGCGCAGTAGGAAGTGGCGTGGCGACCACTGAAACCACTAGGCCAACCGTGTAAAAACTAACTAAACTAAACTCTATTTTACTATCAGACGTAAATTAATTGGTTACAGAAAAATTTACTGATATCAATCGTAATAAGAAAAATAATTAAAATGCAGGAGCACTATCGGAATAAAACAGATAACAGCTCTAGTTATCAGTCTTTTACTAGATGTTTCTTTTAATGCAAACTCTTTAGTCTACCGAGTCTAAATTGAAAAATAAAAATTAAATGCAAACAATTATCGCTTTTAATTCATTCTAAGTCATTTAAGAAGCATTAGAAGCATTTCTTATCATTTCGATATTTATTCTATCCAATTATATCACCTAAAATTTCTTAATTCAATTAAATTTTTAAAATAATTTGTCCCGCGGTTTTCGCTATCGGATTTCACAATAACTTGAATTATTACATGCTTATTTAAAAGCCTAGTAGTACATATAGATTGTTATATTTCTGGTGCTTATTAAGTCTTTTTTGCATATTAACCTTGTATCTACTTCAGACATGTGGATATGCTGATATCACATGAATATCGTTGCTCAGTTACCAAGATATGTCACAATTTTTTAAACAGAGTTATCGAAACATCGAATCATAAATCAAAAGAAAACTGTGTCATCCCTTAACTCCAATAACAAATGTTTTTCTTCTTTTTCCTTTGTCTTGCATCTAAATATTTTCGTTGGTTTTATTGTAATGTATTTTTGAAATAATTTAAAAAAAATATTTCATCACGACATTACAAAAAGCAATGAAAATATTTAAGAGGTTTTCTTAGTGTGTGGTGTTTGGCTTAATTGTGAATACTAAAATCTGTAAGACAATACTTCAAGAACCAAGTTTATTTATAATGCCTATAATATACCAACCATATTTAGATCAAAATATTTTTATTTAAAGCAAAAAACAAGATGAATCGAAGTTGAGAAAGTAAATTGGATGTTTTTTAATATAAAGTTTGAACGACTAATAGAAAGCCAATATGCGATGTAACAAAAGGTACCGTTAAATCCTAATTCAAAAATTTGTTCAGGTAATTCAGTACTGTATGCCTCAAAGAAATCATCCGAAATATGTCTAAACAATATCATTTACATTTCAACGAGTATTTGTTTGGCGGTAGTTTGATGGCAAAGTGTTATATTACTAGACTAATTGGTCCGCTGCGCCTAAGGGTGAAATTTTAATGAGCTTTTAGCTTTTGTGGTTACGTTTAGGTGGACATGGCCAATTAGCAATTCTATTATCGGTCTATGCACCCGTATTTACTATCAATGCGGTTATTTTATGCTTTTTTATAATGTGTTTTGTTAAATTGGAGTCGCCAAAAACAAAGAAAGTGGTGCTAAGCCTATGTCCTCATCTCACGAGATCGATATATTTGGTGCCATGGTGTCTGCCCGTCGGGACGGCGCGGCGCCTATACCGACGGCGGCGTCGCGTCGCCTAATTCCGGCGCCAAGGGGCCGCGATCTCACCAAATAAATCTCATAAACCGCTACTGTCATCAATTATTTATCTTTCTGACTATTTCTATATTGTGATATCGATTAGCCTTTCTTTGAAGGTGTCTTTTAGTAGAAATTCAAGTTATATGATTTACTTTCGAAATGGTTCACGAAATTCAGGATTCTCTCTGTGTTCTGTAATGATGACTGGATAATAACTATCATTTTATTATATTGATAATATTCATAAAGATAAACATATGTATCTGTACAACATCCCTGATATCAGATAATATGGAAAGTCGTTTTTTTTGTGGTAATGAAGACCCTCCTACTCGTGCTCATTAAAGGAACTAAATTGTAATAATGAGAATCCTCTGTGAAAGGACAGAGATTTAATTTGGTATGGACGCTGCGCGGTGCGGTCCGCACGGGGCGGGACGAGGTGCCGTCGGTATTAATCCCACTTCAAAGGATACACTGCAATTACAAACTTTCTATACTTGTACCGGTACCGTATTCAAATGAACGTAGTTTGACTTGTACACAGTTAATTATTTCTGTCGATACACTTGTATATGCACACTTGTATCTACAGTTTCCTTAACCTTTTGTCTAATATTGGTTATAATTTAACAAATGTGGTTGTTTAAAATTCAGTTTGTTTTTCATAATTATTTCTATAATTGTGCCGTGCTATGCAAGATATAAATAATATAATTAAAATGCAGTTGCTCTGTCGTACTGTATCCAAGGCAACGTCAAAGGTCGTATATTCAATACCTGTTCTGTCTAAACATTTGCCTTTTTATTTGCATTCTGGGTATTTTAATTTGTATGTATTTGCAAAGAGACTTAACTATACCTTATATTGAGTAAAAAACTGTTTTCATTATTACTATTAGTCTATTTTTTTTAAGATTTTCTGAAGCCCTTACGTAGAAAACTGCGGATATGTATAACTCATGTTTTAACGCCAATAAGTTAGGCCATTAAGTTAGACGGATATAACGTAAGAATACGTAGACAGACACATCGGCGCCTCTACGCGTTCATTCTCCCTGCGCCTTCATAAACAATGTTATCCAACTTTATGAACAGATTACTTCGCAACTTTGTAACATTGCTTTTTATTATTTAAGTACTTATTTTTCATGTAAGTTACCTATATATTTTTTTTCAGAAAATAATTTATTTATTTGTGTATTTATCTAAAAAAATATTGCAAAAGATGTTTTTTAAAATTCATAAGATAAAAACTGGCTATATGTGTTGGTATACATACTTAAAGCCAAAAACTGTGCATACACTTTTAAAGTAATAATATGACAATTTCGTTAGTAAATCTATGTACTCAGTAACTTGCTTTGAAAAAAAATAAAATAAAATATACTAAAAACTGGCAATACTACTTACTACGTATCAAAGGAACGATTGACATTAGTTATTTTGTGGGTGCCGTCTCCATTCTCCACTAATGTGCGTGGTGTGTAAATATTTGAGTCGCAAGACTTATTGATCAGAGAGCGATCATGACGGCTAGCACTCCACACGCCGCTTCCGTCACGTTTCGAGTGCTTGTAAACGGTTCGTCGCTGTACGTGCAATATCGCACTTTTAGACGCCACCCTTGTAGATCGGAGAGAAATGTTTTTACACATTGATTTCGTTTTATATTTAATTATTTTTAATTTTATGGTTAAATACTTATTTGACGCAAACATGGACGTAACATTTTTAATTGACTAAAGAAAAATATGTCTATAATTTCACTAAAAGTATCTTTTCCAAATATGGCTGTTGGGCTTATAACCAACAGGTATGTCAATGAGTAAATTAAAATGAAACGACCAAGGAGAAACTGACTGGAGTGTTTATTAGATTAGTTTATAATGGTATCCATGTAGATATCTACTTTATTTATTTTACCTGCATTCTAAGAGATGCTGATGATGATACAGTTTGCAGCAATGATGAATGCAATGATTGCATCAACAACCGTAGGTAACACCGCGGAGCCCAGCACTATTCTATATACAATACTTGGAAGAAGCAAACTGCATTGACTGGTACTTTTTATCGAAATATAGCACCATCGTGTTAATAAAGAGCTGATGGGTTTTAAAAGAGAAAACTAGTAGCTTCGATTTAACACCCACTTTCAAAAATATATCCTTACCGATTACTAACCATCTAGGGCTCCTAGGTATTACCATCACCTCTAACTTCAAGTTTGGCAAAAAATTGAGTCTGTGATACAAGCGGTGTCCAATAAATTATCTATTCTTTCAAAGGTTCGGCGGTGCTTCAGTTCTGAACAGCTGCTTAATCTTTACACTGCCCACGTTCGATCCTGCATGAGTACTGCAGTCACCTCTTGGACGGTGCAGCCAAATATCATCTGGAAGCTTTGGACTCAGTTGGCTAAAGAGCTCGTAGGTTAATTAACAATGAAAATCCCTCAAATAGCAGACTACACACCCTTGAGCATCGTCGTCGAGTTGCCAGCTTATCGGTTTTTTATAGGATACACTTTGGAGAGTGCTCGAAGGCTTTTTTCGAACTGATTGAACCATTTTCATTCCTTTACCGGATTACTAGGCTCAGGCAAAAGTTTCACCCATACGTTGTTGACATACCCAAAAGTCGAACTAAACGGTTTGATAGCTCGTTTTTGGTGAGAGTCGCCAAGATTTGGAACGACCTGCCTGGGTCTATTTTTCCTGATAAGTTGAACTCTGGAGCCTTTAAGAGTAAGAGTTAAGGGGTGAGTGAACAGGATTCTTTTGGATGGGCGTGTACCACCTTCGTCTTCACCTACACTTTCCATCAGGTGAGATGGAAGATTCTATTCCTATCCTATATATATTTAAAAAAAAAACGTTTCGACTGGGTCAATGTCCTTAACGAGTATTGATTATGAACGATCAATCCAATTAATAAATTAGGTAGCCCCAATTCGTCAGCAAGGTATTTGAGACAGCAAAGCCTGAAGTTATTCTTCTATATGTACTTTTACACTATATCGTTTTCTTGTATCACAATCACAAATGAATTAGTTAAAAACATCAGTAAAAAAGATCAAGTAATATTTTTAAATAATGTCATGACTAGAAGACGACAGTTCTCTGAAATAACTGAGTGAGAACTTCCAACACTCGATTAAATTTCCGGAAAGTAATGAGGTTGCGGGCCAAACGCCACCGGAAATACCGTTAATGCATGTCAATTGCTATTTCCCTAACTACGGCCCCTGCGAGTGCGTGCAGCCCTACCGACTTTTCTTTGGTAGATCATTTTTATGCATAATTTGCAAAAAGAACTTAACAAAATATAATAATGTAATAAAAATTGTAGGGTCAGAGCTATAAAATGTTTTTGTTTTATATCTCTTCTACTGCCAATCTCCATTCACCAATTATTAGACCAATGAAATTGTTCGTTGTAAAATTAACAAGCCCAATTTTATGATAAACATTTAATGTATGATATGATTATTTAATCTTAAATATTTATTTAATATTTAATCTATAATAAATATTTATAATAATACATAATGTTTATAAGTGATAAAATTAGATATACATGTTACTCATAGCATTAAGACTTCTCTACTTTCTCACGTTGATATTTGGGCTATGTCATTTTTATATGTTTAACACTAGCTGAGCGCTGCAGTGTTACCAGCATTTGGTGTGTGTAAAGGTACAAAACTACTGGGTAACACGGTGGGGCGCAGCTATTTATACATATAAACCATCCTCTTGAATCACTTTGTCTATTGCTAGAAACTGCTTTGAAATCCATTGAGTACTTTAAAAGTTCTAATCTAACTGACGACGGCGGAAACGACTTCATCTTGTAATATACTCTGTTTAACATAATTATGCAAATTCGTACACTGTACAGATATAAAGTAGCTACTCGTCGCCTGTCACGTAGCTCACTGTAGTTCCTGTGTGTTGTATTACCACACAACAAAAGGGGTGCACTGGCAGATTGCTTAATGGACAGTGAAGGAAGATAACGCTGTGATAAATCACCGACGTGATTACCGAGCCATTATCTAAAATACAATCTCGGGGCGACAACTTCCACTTGCTGAAAGTAAAGTTGTTGATGTAATTGACGGTGACGCCATGACGCGAGGCGCCACCACGTTTGATGCTAAATGAAAAGTTTATTTTTATTTTTATACAAACTTTTTTCATTAACTAAGCCCGCTTAAACTGTTTTTTGCTTTAAATTCAATTCTCTGTTGAATAATTGTTTTATTACATTGAAACAAAATGGGAAATATTTAGTTTGACTGAACGGTTGGCTTGGTTTGTGGTGGTCGCCACACCGCTTCCTACTGCGCTACGTGTTGTGGGTTCAAATCCTACATGAGAAAATACTTTGTGTGATTCATAAATTGTTGTTCTAGGTCTGGGTGTACTTTGTGTCCATTTCATGTATGTTTGTAAAGATCCCCGTGATACAGGAATTTATATTCCTAATGTGGGAGTTGTCTTTAAAAAAAAAAGAAAAAAAAACAAATGAAAGTTTAGAAATAATGACACTTTTTTTATTCCACTGAATAATATAAAAAAAAGATTTCAAAAACGTGTTTTCCTACATTTTAACGCAATAAAGTAACATCAGATCAATTCGCGTCAGGCAAATTATCAGTTTGATAATCGTTTACAGGATCGCATTATTTCTTTTTAATATAGTCGTGTACAAATTGAATCAAGTTGCAAGTTAAACATTATAATCTCGCCTTATCATAATTAGTTCAATCATTAAAATCGTGTAGTGTTGCCACACCTGTGTCGTAGTGTACTAGGTTTGTTTAGAATGTTTTTAACTTAAATAATTTTGAAACTAAAATCTATAATTGAGATATGCACTACGTTTTAATCCTAGGTGCTAAAATTAAAATTCAGTTCTCATTTGAAGTACTGAAACCACAAAAATTCATTTCATTGTAAGTATATGAGTGCACCCTCGGTTGGAGTCGATCAACAGCAAACAAGAAAGCGTATTGGTGCCACAATCGAGTCTATTTCATGCAAGCCCCTCAACTGACGCTCAAAGAGAAGCCTGAGCGATACAGAGACAGTCCTTTGTGCAGTTCTCTCAAACATTACAAAGCCACCACTTAAAATGTATTACGAGCTCGGTATCATTATATTTTAAGATAGAATTCAACGTACTTCCAATATGTTTTCTATAATTGTAAGGAAGTTATCCTTACTAGGTGCGGGCCTGTTGGTGTAGCAGTAACTATTGATTCTAACTGCTGCACAAGAGGTCGTCGAGGTCGAGGTCGGATCCGATTTCCATCCAGGACAAATCTTATATCATAAGCGCGATTATTTTTTCTGTCTATATAGAATTTATTTATAGTATATTTGTGTTGAGAAGTATATTAATAGGTTTATCAGCAACATGTTTACCGTTGTAGAGATACTCTTTACTACGTTTATACATACGTTAATTATATTTAAAAAACATAACAAGTGACTTATTTAAAAAGCTGTTTTTAAAACAAGCTTTTATTAGTTGTTAATAAAAAGATACCTTTGAGTCCTTTCATTTGATACTCATATTGGTTGGATTGTTCAGAAATATGTAAGCCGCAATTTTGGTACGGCGGCCATTTTGGATTAGTAATAATATAATATATACATAATTGCATTGTCATCAGAACTAATGGCAATTCAAATTTCAGCTCAATCGGAAATCGGGTAGTGGTTCAAATTTAACTTGCTAGAATCGATGACAGACAAACATCAGGACAGGAGAAACTAAATAAAAGCTTGTAAAAACGGTCAACATTATTATCATATTACAGTTATGTCACTGGATCAGTTTATAATAATATAACTACAAACATCTCCTTAAAAGCAGCGTATGCCCTTTTGGTTTAATAAAAAAATAATAGCTATTCTACCAGATTTTAGCACTTAACATATCCAGTTCTAATACATAATGATGTAATTATAAATGGCTTTAGTCATATAAATTGAACGAATCATACAAATTCATTTAACTCCATCCCTAATATTCATCAATCTTACAATAAACACTTACATCGCATCGTATTGAAATGTAGGCTTAGTATTTAAATGGATTCCCATTTGTAGTCCCGAAACATGAAAATAGCGTGGCTCTCGAAGAGAGAGGGGTCCTGCATAGACTTAATAAAATGCACAAAGCGCCTGCTGATGACGATGTATGCAAATCAGTTGATGGAGTTTTAGGGATAATATAAGGTTAGTACAAAATGTGTAATTTCTAATGAGAGAAATATTAAATTGTTTGTATTTAAAATATAACGATTTATATCCATTCAAAGGCCATAATAATTTCATGTAAAACTTGAATTTGAAAAAAAGAAATAAGTGCCCAATATATGTATAGGTTCTTGTCTATTATTAATGAAAGCTTGATTAATTTGCGATACATAGATTTTAATTTCCTAGTGTCGACTCTATTCTTTCACTAGTCTGTGTTGGGGAGTACTTTTAAAGTATATTGCGTATCCTCATACATACGTATGGCGAGGGTTATTGTTGTTTTTCAAAGCTGGTAACGTTTCGCCTATCTGAAAGGGGTTTTACTGTGGTTTCACTTCGTTTCTAACAGATTTGTAGCTACGCATTGCACATTTAATACACGGTGGGTGGTTTTATAACCCGTGGTTGGATTTATTGAGCGTTTAAGGCGCATAAAAGCAAAGTTATTACATAGTATACCTATAGATATTGTATTTATTTATGTAAATGAATCAAAATCTTTCACGTACAAAATAAGAAGTATTAAGAGGAGTAAATAGGTCTCACGTGAAGGACTTTACAAGTGCTTACTGTTTACCTAAATGGATCTTGTTGTTATGTGAAAAAATTGTTGTTTTTAACTCCCGACGCAAAAAAGGGGTGTTATAAGTTCGACGTCGATGACTGTTTATGTGTGTGTCTATCTGTGGCATCGTAGCTCTTAAACGGCCGGACCGATATCGATGCGGTTTTTTCATTTGAAAGCCAGTTTCCTTGCGGTGGTCCTTAGCTATGTTTGGTAAATATCGGTCTAGCAGTGTAAGCTGTTCAAAATGATGTAAGGCATTTATGGCGCATGATTACTCGAGTAAGTGCTTATGTAGGGGATACGTATTTTATTTTATTAAAGCTTGTAACTTCCGATGGAAAAATACAATAAAATTATTGATTAAACTTATAAACTAAATTACTTCAGATTTGACTTCTCAGTTTAAAACATGCTTAAAAACTTTAATACTTGAAACGAGATTCAAGTCTAGACAGCAGATTTTAGTTCATAATAAGTTTAGAATGTAAAGTAGTTATCTATTGATATTTACAACTAAAACGTAGTCTGTATTAATTCAAAAGTCTTAGTACTGAAACGAACTCGATGACAGCGATACGATCAAATGGTCGTAACTTAAATAAGCATTAAGAAACATTTTTGCGACCTCTTCCAAGATAACTTTCTCTTGATCCCCAGCCATTGTGATAGCCATCTGTAGGAAAGTCCATGAAAAGCCCCGGACTCATTCGCCATTCATGGGGTGATTTGATTTACTTAAGATCTTGGCCTGATACTGTCTATTAAGTGAATGGTTCCCGAAAGGACGACGGTTGTTTTTGAAAAGTATAATACTATGAGTTATCCTGATATTATATATAGTATAATATTGAAGGTAATATAGATGTAGCGGGCAGAATTTTATTAAATTTTTAGATTCGATAACGAATCGAAGGAAAGAGTTTTATTATTCTTTGTGGATATTTGCCTCGTTCATAATATACACTTTCTTAAATTTTTGGTCAGCAATAAAATCATCAAAAATTGTTTGAATGAGTTTGATCTTTAAAAAACCTTTATTACCTAACAAGAAAATATTATTCCCTTTTTAAGACTTTTAAATGAAAAAAAGGTTTAACGCTTACAATCGTATTATTTTAATGGTTAGAGTTCTAACTGCTAAGTCAGAGATCGTTGACACAATTCTTTATATCGATCGAAATAATTGTCAATAATTATTCTATAGAATGGTTCCTATTATTATGATTCCACTATCACAATAGTATATGGAAAGGGCCTCATCATTATTAGAATATGAATGATTTACTTAATAAACTTAAAAAAAGACATGAAAATATTTTAGGTCCACTGATTTGTAGTAATCTTCAGCACTGAACGATATTAAGTCGAATTATAAAAACAGTTTAACTATTTAATTACTTTTGTGTAGTTTTTTTACTATAATTTACAAAGGAGATGCATTACAGAAGGGTGGGTTAACGCGTGGTTCCGGGCGAACGGACGGACGATTTATAAAATGAGTTTGCGGTGCAACCAAGCTGTGATACCGCATTGGTTACGTCTTACTTCTTTATTAGTGATGTTCACACTCAACATACCATTAATGGTATCGATATAGAATATCAAACAGATTTACCATCTTCAGAAACGTTCCATTTTGCACCTAAAACCTATTGTTAAAAATAGATACAATTGATTAACTTCGTAAGTAACATATTTGCTCAAATTCACATTTATAAAGTGTTTTTATTTTTTTCACAGGGTTATTTATTTTTATATTTAAAATTAAAAACTTTTATCTTGTATATTTGATTGACTTCTTGTTATAAATTAAGCATACATACGTCTGTATATGTTAGCAGACGATTTATAATCCAAAAAAATCATAGGTTAGAAATACGCTTACTGACACAAAAGCTGGTTACGTACAAACAATTAAATATACTAATGAAGCCAATAAAAGCGTGTTCATTTTATATTAATATAATGTCGGACTGGCTGATCCATTTTATAAAAGTTATTCAAGGGTAATATGAGAGTTATGAATTACATTAAGTAAAATAAAATAAGTCTTTTACGTTTTTTTGCGGGTTTTTTTAATTACTTGATATTTTTTCTCTTAACCATACAATATGTTTTGAATTATGACAAGAATCTAAGAGCAAGATATAGTAGATGAATAAATTTTGTATGTTACGTGTATAAAGATATTTTCACTAACATACCATCTACATATTTATGGCAGCTTCTTCCCGGGCTTTTAATATGTCAGATATCGCGGTATATATAGCATTTGATACTCACAAATAATGTAGGTTTCTATTGGCAAAAGAATTTTCAAAATCGGTTTAATAGCTCCAAAGATTACTACCTACAACCTCATAAACTTAAGTTCTTTATAACAATAGAAAGTATTCATATGTACATGGTATACATAAATATTTAAGCAACCAAAAATTTAATTATTATTGGTTACTTTGAACACATTTTATGTTTAATGCATCGGCTATAGTCGAGGGATTGATCACTCGATCATAGTTTAATATTCTTTTCTGTACATGTAAAACACTTAATAATGTCTGTTTAATAATAAAAGATTTAAAGATAACCAAACACGCAAGACACTGAGAGTATTTTTATCGAAATTATAAAAATAAAAACAATAGTAGAATAAAACTCGTATCGTAGCAGATGTACATCACTATTTCACGGGCATTTGTCGCGGGACGTCACCATTTTTCCTTCACTCCGCCGCCATCAGTGGAAAGTTAAAAGCATTGAAAGACATATCGCGGGTTCCTTCCAGGCTCCATTGTTCTCTCGCCCTTTGTCCCGCACCGAATGTTTTAATGTAATTGGCTTTGTGAGAAGGTTTTTTTACCCTACTTTCCCCTTGTGCCGCAACACATGAAAAGTTTCGTCTATATTCAGTCCACTGGACTTATTGGAACTTGTGTAATAAATAATTAGTGGTAGCTTCTTTGAACAACAATAAGTAAATATTCGGTATAGATTCTGAAAAACATTCTCAGTAATATATTTTTATATTAACCGTAAAATATTTTATCGCTGTTATAATGTTTAAAAGTTAGCAAAGTATTCGAAATTTTATCACGTTATTCAAAAAAATTACAACGAAACAAATGGTTTGCCTATCTAGTCTTTCAAATCAATCTCGTCTTTCAAAATTATAATATGTGGGTTATGTTACAACATCCTTCCTGTTTTAACCACCCCGTCTTCCCTGACTTTCAGTAAATGAGTTGGATATAAATTGGGGCATTGTCTGTGAATCTGGAGCATTCGGAAGACTTTTAGAGCCATTCTGCAATAAAAAGAAAAACGTTTGACTGCGATGGAGCACATTATCTCTGTCACGTTTATAGAATATCTCCAAGGTTAGACAGAGAGAGATAAGGATTGATTATTGTTGTTGGTATAGAATTTTTGCAGAATAAGATAGCTGATCTTGAATGAATTCTCTTTGTTTTCTCGCTCTGGTCATGTTTCGTTTCGCTCTATCGCACAGGACTTAGCACTCTATACTTCTGTCACCAGAATACAGGATCAATCCGCAGTGTGATTCCTTTATTTTTTAAGAAATTTGCAATATATATAATTTTTAAATAAAATTTCTATGTAACGGTTGAAAGTGTTGTGTTTTAAAATCACAAATCAATGAGTTATATGTTTAAAACACATATCGAGTCAATTTTAACGTTGAAATAAATGTTATGGTTTCAATAGCTTTTCACAAATTTAGTGGAAAAAGTAATGAATTAAATATATATTTTACTGTTATCATAAATGTCGAAATACACACTTAACAGTTGAAATAATTTATTTATAGTAGTTGACAAGTACAGACTATTCATAAGAGTTTATTTTTGTAAGACAGTTAATTCCTTGCATTTAAAAGAGTAGTATGCAAATGAGTTTAACAGGTTCATGCAATTAAGTTTTATTTTTAAATAAGGCTCGATTTAGTAACATTAACTGTATATCGAAAAGCTAGACTACCAAACAGCTAAATGCTTATTAAATATGCAAAAGTTATTATTTAAAACTCAAAAAAACTATTAAAATAAACGTTACATGAAGTTTGGTCTACCCGGGCATAGTCACACCTGCTTGTTTTATTTTAAAACCACGTTAGGTCTCTACTTAAGCATAGGTGTTCAAAGAAGGAAAACGTAAGCTATTTGTTTAAGAGATAAATGAGCAACAGGTCAAATATTATTGCAGAATAGGACTGTAAGTGAGGACAGAGGGAGTGTGGCACGCATTTCTGGCTAGTTTGATATCAGCGCCCGTCACAACGCTACCGTTTCTTCGTCGGTGGTTTAACGTACGATAAATTACATTTTAATCACAGATCTCTTTCTACTTAACAATTGAATCTTTCCAAGATGAACTTGATAGTACTTTCCGTCTAATACAGTGTATTCGACTAGCTCGTCTAGCAAAGACTGATTAAGTTATACATTATTCAGTGTCTTTGAAACAGTGCAAGAGTAAATTGTTTCATGTATTTTATTATTATCAATGTGTTTCAAGAAATCCACATGTTGTTTCATTGCCTTTAACATTCTCTAGATAACAGTAGCTGAAATTCGGGCTTTATAACTTGGGTTTAAGGCAGTAAGTTGTTTGAAAGACCAGAGTGAGATTTTTGATATCACCTGTTGATTTCACCGAGAAAATTCACAAGAAATATGTTTTGGAGGTCGCTAATGTGAGTATCATGATATAATTAAGCGCGACTGTGGTTGTATGAACTAATTAAAACTTTGCTTTTGTCGCATAAAATTAACGGCTATATTTATTAACGTTATTTAACTTTGATCAGCAATTTTATGTAATTTTTGACTTTAAAACTGTAGGTTTAAAGTTGAAAATAAGACAGAAACGCTGCTTTAAGTTAAAAAAAAAAAATATATTTTCTATGCAATTTTCTAACAATTTTAAAGCAGGAAATGTAATGTAGTTTGTTTCCTTATTAGTTATCATTGTGCTACTACTCACCATTTCTTTGATTTGTTTTAAAGCCTTGATCATTATATAATATTTATTCGTATTTTACACACTGAAGTACGCAATTAGGTGACTTTTTTTTGTTCAAAGAGATTGAAAATATTAATTTGCCGAAGGAAAACAGTTAGTATCGTGGTTGGAATACTAGCGTATTCATGATTACTACAGTAGGTTAACCACCTACCAAAGGTGAGACCTATTTCCAGAAATGGGCTATTAAAGGCTGTTTATGGCTATATGACGATATATTTCTTTAATTAAATAAAACATAAATTTGCTTTATAATTACAACAAAAACAATATATGTTTTGAAAAACATACGTTCCCAGGGTATTTAACAGCTCCATTGCGTCTCTTTATGATTCTGAGTAACCTGACTTTGTTCGATTCATAAGTTAATATTTAATTTCGAAGTGGCTAACGTCTTAACCTTGAAATTTTCTGCTATGAGTAGGTATAATTAGAATTGACTATTCTGAAAGTTGTAAAATTATTTTTCTCTGCAACAGTATGAATTTAACCTTTTTCTGTGTTGACTGATAATGTAAGTTGCTAGCGTTTGTCTGTGTTTATTAATTCATCATCATCATCATCAGCCTATCGCAGTCCACTGCTGGACATAGGTCTCTCCAATTGCACGCTGCTTTTCGATCCATGGCTTATTAATTGGTCTTTGTAAATAATGAACGAAAACAATGTTCGCAAAATTAGCACATTATTAGCAGCAAATCAAATTCAGTAAAGCATTTTCATATGATCGGTAGGCCCTCGTCACAGTACAATAAGCTACTGTTATATTTATGTCTCCATATGTCAGTGTACCCCTCGACAACGGTCTCAAGAGACAGAATTATGATGTCACAGGTAGAGCAATTTATTTTTACGATTTGGCTGCTTATGTATCAGAAACATTCTAGTTCATTTTTTTTTGTATATATTCTTCGAAATTGATTTTTTATTCAAATGGTGTATTACAAATTTTAAAGGAGTAACTATAAATGCTTAATAGTAAAACACGCATTTAACATTAAATCAAATATCAATATTAATACATGTTAGCTATATAATAAAGATAAATTATGTTAAGGGGTTAAAAAAATCTAACTTGAATTTTTCGTTAAAATTTAAGTTGTCTCACAGACAGCCCACAATAAAAGATGTTATGTGACCTAATAACACGTATATTAAATTGGCGTAAGATCGATACAAGACTCCCGGGGCTTGCGACAGGAATATTAAAATTATCTTCAAGTCTTCAACGACTGTCCCCGGCCTCACTTCTATTAGATTTGAGGGAAAAAATCGCCCCAGGGACTTTTATTCAATTGCCTGTTGCTGAACAATTTTATTAGTTCGTTAAGTCCTTATTTATATAACTTTCAGGTACACTGCTTCCTTATAATTGTGACTAAAGTTCATAATGGAGCTTATTTTGAAACTCTTGTAAAAAAATACAAACTGTGAAATAAAGAATAAAGAATTTGGAAACTTAATCGTTTCTGATAAATAGAAATAACTATATATTATTTCTTATGGTAAAAAATAATTGCAAAGAAGATTTTGTCGTGTAACTTACTCTTTCGTACAATTGAATGGTAAATTAATAATGTTGTGAAAATGTGATGGGTAAATCTATCTCTTGCGAGCGCAGACTTGAAACGATTTACTTTCTAATCCGGGGTATTTTCGTAATTGATATTTACAACTAACCTGGATTTGGAAACGCTTTTACCAGCATTAAACAGGGATTTGTTGGGATTTTCCTCCTTTACGAATTCACTTCAATTTGTTTACAGTTTCTTAGGGTTGTGAGAACATGGATTACATTTACTGCTATTACGAATGTAAACATTATCGTTGAACTTGTCTGAACTCGTATAATTTAAAAGTGTGTATAAGAGTAGTTTAAGAATTATACCAAAACCTTTTATGATAAAAAGGTATGATTGTAATTTAAACAGGCGTCAATACATTCGGTGGATAAGAGAAAACCCTAAAAAAAAATTAAGACACTACTCATGTAAAGAGCCCGTTTTTCTTCGACTTGATTTACGAATTCTGATTTTTTTACTGACTTTTTGGGTCAATCATAATAAAATATATTTTATATCCTAGCCTATATTAATCCTGAAAAGTGCCGCTTTCTGTTTGTGAAAGAATTTTCAGGATCAGTACTTCCGAAGATTACCGCCTACTACTATAATATTAGTATTGATTACAGATATGTGTTTTGTCACGTCCTCGGGGTTTGCATGTCATAATTCTATTCTTATACTCATTCTCAGTTCTGATGTCGCGAAAATTGAAAAATTAGTTAATAATTACACCGTCCTTAGAAGGGATTCTAAAAGTATAATCAACGCTATGGTACTATTACTATCGATCTTGCCAAAGTGTTGATTTTCATGGTGTGAATCTCATTTAGTGGTAGGTTTTCCCGACTTCTTAAATGTTTTTTAATTACAGATATTATATTAAAAAACATTTTATTAAATAATTGTAGTACAATGATTTTTTGAGTTAGTAACATACAAGTCGATTTGACTCTAAAGTCTATTGAAATCATAAGTTAATTATTTTATGCTTAGTATTTTTAAATACTGCTTTTTAAAACAAAACAAATTAAACATTTCGAACTGAAAAACGAATGTTTATAAATAGCCCATTTACACTCGAAAAATAAAAATCTGGAAATGAACGGTAAAATCAAGAAACAACAGAGGCGTATCCCCGGACGTGAGGTACGGGTCGCTCGACAGATTAGGCTCCAGCAAAGAGAGTAAGAATCTACCAACCAAATACGAATATCATAGCAACACGATGTCTTGTTTGCTTTCCATTTTTATTATATTTGTTGTACACGCTGCACGCTGCGACAAAATAAAATTAATGTTTGAAATAGAATATCAAATGGAAGCGCGTTGATCAGACTGACTTGTATTTGTAGTGACTTCATTTTGTTTCATTTCATGCTTATGTACTAGGTTATTTTAACTACTGGTTTTAGTGAAGTACTTTATATAATTAAATATACGCGTAGCACATCAGTTAGTAAAACAGATTTTTAATTGATCGTCTCGATCGAGATTTGAGTAAAGTTAGGGAGACAAAGTTAGTGAAGTTTTGTAAACATTTAGTGAATACGACATAAGGGAAATAAACCTAAGAAAATAATATGTATATAAAATTTTTTTACAATAACTCTATAGTTACCTTACATTTAAGCTAGAAGGGACGTGATGTACCAAAGCTAGAAGTTAAAAGCCTCATATGAAAATTCCATCCCAAAAAGTAATATATACTTCAGTATTACAATTTTAAAAGGTCACTAAACTTTTTCGAATTTACTGAATCGATACGTAGCAGTTGGTAGAGCTCTAGGCACACTGATATTGTAGACCACATCTTAATTCTATTATACTGTACGTAAGACTAATAAAATTATAACGTGGTCCACTTTTGAGTGTCTCCTTTTCTAATACTGTATCGTCATAGTGTTGACAAAGATCCACGAAATAATAGTCTACTATAAAATTTGTATCCCTATCGTAACTAAAAATAAAAAGGACCGATCACTAAATTCAAATTTCGTTTACATTGTAACTATCATTGGAAAGCGATTCAATTATTTTATTTGTATCTTTTCCTTTTCATTTGATTTCCCCATTATGGACGACCATAAAATAAATCTGGCCATAAATAAAAGCAAGGAGACGCTAACAAGCGTCTCGGGTTCACCAAGTGATATTTCTTAGCACTCGTCGCCATTTTTGTCATAACTCTATTATGTTCGTGAGAGTGTCGAAATGCGAGATCATTCAACTAGATTTATTTATAGAATCTTTACTACGATATAAATATAACAATTCTCAGTGGATGCGTTTACTCAATTAAAATGTTTTCTGTATAAGTAAGTGATTAAAAAGGTTGGATGGCGTAAAGTTTCTATTAGCTTTTATATACTTATTAAACTGGAAAACCAATAAGTTTTGATTATGTTAACAGCCTTGTTAATACCACCATGTTGTAGTTTTTATACATTATGTTACTCAATGGTCCAAGTGTGCGAAGCTGTAATAGGTCGTTACGTCACACTACTTACATTTATTTATTACATGTTTTATTCACTATCTTCGTGTCGCTCTTGAGTCACATCCAGTCTATCAACTATTCACACACCACTTCAAATTATCTAAAGTGTATATTTTCAGAATTTCTTATAAGATTAGCTGACTCGGCAAACGTTGTTTTGCCATATGTAAAAATATTTTGGGGTTGGTCACCCTTATCATTTAGAGGAATCAAAAATAGGTGTTGGCCGATTCTCAGACCTACCCGATATGAATACAAAATTTTATAAAAATCGGTCCAGCCGTTTCGGAGGATTTTGGTAAGAAACACGCGACACGAAAATTTTGTATACTGGGGATTAGAAATAAAAATTTCTTGTACTGTAAAATAAGTAAGAGTCATTATATGTGTACGTTGCGGTTTCTACTGTTTATTTTAAAAAATAGGCAACTTCTTAGATTTATTCCAGTAATTGTAGTGCTATTGCACTAAATAGTTTTCTATCATCTATCGACGGTATCGTAAATTTATGCATTCGCGATCGGTGATCGCAGGGGGTAGTCGGGAAACAAATTTAACCGACAATTGTAAATCAATTAGAGAGGGTGGCTTTACGGGGTGTAATAGCTACTCCCTCCCGCGCGTGCTGACAGGGCCGGAATCAAACACAAATTTTATATCTTTTTGATATCTTTAATACGAAATAGTTGTCAAAGGAACTGCGTAAACTTAAATCTAAAGAATATACTTTAATTTTTAAGCAAATGCAAAAAATGCAATAAATGAAAAAATAAATGCGTACTTAAGGACAACTAGAAAAATAAATATAATCTTTTATAATAAATTACAGGTAAGTATAGCTGTTTAACTTAGTAATAATATATAAATTAAACAACTCTATATGCGATTTCAATTAGAATGTACAAGGTTAAACTATCATTTATCATATAAAGTATCTTAGGTTAATCAAAAAGCTTCTCATGTCTCAGTCTTCATTAATTAATTAATTAAGAACTCTGGCTCCTACCCTGACATCTAGAGGTATTCATAGTGGGGAATGTTGAAGTGCATATTGTGATCTACGCAATAGCCCCCGTTGCCATCCAGCCTTGCGCGCACCCCTGCTCTTCACGTCTGATCCAGGAGTTTTGTCTTCGAGCAGTCGAGAAAACCTATATGTAGATATCCGTTTTTTTATTTGACGCCAACTAGTGTTATATATTTGATACTGGTTGGTGTAACGAGAAGATTTGTAATACAAAGACTCTTTCATATTTTAAGTATTGCTTTATAAAGTTTATGAGAGAATTTATAATTCCAAAAGTAGAGGAAGGATTTTGTGCAATATGAATATATCGCAAAGTGCTCGTTGACAAGAACTCTCTTGAAATTTTAACTGTGTAGCGGAACTCGGTCAGATTCAATTTGCACTTCAAACTAATTGCAATGTAAGTTGCAGTGGTATCTAGAATCTGGAACATTATAGTTATAGCTAGCTGTGATATTCAAAATTTAATATCTTCTTAAGTGAAAGTGTCTACGTTTGAACTGATTACAGTGAAACACTTTGTTGTCATGGACGGTAAGTCAACAAACTAGAAAAAAACAAGTTTAAATACCACGAGAAATGAAAACCTTCACAGAAACAATTTATTGAAAACAAACAATATCAGGTTAATGTTTTTGTGAGTATATTTAAAAAAATGATCATTGCACAAAATTTGTTTTTTTTGTTACAAAAATGGACTTTTCTAGACATGTTTGGCAACATGTTCAATTATTTGTTTGTTAACAATAATGCAACTTAATGCATGACATAAGTACCTGGATGACCGAGCTTTGCTCGATATTTTTTTTAGCAAATTTTCCAAAAATGAATCCTAACTGGATCGATTTATCGCTTCCGAAAACCCCTGCATACAAATTTTCATGAAAATCGTTTCTGAAATTCTGATTATATATACAAGAATTGCTCGTTCATAGATATTAGATAGCATAATTACTTTAATAAATATTAGATTAATGATATTAAATAGCATAATTATATAGCATGATAGTGAGTAGTTCCAGGCTGCACTGCAAAGTTAACTTTCACCAGATACCAATTGTGTGTTAGCGGCGCGGTTGTTCCATATAAGGTGAAAGGTAAAAGGCATAAGGGGAAAAACTTGGGAATCTGTTTGGATAAGTACCTATCCTGGAACTCTCAGATCGGGGAGGTAAGTCGCAAACTATTTGCTACAGTAGGATCTCTGCGAAGGCTACGGAATTTCCTACCAACTAATAGTAAAGTTGCGCTCGCACAATCACTTCTACTCCCCATCCTTGACTATGTCGATGTCAGCTATCTGGACCTCACCGAAGACCAATTGAACAAATTTGAGCGACTTCAAAACTTATGCATTAGATTCATATTTGGATTACATAAATATGATCATATCTCAGAGTTTCGTTCTAAACTCAAATGGCTACAATACGCTTTCGACGGAATCCGCATATTCTTACTCTTTTATAGTGTTCTCTTTCATCCTCACACACCCCCTTATCTCAAAGATAGTTTTCAATTCTTAAAAAGTACACATTGGAGAGACCTGAGGTCATCGGAGAATTTAAAACTAAAAATGCCAGCACATTCCACTCAGATTGCAGACAAGTCTTTTACTGTGTGTGTGGGTAAGGCTTTGGAACAACTTGCCAGATAATATCCGACGAGCGAAAACCATGAATATGTTCAAAAAGCTAGTGGAGGATTACTACTTATCATTGTGAATATTTATGATTTCATTTTATATTTTATGTATATTAGACTGTATGTGTATGAATACACTTATATATTTCAGTGTGTATATGTATTTGTGTAAGTATAGGTATGTTTGTGTAATATGAATAATGTATAACATTTGTATATGGATCGCTATTATTTCTTTTTGTTTTTGTTTTAAAATTTCTGAAACACATATCCATGTTATGGTTGTCTGGAAGAAATCGCCGAGAGCGATAAGACCGCCAATTGTTATACATACTTTGTGATTGTTCCTGTTGTATAATTTCTTACTATGTATATACAAGAAAGATAAATAAATAAATAAAAAAAATACTTTTAAAAGTTAATATAACTTTAAATCTTTTGCGTTTTTTGCGGCCTTAATTATTTGCACGGCCAGTGTAACCTGGTCGAAACGTCAGGCAAAACAGAGGTATATAATACCTTTAAATAAGTGATCGCGTTGATTCCCGTGAGGACAATTATTTTACCTAGTATAATTTCATATGTTACATGTACATGTTTTTACTGATTTTCATTATGTATTATAGGCTTGACATTTATGTGATGTACATTAGTCCGATTTAAAACTTTTTACGTAATCTTTTATTTTCCATGAGTGAGTTTTCGTTGTAGTTACGCTTTAGAATTTCATTAAATACTACCTATTGTAACTGTACAATTTAATAATGATTGCTTAAAACTGATAAATTATGTACATGTTTATACCACCTTATCTAGTGTTAGAACATCTGCTAATGTATTTAATGTTATATGTAAATGACTTTATAGATTTAAAACATTTTAAACAAAAAACTCATGTACATTTAACATTCGAAATGACTGTATCCATTAACAGTGCGTATACAAACGGGGACAAAACTGTAATTATACCATTTAGAGTTACGTCACAAAATTATAGTCACAAAGTATGGGGTGCATTAGCGGGACAATGAAGCGCTGCGAACGCGTAAGTCGAACAAGGGGTGTCTCGAAGGGGACACCTTAACAAAACTGATAATCACATGTTTTTAAAGCAATACACTTATATGTAGATCAGCTGGAAGATATTTTCACTGAATTTAAATTTTAGCAAGGTTTGGATAGTGAACATCTAAATATACGAAACACCTGAGATCTTTGTTGAGTTTGCAAAATTCATATAAGTAACGCTATCTGATCGGGCAAACGTTTTATTTGTTGACCTACCCGGTATACACACAAAATTTCGTAAAAATTAGTCCATTTCGGAGGAGTTTGGTAACAAACACCGCTACATCAAAATTTTATACAATATAAGATAGTATAGAAAAAAAACCAGCCAAGTGCGAGTGGGGCTCGGGCACCAAAGGTTCCTTACAAACCTGGAATATTATATGGTGTAACTGAGTGGTCTAAGCCACTGACGTCACAAGTTTGTATTTAGTACATTTTTCATACAAAGTTATCGTTTTGACAGATGATACAAGTAACTAATTTGATTAAGATGTCTATGTGGTCACACCATAGAGCCATTAAATCAAAAGTTGAAGTTGAAGTTGAAGATGTCTTCTACCCTATTAGTTTAATACCGGTATAATTCATAGACAATACCGGTATATTTTCATGAATAATATCGGTAACAAAAATTGCTCCATTAAAAAAAATTTCGGTGTAAGATGAGAAAAAAAAAGCACAGACAAAAATTTAAAAAAAAAATTTTGCTATATCTAGTCTTTATACAAACATGTGCATTCAGTTAAAAGCGGTTATTGTAACGTTACAAACAGACAAACCAATTTTATTTATTTATATATCAGATGAAAACTCTTTAGTACGACATTAAAATAGATATGTATAATTTTATATTCAATTAATAAAGAGAAAAGTTTTGGTGAACATATATTATTGATGGAATTGAGATAAGAAATATGGAATAAAACCAAACAATATGTTTCTAAGAATTTTTATTGCCACAAGGAATACATTAATTCATTCTACTTTTAAAGCATCATTATTTACTAAACAACCATGAGTCTGCACCGTGCATTGTTTAATCGCATAATCGAATAATTAACACAAAATCCCTGTAGATGGGTCTATCTGCGCAACTGTTGACGTTTGTATCTCGTCCAGTGATCCAGTCACAGCTAAATGCATTAGCGCGGGGAGCGACGCGACGCGCGACGGATCGACGATAGGGTGTTCCGTCGCATCGCGCCTCGTTTCCACTTGGTTATGCCTTTTATGCGACGATTCATTACCAACAACGTTAAACGGGGGACGGGATAGATAGCCACATTTATTACTTTTGTCAGCGGAAAAATGAATTTACGCGCCAATGACTTACGCAAAGTCCACCCACAAGTCGTTATATTCATCACAAGTTTTAATAGCTTTAAAATTACTTGTTGTTTTATGTATTTTATATTTAATTTAAGGCACATAAAAAGCAACTGAAAACTGTAATTTAGTCTTTACAACAAAATACGAAGTAAGCAAAGACGAGACGAGAAAAATTACGTACTTTGAAGTAATAGTTTGGCATATCATAAAAAAGTTAAATGAAGCTTGTTGAAGAATACCAAACTTTACCATATGACTCCGTTTCCACTTTTAAATCTTTTCAAATAAACAACTTCTAAACCGACATCACTACTACCTTTTTTATTTTACGTTGCTGAAAACTGGTGTGTGTGTGAAATATATAGCAAACTAGCTTTTGCTTGCAGTCTCACCCGTGTGTTTATCGTCTCCTTCCTATGTCCTTCCTCAAGAACTTAAAGTACCTCCATGTCAAATTTCATTAAAATCTGTGCAGCAGTTTGGCTGTGAAAGTGTGATAGACAGGCAGTTACTTTCGCATGTATAATATAAACTAGTTTATACCCGCGGCTCCGCCCCCGTATATGTCTGTCATCGCGGCAAATGGTAGCCTATGTGTTATTCTGATGTATCAGCTGTATTACTGTAAAGTTTCATCCAGATCCGTTCAGTTGTTTTTGCGTGAAAGGGTAACAAACATCCTCACAAACTTTCACGTTTATAATATTAGTATAGATATGGATTAGAATTCGTAACAATTTCATCGTCATGACATGGTAACAACAATAAACGAAGTTATATCTCTTTTCATAAAATCCCAGTAGGTGCGAGCTGCCTGGCCTGTCCTCTCCACCAAGAGTTTAGTCTGTCATTATACAAACAATGAAACGCGACATGCGACGACAACACCAACTAATTCAATTTAGCGTCTAATGGTGCCGCGTCAAGTCGTGGTACCGAGAGACGAGATTGTAACGTTTATAAATAATTACATGCATGTTCAACTTTAGAGATATGTTAAATTCGATAAACTATGTACTTAATTATGGCTTAGGTAATTTTGCAGAGTTGAAATAAAATGTCATTGTTTCGTAAGCAGAATGATATTGCGAGGCAGTGTTATATCCCTCCAACACAAAGGGAGGATCCTCCGACCAGACGAGGTGATCTTGCCTGGCGGGCCATATTAATAAATTATCTCTTTAAATTAACACAAATGACTGTAATATCTAAGACTTTAGTTTTACATTTATAATTTAGTCCTGCGCATTTAGTCAAGATAACTTCAGAAATATGTTTATTATTCGATGTAGTATGAAACGGATGAAAAAAAAATATATACCACTAACTAACTTACTAGAACTGGAAATCCTGGAATCCTTTCTTTTATTTTACTGAATGCTAAATGCATTCAAAAAGTTTCGAAACAATTTCAATAGAGGTGTAAAGTTAAGCGGGCATCCGACTCTCGACGCTGCAAAGGACTTATTATATTGTACAATGGATAACCTAGGATTCTTTGTTAAAAAGGGAAGTTAAGTAAGTTTCGCAAGAGTAATATAGTTGGAAATTGGAATAGATACAACCCAATTTAACTTGTGAATAGAAGCAATTATTACATTCATACAAGTTCATAAACATCTTATTATTATAAATCATAATTGGTTGCTTGGTAAAGACTATGAGCAAACTGAAAAACTATTACTATAGAAGATTAAAGATTAAGCGTGTATACAATTAAATACATATATTTACACATAAATCCATATACTAACATAACATATACATACTTATACACATCACAAACTCACCTCACACACCACACTACACTCTTTTATTTATATATCACTGCACCAATTTGCATAAGATTTATGTTTTTCTTATAATGGGAGAAGATACTGACTTCTGCAGCACAGGTCATGAGCCTAGCTCAGGAGTCAGGGATTTCAAATATTGTTGTACTTCTACTGTAATTACTTATTAATGTAAATAAATAAAATAAATATTATTATATTTTTTAGACTGTGTAGTGTGTTCACTATGAGTAGTATATGCCAAGTATCGATTCGAAACTCAGGTGTGATAATACACGTCAACCCTGTTTCCAGAGCCAGACGCATTTTAATTTTATTTCCTCTTGCGAAGCGAGTCGCTTCCTATCCGTTTCAATTACTGAGAAAATAGAGCAAAATATCACGCGATAAATGTACATATAGGTAGATGATCTACGTCATTGTTGAGCATGGAGTATTCTACTGTATTCTAATTCTAACAGCGGAAAACTGTGTTGAAATAATATTTGCCTTAAATATTACAAAAAATAAATTACTTATATGTATGTTGCGAGAAATAAATAAAATTGACAAGAACTGAGAGTAAAATTCTTTTATTGGAACTTTTACCCACCTACTGTACAAATTCATCATATATATTGCTATTTGTACTGAAATCTTCATTTATTGCAGAAATACCCAATATGAAAACTTCCACGTGGATCAGAAGGGTTATGATCAGATGTACGATGGGGAAGACCTGGAAACACCACCGTCGCCTGACCGACCTCCACCACGAGCGATAGGTATGAATATTAAAAATAATTAAAAGGCAAAAATCAACAGTAAATGTGGGATCCCTTAAATATTTTTATTAGTTATTAGTCGTTTAATAAACTTGTTATTATTAGGTACTTCGCTTTCAGAGAACTCTATAACAATACAGCAACAGCTTTTTTAAAGATTATTCTTACATAAATTGGATTTGAAAACTCACTGTTGTAATTATATGCACAATATACATAATTTTTTCCTTGAAATCTACTTTTTATTAATGTACTATATTTTTAATTTTTACATGAACAATTAATTTCGTACACAAAAAAAGGTATAATGTTTTATACTACGCAGTGACGTGAGTGAACTATTGCTTAGTAAAGCATCAATGCAACTGTACCCATAACACAAGTTAAATCTTAACATGGGTGCCAGAGTTCAGCTACACTTGTGCTCCGAATATTTGTAGTTTTATTTTCGTATGTACAACTTTGAGTTTTTGTTATCTGGTTTTAAATAAATTATCTTAAATTATCTTAAAAATTTGATTTTGCAACAGTTTATTCATTCGGCAGTGACATACCTAATTCTCAAGTATCTAAGCCTTTGTTCCAGATCGATTAAAGTTTAATTTTTAATATAATCTTTGTTAATTTGATCTTAGATTCGAAACACTTTTGGAGATCGTGAAATGACTACTTGTCGACCTGTAAAAATAATAATTAAAGACCACTAAATGTATATGAGTAAGTGGGTTTTTATTGTAACAGATAAGTACGTGCGCGCAGAATGTCCCTGCTTGAGTGCACGTTACACCGTAGCCCTGTTGGCTTGTGTTGGCTTCAGCATCATGTTTGGCATGCGGTGTAACATGAGCATGGCTAAGCTGAAGATGACAGAAGGCTCAGGGGTAAATATTTATATTGTTATTTTTTTATTTAAGCCTGTATTACCATGTTTACTAACTACCTTTATTATCTGTACAGAATTCACCTGAAGACACACCTTTTAACTGGACACTTAGTGTCGAGTCGTCTATAGACTCTTCATACTTTGCCGGATATCTTATCACTCAAGTCCCTGGTGGTTATCTTGCATCAATGTATCCAGCTAACAGAATTTTTGGTGTGGCTATTGTAACATCTGCTATATTCAACATGGCTATCCCTGGCGCTATGACAGTTGGTCCCGCTGCTGTCGTCATCTTAAAAGTTGCACAGGGATTTGTTGAGGTATGTAATAAATCTATATTTTCTCGATTTAACATACTTTGTGAAATAAGATTTGTCCTTGTGTAATAGACAAATGTAATGAGACAGAATTGTATGTGAGACTAAAACTATGAAACGGAAGGGAAACTCGTAGTAAGTGAAATGTCACACGTTTAAAATTTAGGACATTTGACTGGCAGTACGTGAGCTTGCATGATCAAGCTTATTACCAATACTTGAAATTTTGAAGCGGAGAGCGTGTGGAATATTCGTCTCGTCACGTTTGGATTACACTCCCCTATCTGATACTCTTATGATACTAAATGCATGTTAGTATGATATTGCCCTTTATGTTGTTTGTCACTCTTATTTTTATAATATATACTGTATTATAAGTTATTGACTTTGATGTTTGAATCTAAATAATAAAATGTTGAAATCATCTGCATTAATATTTCTGGTTTGCGTTTCTCTTAAACAAATAATTTGAATATAAATAAAACTGTCATTTCGAAATTATATTAATGGAAACATCATTTATTTGGTTTCAAAGTAATCATTTTCAATGATAGCATCGAGAACGATTGGTATCTATCGTGAATCTCACTTGAGTGTAGTCGACATCGCTTACCGAAGTACAAAGCCTCTTTAGGATTACCGGGCCCTTCGTCGCCATGGAAACGTATTTGCTCGTCTACGCATATCCCGGCTTAGTTGATTCTTCAATGCCTCTGCTATCCTATTAAATCTTTAAGATTGGGACCATTCATAGAAATTATTTCTTTGTAGAATTATTTGATATTTTATTTTGAGTACATATGTTTTTATAATATTATATACTTGTTATCGAATAGTAAGTAACATACGTATACATTTGAAAGATTTTGTTCTATTTTTTTATTTGAACAACCAATAGGAACATCCACTTTAAAAACTAAAAGACATAAACCAGTGAAACTTGAATAATTAAACTAATTATTATTCCTTAGGGCGTCACTTACCCATCATGCCACGGTATTTGGCGCATGTGGGCCCCACCACTAGAGCGATCCCGCTTAGCAACTCTGGCATTCTGTGGCACATACGCGGGTATTGTAATTGGCATGCCATTGTCTGGTTTGCTTACGGATTACATCAGCTGGCAAGCCCCGTTCTATTTTTATGGAATTTTTGGAGTGATTTGGTAAATACTTTTGTTTTTATTCATATGAACAGCTTGTATAGCATAAAATGTATATCGAGTTTTTCTATTTCAGGTACATGTTATGGCTATGGTTGGTATTTGAAAGACCCAGTAAACACCCTACCATTGCGGCTAAGGAATTAACCTATATCGAACAATCGCTTGGCACTGCTACACAAGCCGCTATGCCAGGCTTCTGGGCAACGCCCTGGAAAGCTTTTGCAACTTCAGCTCCAGTGAGTTTGTTCTAGATTTTATGAAGCAGACAACATAAGTAATTTAAATTTTTAATGAAAATTTCAATCTCTTGTTTTAGGTGTATGCTATTATTGTAGCAAATTTCTGCAGGACATGGAACTTTTGCCTTCTAGTAATATTTCAGTCTTCCTACTTTAAAACAAGATTCAACATGCAGATCACAGAGGTAATTTCAGTAACTTATAATACAGCCTGAAAGTTGACACACTTAAGAGCCTTCTTCACCATTATTTGTATTTTCAGTCTGGGTTTGTCGGCGCCATTCCACATTTAATAATGACGTCATTGGTGCCTATTGGCGGCATGATGGCAGACTACTTACGTAAAAATAACATCATGACCACTACCAACGTGAGGAAACTCTTCAATTGTGGAGGATTCGGCTTAGAGGCGTTCTTTTTTGTACTCGTCGCTTATGCGAATAACAAGGTATTTATTTGTTTTTTTGTAATGAATTTTGTAGGTTGCAGTTTGAAATCTTCATTCTTATTTATGGAACTGTTATTTCTCAGTACGTAGCAACCATAGAATTGACACTGGGAGTAGCGTGCAGTGGCTTTGCTATATCAGGCTACAATGTGAATCATCTGGACATTGCACCGCGCTACGCTTCTATCCTAATGGGCCTGTCAAACGGTATCGGTACTATCGCAGGATTTGTCGTTCCGATCGTGATCGACAACATGACAGAAGGGAAGGTAATGTCCCATACATTTATTCATACTGTTTTCAATGTACTTTATTTTTCGACTCGACTTCACTTATGACTGGACATATAAGTGTATAAACAGTTTTAATGATTGAGTAGTTATTTTTGTTAGAATCAAAAGTGGTGGCAAACCTCGTTTAATCCAATGTGATGGTATTGTGTATCGTTTCCTAAATTAAAGTTGGTGAGAACTACTGAAACAAAAAAGACATTCAGCCATAGCTAATTTAAAAAAGGAAATCGAGCTCGGCGCAAGTCGCACGCAGAATATGGAATGAGCATCATTGTGGGTGCGCGACGATGCGTTACAGCGGGCGTACTCTGGCTGAGCACTTTATTATCGCCCGCCACCGCTTAAAATCTCGCACGAATAACTTTCCCATTGTGTAAAGTCTAAATATTCAAATGCTACGCATTGATATTGTTATCTGAAAGTTTGAAATATGGAATCAGTTTTCAAACTTAATTTATATCGTACAGGACCTACTTATTTTAAGTAACTAGTCAAAGTAAAATAGTTTATGTTACATTGCGCGCTGTAAATTTGTCTATAATTTTTGCAAAAAAAGTACTTTTTTGTCAAAACATTACTCATCATTAAAACAGAACGAGATGCAGAAGGCTATAACTGAGTGGCGTGCAGTCTTTTTGATGGGTGCTACGGTGCATTTCATTGGCATCACAATCTACGCCATTTTCGCGTCGGGTGAGTTACAGCCGTGGGCCGAAACAGCTGTGGAGGAACCACCAATGAAATCTTTGGATCACGAAACTACCTTTGTGAGTATAATAATGTAGTAAAAAAGTCGATGATGCTTCGAACCTACCGTTCGTATATTCTATAACTTGATAAAATTTGATTGTTAAGACGGAGGCTCCGTCAGCACCGTTGCGAGGCTCGGAGCAGGCGGGCTATGGTGCCATCGCCCCGCCGCGTCCGGCCGCACCGCCCACCGCCGCTCACGTGCCCAACAACCCTTTCGTGTCGGGAGCGTTGTACCAGGCAGAGCCCGTGCAGCCGCCCTCGCACCAGTATAACGATGTGACGGAAGACTATCCCGCGACCAACGACTACTACCAACAGCAGTAGACGATTACCACCTTCCTAAACAGCTCTCATAATCTGTGCTGCTCTTAAATTAAATTGTGTTGATGTGTGTCGACTCTCGTATTAGGGAAATGTACTTAAATGAAATGTTGACCGCGGTGTTGAGCGTAACGTTGTGTGGCTCATGTTTTATAAGCAAATAAAAATTATAATACATTACCATTGTTCTCATCGTCGTTAGCTTGTATGTAAAGTTGTTTAGCGTATGGAATTTTTTGTTTTACAACATAATAAAAATGATCGATGCCCAATATTCAAATCGTTACGTTAATGTTAGCTTTCACAAGCTTTATTCTGTATTTGATTTCGTGTAAAATTTTATTGAGTCCCTACACTGTCTTAGTTACTACTTTACCTGTACAGGTGTAAATAAACAAAATTATATTAGCATATCACAGTAGAAATACTTGGTTCCATCTTTGAATGAGCGTAGCTTTCTTGTATTTATAGCTACTTAATATCACTAAATCGATGGTTACTATAAAATTTCTTGTATTTGTTACTAAGTTTCGTAAAATTGTTGTAAAATGTTTATAAATATTTACGAAATAATTGAATTGTTCAAATCTAGACTTGTATTTAATTGAACGCGTAAATGTATCATAGGTGTAGATGTTTAAATAAAATGTTAATATGATAAAGGGAAGTAAGTGTTATCATTCTTGTTAAAGTTTATTTTTATTTAGATAGTTTTACTTACATAATCATTCAACAATTCGTTGATATGAGTTCGAAACTTAATTCATTGTTAGTAAAAGCTATTTTTTTTATAAGGTAATTAACTATAACAACTGGAACAATGCTATTATTGTTTTGAATTGACATGGGGTTCAATGCAAGAACAATTCTAAGCAGTATGTACCAACACACATTTCTCTTGTATATGCATATACGTTTAAGTAATTTGAGTTCAATAAAGCTAAAATATAGATATTCGATCTTATTGGCAAATAAAATAACAGTAATAAACATTTGTTGGAGTGATTATAACCCTAAAAGAATTTGTGCTTTTACAATCAGTATATTAGGTAGTAGAGCCACACTGATTCCAGTATGAGCGGGCCGGCTCGACCGGGTCGGTACTACCCTCGCACAGAAGATCAACAGTGACAGCATTGATGCTGTCGTGTTTCGTTGGTGAGTGCGAGACCGGAGGCTCAATGATGCAGAAGCATCTTAATATGTCGTATGACGGCAGTGTGGGTCACCATGCTACATTGTCATATAGTCTGCATTCTCAATAAGTATGGTGACCACCACACTTGGATCCTGCTCATGCAATCTATCAGGCAGAGTAGAGTCACTACGGCAGGTTCATACTAATTGTACGTATAGCGTAATATTTATATCAGCTTTAGGTTGTTAGTAATACATAAATCCATTTAATTATAATGTTTTCTTTTTATCCTTTATAACATGACATTACTGACAGTTCTGTTGCTAGTTATACGTGTATGATAACCTAAAATGTAAGTGCATCGTAGTAATAAATAGATATAGTTAATCACTTGTCTTCTATATAGTCATTACTTTGTACGTATATTGTTACGACTTGTGTACATTATTACTCTAAATTGTGTATATACATATACATAAGTTTATACGGGCTGCCTTGTGAAAATATAAAAAATTTACAATGTCATTTCCCCCTAAAATTATTTCAAATGATTTTTTTTTTCACTTTTTATTTTTGCGTTGTAATATATTTATAATTATTTAAAACAGACTATGCCACTTTGAATATATTATTTCAAATTAACTATGGCCATACCATACAAACCATAATAAGGCAGCCAGTACTATTTATCTAGGAAATACCGACGTAAGCTGTAAAGCAGTCAGTTTTAGGGATGGGTGATAATTTGTATTATTAAGTGAAGAAACTTCAAGTATTATTGTACAGACATAATACTTATTATATTAAGTTAGGTTATAACTGTTGTACATATTCACTTCCATACTTTCACACACGCTGCACATTACAATTATAATTTTACATTAAGGTTTTTAATGTCATGTTGATTTTAACACATTTTGCTCAATCTATTCGTCATTGACAATAATATGAATAGGAGAGAAGAATATTTATTCATAGATTTTGATCCATTTTAGTGATTGACAATAAACATAATTGGGAGGTTATTGAGACCAATGATCACTTGTTGAATTATGCACTAATTTATTAAGAGATTATAAAGTTGTGTTCGGACGGGTGTTTTTAACAGACTTACTAACTACTATGAGGATTTCTTGGACGACATGTTCTATTCAAACATTACTTGACAAATGACGAATCTCTCTTTAATCAACCAATCGGTTGTCATTAAGTTTTCAGACACAAAACGTTGATAACGTTTACTACATATTTTTAACTTTAAAAAAGAAGATTTGACATGAATACTAATAAAAAGAAATTACATGAAGACTTTTTTAAATTAGTTAATGCAATGAAAAAGTTAAAATCGCTTTTTCCAATTTAATTTTACCTAATTGTGAAGTGTGAAGGTTCTAATATATTTATTGCATATAATATAAGATATATGTAATGCCCTTTCATATATCTGATACTTCTAGAATATACAATACCGCATTAGGATAGGAAACCTATCTTTAATCAACCAGTCGGTTGTCATTAAGTTTTCAAACACAAAAATAACAATGTTTACTACATATTTTGAACTTTGAATAAGAAGATACGACATGAATATGAATAAAAGATTTCAATGTATGATATTGCAGGAAGACTCTTTTAAATGAGTCAAAGCAATGAAAAAGTTAAAGTTAAAATCTGTTTTTTCAATTTAATTTTACCTAATTGGGAAGCGTGAAGGTTTTAATATATTTGCTGCATACAATATAAGCTACATGCAATGCTCTTTCTCTGATACTCCTAAAATCTACTATATTGCATTAGGATAGGATACTTATTTACAATTTAGCTATATAAATATATACACCCGTTTATGATATAATTTACGTAAAAATTGTTAACGTCAAGTTATTTTACCTGTATTAAAAAATATCACTTGAAAAGCAATATAATTAAAATGATGGTGGTATGATAAAGAATTAACGTTAAATTATTACAATAATTGGTGTAAGCGTAGATGTTAGTGTGTTGGACATGGGTGAGAATTATCATCTCAATGCCGATTCATTTAATTCAATATTCATATCTGATGCTTAGTATGATAACTTACTTTTTAATTGAATATCTTAATTTTGGATTATTTAAATATTTCATCATATAACGTTGTGCCATTTCCAATTTAATGGTAATTACGTAAGACACAAGTAAGAAAAGATGACGAATTTTGCGATTTTTTTTCTCAAGTCTCAAAATTTTATTAATTTAATCATGGTAGAAAAGTTTTATTTGACATGATCCATGAAGCGCACTATTATTATAGAATAATGATATAGTGTAAAACAAAGTCGTTGTTTTAAAGGACCTCTACGCCGTCAATTCTGCGATGTAAAAATACTTTTACTAACTTTGAAAAATATTGATTACTTGAGTGTATAGCGACTTGTGTCTATTTGTAATGATAATACTTTTAATGTTATTTTAGTGATAAATATCAGTTGAAGAGACTAAATTTATTAAATTGAGTGTTATGATACTTGGAAGTTAGATTTATAGAAACTGATCGATCTTGACGGTATTTACTGTAACCTGAAATTAATAGTGCGCAAAACAAAAAAAAAACACGCAAAATAGTAAGGATAGAATAACTTCACAAATGTTGATACAACCCACATGTTCCGTACTTTCATAAAACTAGTTTATTAATTTAAAAAAATATTGCGTACCTCAACATTTACTAAAAGTTCAATAATAGTAATTATAACAAACAAATATCATATTGTAGCTGTAATGATAATTTTCACAATGTCCAAAACTATGGCGGAAAGGGTAACATATCCCCCACGCACTTGTTGCTGTGCACCACGTTAAATAATAAATGAACGATACTGTATAGTATATGCTTAGTATAGACGAATGATATAATCAAATTTATAATCTGTGAATAACTTAGATTCTGGACACTAGAAACTTTAGATTAAATCAATTTTAAATTAAATAAAGCCCAGACTCATTTAAATTCAATAGTCGTAAATAAATTTGTCAAAAATCTTCTATTATTTTTAAGTGTGTACACTTTTCATTATTTAGCAGATTCTTGGCCGTTCGTTTTCTTACCCTTTTATATACGCTAAATAATAATATAAAATTAAAAATAGACATAATATTCAAATAATGCAATATCTGTGTTATTTAAAGAAACTTTATTGTAACTTTACAAACAGCTGAGTTATGTGTCAGCGGGGTGAGTGCCTGGTGATCTGAGCTACAGACTCACGTCTAATTCAGACACCAGTCCTCTTACAATTGCTCTATTGGTGTCTTGTTTTTGTAATATGATAAGAATTAATTTAATAATCCATGTATCGGTAGTTGTGAGAAGAGAAATATAGAAATTATTATTATTATTAATGAACTTAGGTGATAAGACAATAAAAGGGGTGATCTCACTCTGTAAGTTTGTGCTGACAATAAAGCTTGAATGAGCGACCGCTAGCTGTAAATATATAGAAAATAACATATTTGTAAGTAATATAAGTGTACTGATATTATTATTAAGATAAAATAACAATAGTTTAACTATTTAACGTATACATTTAAATATTGATAAAATGTTTAATTTAATTATTATTAACAAATATCGATACATTTTGTTTTATCTATTAAAGAACAACTATAGTAAATTATTTCGAAACAAGTAGAAGGTCCGGAATATAATTTTACTTGTTAGCCAGCTGTTCCATTATTTATTTAGTTATAAAATTAACCAATAACTTAAAACTTGTGCTTCGTGCTGTTTAGTTAGTTGCATTTCTAGTAAAAAGTAGTAACTTTGAAAATTAAATTAAAATAAACTAACAACCAGACCATTTCGACTTTTAAAAAGTATAAAAAATAACTGGACTTTCTAAGTTTCATACAAAAGGCATTGAAAATAACTGTTATTGGCTAAACGTTTGCTATTGATTGTATCATAGATTTTTGAGAAAATTGAATACGTTTAAATAAAATAGTTTGAGATATATGCCACAGAACAGGTTTTAAACACGTTTGATTTACTAAAAAAAAAACGGAATAAAACTATAACAAGTGCACGACTACAAAATTCATTAGGAATTTTGTATCATTGAAATATATTTTATGTTTATATTTTCATAACGACTCAGTTATTAATGATCTGTGATTTCTTAAAATCATATTTTATTATTACATATTTATCAGATTATTCGTCTCTGTCGGTCATTTTTTCGGTTATGTAGTAATGGTTTCTTTAGATCGAGAGAGTCTTTAGAGTTTGTTGTTGTGAGTTTACTTATTTAATTAAAAATTAATTTTATTTGCCTACTAGAGGCTGTAAAATGTAAATACTGTAAGGTAGTGCTAATTAAGTAAGGTATTACTTGCACGGATGCACTGATTTGTCAATTACTGATTAGACTCATATATAAGGATTTGCTTTCAAAGTCCTAATCTTTATCGACGCTGTACATAATTTCTGTCGCTTTTTTATGTTACCTAGCTTTCTTTTGTAAAGAATCTAACCAAAACCATCAATAGTTTTCAAATAAAATTCTAAATTCTAAACATCTCAAAAGAAAATGGACTAATTTGAAAATTCAATATCTAAAAAAGTGGTAAAGAAATAAATATCCATATTACTCTTCGCAAAATTTGTAAATAACTAACTCTCTGTTATTTTGTTATATTGCATAATACAAATAGGATAGGTCTAAAAGTAATTTCTGTTTATTTAGGTAATATTTAACCTAAATTAAAATACATTTAAAAATAATTCGCATCACACCAGCAACTCAGTTCCAAGTGGGCCTACAATTTCTTTAGAATGTAAATACTTCAATAATTTATATATATTCGAATCTATTTATTAAATAAATTACATTTATTCAAAATAATCACCATTATTCATTAAAACAATCATGTGATTTTGAGTAATGAGAAACAAAATATTATGTTTACAGAAAGGGAAGGGGATAATGTAGACATACAGATGATTTTTATTCAATCATGCAAATACTCAATAGTTAATTATTGAACTCGTTAAGGAAAAAGGAACTCTACGCGTAAATAGCGAGACATAACACTCACATAACAATAACACTCCGAAATTCGCTTTCCAGATAAAGACAATATTAGTTAAATTATAGTTAAGTGAGATAGCATAAGGATTAATAACAATAATTTATTAAATAGTAGCTTAATCACTTGATTTTATTATTTAACTAGTTTTAGAGTTAGCAGTGTAAATTGAGCGTATTTTAAGGTTGAATTAGAAACCGTTAAATTATATTAATTTGTACTGAGAAGCTTTCGGAAATGTTAGAGCTTACATGAAATAAAGCTTTTTCTTTTTAATCTAAGTGCAAGTTAAGATACTCAATATTAATCGCAGTTATGCTATCAAAAAACTAAAATTAAATCACGTAGTTCTGTTTTATCAAAAAATATTAATAAAGAAATAATTATGTGTGTAAAAATTAAGTTGCTTTGTAATATAATTATTTAGTATAAATAGTTAAGGTTGTATTATTAATAATATAATTATTCATTTTAAATTATGAGAAAAGAAGAGAAATGTGCTGTAGGTACTTACTTTTTTCTAAAAACGCTGTTCCAAGAACCAAGGCATTAAAAGAAATATTAACTACTTACACACCTATAAAAAAACGCAAAGGAAAAAAATAATTATTAGTTGTAATATGGTGTAGTTATTGTTTACATAATATGTGTTTTATAAAATTGACTGAAATAACAGAGAAAAGGCTGCTTCTGCCTAAAAAATTTGGAACCTTTGGAATCATTAGTATCGCACATCACAGATATATTTGCTCATTAGTCTTCTTCTTTTGGTGGAATGGCAATCAGCTTATCAGTATTTTCTGCCAATACTAATTGTTTAAAGTCTTTTAATCTTAAGTCTTGGAGTCTAAGTCTTCATCGTGATGAAAATAATGATAAAAAATATAAAAAATGTGGATGAGATGTAATGGAGACCGTCTTTCGAAAAAACAAAAAACGATCTCCAGCATCAGTCACAAACTTAATTTTTATGTCACTTATTTTTATATGTTCTTTTGACACAAATTATTTTTGACTTGTGCATTTTGAAATTACTATTTGCTGTGCATATAGTGAACTTTGCAGAAAATACTCTCAATATAATCTGACGCGTTGTTCAGAATAGATTTAGAGTACCTAGAGATAGAGATGTCTGTAATTGTTATGTGGTGGATTTATTTATATATTATGAGGTACTTAGGCTTTTATAAATAATGTACGTATGCTGAAAAGTGTATTTTATTATTTCCACTCCAACTGTTGACATATTTGAAATTGATTTTAATTAAGAATAGTTAAATTTGAACAATGATCTCATTACATGATCTCTTATTAGTACTTTTTTGTATTTTTGTGATTATTTAGAAATTATGTATTGTTGTTGAATTTAGTGTAGTTTTTAAATGGTAACATTATCTTCCCTAATGTATGTTTAAAAATAATTTTTGTTTTATTTCTCGATCCTTGCCTCCTTCTTTTTTAAAAATACAATAAAAAGCGTCGTTCGTGGACATGTCTTTGAAAATTTATGATGTAATACCTATATTGAAATGAATATATTATTAAAGTTTCAATTAACCTTTAATTGATTCCAAAATTAACTAATGAAAATAATCTACCTATCAATTTATCTATGCACCTTATATTCTTACCTACTGCCTTGTTGTAGATTTTAGACACAAAGTAAATGGACTTACATAAATGTAGTTTAAAATGACTCTCGAATTTTATTCCCATGTTTATGAATAACAATAATTAATGTACTCTTGGCTTTATCATTAGGACTGTATTTGTTTTACATAATACAAATATGAACGAGATATATATATATATATATATATAT